>CAJQUW010005415.1:0-372317 GCA_907163375.1 Prostheceraeus crozeri | reverse complement strand
ATTTAAGATTTTGGGACATTGGCGAAAAACGACAGAGTTAGAATTTGGGACGTTTTGGGCTGTAGCTTCAAAACGAAGCATCGGATTGGAAAACGGATTTCAGATTTGGAATCAGCGTGAAATTCTCTATCTGTATGGTGATTTTCAAGAGTTTCAAGGCAATCGGCGAGAAAAAATTTTCAACATTTTTCGAAAAAAAACGACAGAGTTAGAATTTGGGACGTTTTGGTGTGTAGCGCCCAAACGAACCATCGGATGAGAAAACGGAGGCCAGATTCGGATTCAGCGTGAAATTCTGCATCGGTATGGTGAATTTGAACGCCATCGGAGAGAAAAAATGTTCGCTGACGTCCCCCCCCCTCTGGACAGCTCGCTTCGATTTTGGCTTCCAGTGGACGGATTTTGTCGTGCCATAGCTCGTTTGAAAGCTAAGAGTGAGACAAATTCACTGAAAGAATCGGCTTGTTCCTATCTGTCTTCGTTTAGATGTGAGACGCCATTTAAGATTTTGGGACATTGGCGAAAAACGACAGAGTTAGAATTTGGGACGTTTTGGGCTGTAGCTTCAAAACGAAGCATCGGATTGGAAAACGGATTTCAGATTTGGAATCAGCGTGAAATTCTCTATCTGTATGGTGATTTTCAAGAGTTTCAAGGCAATCGGCGAGAAAAAATTTTCAACATTTTTCGAAAAAAACGACAGAGTTAGAATTTGGGACGTTTTGGTGTGTAGCGCCCAAACGAACCATCGGATGAGAAAACGGAGGCCAGATTCGGATTCAGCGTGAAATTCTGCATCGGTATGGTGAATTTGAACGCCATCGGAGAGAAAAAATGTTCGCTGACGTCCCCCCCCTCTGGACAGCTCGCTTCGATTTTGGCTTCCAGTGGACGGATTTTGTCGTGCCATAGCTCGTTTGAAAGCTAAGAGTGAGACAAATTCACTGAAAGAATCGGCTTGTTCCTATCTGTCTTCGTTTAGATGTGAGACGCCATTTAAGATTTTGGGACATTGGCGAAAAACGACAGAGTTAGAATTTGGGACGTTTTGGGCTGTAGCTTCAAAACGAAGCATCGGATTGGAAAACGGATTTCAGATTTGGAATCAGCGTGAAATTCTCTATCTGTATGGTGATTTTCAAGAGTTTCAAGGCAATCGGCGAGAAAAAATTTTCAACATTTTTCGAAAAAACGACAGAGTTAGAATTTGGGACGTTTTGGTGTGTAGCGCCCAAACGAACCATCGGATGAGAAAACGGAGGCCAGATTCGGATTCAGCGTGAAATTCTGCATCGGTATGGTGAATTTGAACGCCATCGGAGAGAAAAAATTTTCGCTGACGTCCCCCCCCTCTGGACAGCTCGCTTCGATTTTGGCTTCCAGTGGACGGATTTTGTCGTGCCATAGCTCGTTTGAAAGCTAAGAGTGAGACAAATTCACTGAAAGAATCGTCTTGTTCCTATCTGTCTTCGTTTAGATGTGAGACGCCATTTAAGATTTTGGGACATTGGCGAAAAACGACAGAGTTAGAATTTGGGACGTTTTGGGCTGTAGCTTCAAAACGAAGCATCGGATTGGAAAACGGATTTCAGATTTGGAATCAGCGTGAAATTCTCTATCTGTATGGTGATTTTCAAGAGTTTCAAGGCAATCGGCGAGAAAAAATTTTCAACATTTTTCGAAAAAACGACAGAGTTAGAATTTGGGACGTTTTGGTGTGTAGCGCCCAAACGAACCATCGGATGAGAAAACGGAGGCCAGATTCGGATTCAGCGTGAAATTCTGCATCGGTATGGTGAATTTGAACGCCATCGGAGAGAAAAAATGTTCGCTGACGTCCCCCCCCTCTGGACAGCTCGCTTCGATTTTGGCTTCCAGTGGACGGATTTTGTCGTGCCATAGCTCGTTTGAAAGCTAAGAGTGAGACAAATTCACTGAAAGAATCGGCTTGTTCCTATCTGTCTTCGTTTAGATGTGAGACGCCATTTAAGATTTTGGGACATTGGCGAAAAACGACAGAGTTAGAATTTGGGACGTTTTGGGCTGTAGCTTCAAAACGAAGCATCGGATTGGAAAACGGATTTCAGATTTGGAATCAGCGTGAAATTCTCTATCTGTATGGTGATTTTCAAGAGTTTCAAGGCAATCGGCGAGAAAAAATTTTCAACATTTTTCGAAAAAACGACAGAGTTAGAATTTGGGACGTTTTGGTGTGTAGCGCCCAAACGAACCATCGGATGAGAAAACGGAGGCCAGATTCGGATTCAGCGTGAAATTCTGCATCGGTATGGTGAATTTGAACGCCATCGGAGAGAAAAAATTTTCGCTGACGTCCCCCCCCTCTGGACAGCTCGCTTCGATTTTGGCTTCCAGTGGACGGATTTTGTCGTGCCATAGCTCGTTTGAAAGCTAAGAGTGAGACAAATTCACTGAAAGAATCGGCTTGTTCCTATCTGTCTTCGTTTAGATGTGAGACGCCATTTAAGATTTTGGGACATTGGCGAAAAACGACAGAGTTAGAATTTGGGACGTTTTGGGACGTTTTGGGCTGTAGCTTCAAAACGAAGCATCGGATTGGAAAACGGATTTCAGATTTGGAATCAGCGTGAAATTCTCTATCTGTATGGTGATTTTCAAGAGTTTCAAGGCAATCGGCGAGAAAAAATTTTCAACATTTTTCGAAAAAACGACAGAGTTAGAATTTGGGACGTTTTGGTGTGTAGCGCCCAAACGAACCATCGGATGAGAAAACGGAGGCCAGATTCGGATTCAGCGTGAAATTCTGCATCGGTATGGTGAATTTGAACGCCATCGGAGAGAAAAAATTTTCGCTGACGTCCCCCCCCTCTGGACAGCTCGCTTCGATTTTGGCTTCCAGTGGACGGATTTTGTCGTGCCATAGCTCGTTTGAAAGCTAAGAGTGAGACAAATTCACTGAAAGAATCGGCTTGTTCCTATCTGTCTTCGTTTAGATGTGAGACGCCATTTAAGATTTTGGAACATTGGCGAAAAACGACAGAGTTAGAATTTGGGACGTTTTGGGCTGTAGCTTCAAAACGAAGCATCGGATTGGAAAACGGATTTCAGATTTGGAATCAGCGTGAAATTCTCTATCTGTATGGTGATTTTCAAGAGTTTCAAGGCAATCGGCGAGAAAAAATTTTCAACATTTTTCGAAAAAACGACAGAGTTAGAATTTGGGACGTTTTGGTGTGTAGCGCCCAAACGAACCATCGGATGAGAAAACGGAGGCCAGATTCGGATTCAGCGTGAAATTCTGCATCGGTATGGTGAATTTGAACGCCATCGGAGAGAAAAAATTTTCGCTGACGTCCCCCCCCTCTGGACAGCTCGCTTCGATTTTGGCTTCCAGTGGACGGATTTTGTCGTGCAATAGCTCGTTTGAAAGCTAAGAGTGAGACAAATTCACTGAAAGAATCGGCTTGTTCCTATCTGTCTTCGTTTAGATGTGAGACGCCATTTAAGATTTTGGGACATTGGCGAAAAACGACAGAGTTAGAATTTGGGACGTTTTGGGACGTTTTGGGCTGTAGCTTCAAAACGAAGCATCGGATTGGAAAACGGATTTCAGATTTGGAATCAGCGTGAAATTCTCTATCTGTATGGTGATTTTCAAGAGTTTCAAGGCAATCGGCGAGAAAAAATTTTCAACATTTTTCGAAAAAACGACAGAGTTAGAATTTGGGACGTTTTGGTGTGTAGCGCCCAAACGAACCATCGGATGAGAAAACGGAGGCCAGATTCGGATTCAGCGTGAAATTCTGCATCGGTATGGTGAATTTGAACGCCATCGGAGAGAAAAAATGTTCGCTGACGTCCCCCCCCTCTGGACAGCTCGCTTCGATTTTGGCTTCCAGTGGACGGATTTTGTCGTGCCATAGCTCGTTTGAAAGCTAAGAGTGAGACAAATTCACTGAAAGAATCGGCTTGTTCCTATCTGTCTTCGTTTAGATGTGAGACGCCATTTAAGATTTTGGGACATTGGCGAAAAACGACAGAGTTAGAATTTGGGACGTTTTGGGCTGTAGCTTCAAAACGAAGCATCGGATTGGAAAACGGATTTCAGATTTGGAATCAGCGTGAAATTCTCTATCTGTATGGTGATTTTCAAGAGTTTCAAGGCAATCGGCGAGAAAAAATTTTCAACATTTTTCGAAAAAACGACAGAGTTAGAATTTGGGACGTTTTGGTGTGTAGCGCCCAAACGAACCATCGGATGAGAAAACGGAGGCCAGATTCGGATTCAGCGTGAAATTCTGCATCGGTATGGTGAATTTGAACGCCATCGGAGAGAAAAAATTTTCGCTGACGTCCCCCCCCCTCTGGACAGCTCGCTTCGATTTTGGCTTCCAGTGGACGGATTTTGTCGTGCCATAGCTCGTTTGAAAGCTAAGAGTGAGACAAATTCACTGAAAGAATCGGCTTGTTCCTATCTGTCTTCGTTTAGATGTGAGACGCCATTTAAGATTTTGGGACATTGGCGAAAAACGACAGAGTTAGAATTTGGGACGTTTTGGGCTGTAGCTTCAAAACGAAGCATCGGATTGGAAAACGGATTTCAGATTTGGAATCAGCGTGAAATTCTCTATCTGTATGGTGATTTTCAAGAGTTTCAAGGCAATCGGCGAGAAAAAATTTTCAACATTTTTCGAAAAAACGACAGAGTTAGAATTTGGGACGTTTTGGTGTGTAGCGCCCAAACGAACCATCGGATGAGAAAACGGAGGCCAGATTCGGATTCAGCGTGAAATTCTGCATCGGTATGGTGAATTTGAACGCCATCGGAGAGAAAAAATGTTCGCTGACGTCCCCCCCCTCTGGACAGCTCGCTTCGATTTTGGCTTCCAGTGGACGGATTTTGTCGTGCCATAGCTCGTTTGAAAGCTAAGAGTGAGACAAATTCACTGAAAGAATCGGCTTGTTCCTATCTGTCTTCGTTTAGATGTGAGACGCCATTTAAGATTTTGGGACATTGGCGAAAAACGACAGAGTTAGAATTTGGGACGTTTTGGGACGTTTTGGGCTGTAGCTTCAAAACGAAGCATCGGATTGGAAAACGGATTTCAGATTTGGAATCAGCGTGAAATTCTCTATCTGTATGGTGATTTTCAAGAGTTTCAAGGCAATCGGCGAGAAAAAATTTTCAACATTTTTCGAAAAAACGACAGAGTTAGAATTTGGGACGTTTTGGTGTGTAGCGCCCAAACGAACCATCGGATGAGAAAACGGAGGCCAGATTCGGATTCAGCGTGAAATTCTGCATCGGTATGGTGAATTTGAACGCCATCGGAGAGAAAAAATTTTCGCTGACGTCCCCCCCCCTCTGGACAGCTCGCTTCGATTTTGGCTTCCAGTGGACGGATTTTGTCGTGCCATAGCTCGTTTGAAAGCTAAGAGTGAGACAAATTCACTGAAAGAATCGGCTTGTTCCTATCTGTCTTCGTTTAGATGTGAGACGCCATTTAAGATTTTGGGACATTGGCGAAAAACGACAGAGTTAGAATTTGGGACGTTTGGGGCTGTAGCTTCAAAACGAAGCATCGGATTGGAAAACGGATTTCAGATTTGGAATCAGCGTGAAATTCTCTATCTGTATGGTGATTTTCAAGAGTTTCAAGGCAATCGGCGAGAAAAAATTTTCAACATTTTTCGAAAAAACGACAGAGTTAGAATTTGGGACGTTTTGGTGTGTAGCGCCCAAACGAACCATCGGATGAGAAAACGGAGGCCAGATTCGGATTCAGCGTGAAATTCTGCATCGGTATGGTGAATTTGAACGCCATCGGAGAGAAAAAATGTTCGCTGACGTCCCCCCCCCTCTGGACAGCTCGCTTCGATTTTGGCTTCCAGTGGACGGATTTTGTCGTGCCATAGCTCGTTTGAAAGCTAAGAGTGAGACAAATTCACTGAAAGAATCGGCTTGTTCCTATCTGTCTTCGTTTAGATGTGAGACGCCATTTAAGATTTTGGGACATTGGCGAAAAACGACAGAGTTAGAATTTGGGACGTTTTGGGACGTTTTGGGCTGTAGCTTCAAAACGAAGCATCGGATTGGAAAACGGATTTCAGATTTGGAATCAGCGTGAAATTCTCTATCTGTATGGTGATTTTCAAGAGTTTCAAGGCAATCGGCGAGAAAAAATTTTCAACATTTTTCGAAAAAACGACAGAGTTAGAATTTGGGACGTTTTGGTGTGTAGCGCCCAAACGAACCATCGGATGAGAAAACGGAGGCCAGATTCGGATTCAGCGTGAAATTCTGCATCGGTATGGTGAATTTGAACGCCATCGGAGAGAAAAAATGTTCGCTGACGTCCCCCCCCTCTGGACAGCTCGCTTCGATTTTGGCTTCCAGTGGACGGATTTTGTCGTGCCATAGCTCGTTTGAAAGCTAAGAGTGAGACAAATTCACTGAAAGAATCGGCTTGTTCCTATCTGTCTTCGTTTAGATGTGAGACGCCATTTAAGATTTTGGGACATTGGCGAAAAACGACAGAGTTAGAATTTGGGACGTTTTGGGCTGTAGCTTCAAAACGAAGCATCGGATTGGAAAACGGATTTCAGATTTGGAATCAGCGTGAAATTCTCTATCTGTATGGTGATTTTCAAGAGTTTCAAGGCAATCGGCGAGAAAAAATTTTCAACATTTTTCGAAAAAGCGACAGAGTTAGAATTTGGGACGTTTTGGTGTGTAGCGCCCAAACGAACCATCGGATGAGAAAACGGAGGCCAGATTCGGATTCAGCGTGAAATTCTGCATCGGTATGGTGAATTTGAACGCCATCGGAGAGAAAAAATGTTCGCTGACGTCCCCCCCCCCTCTGGACAGCTCGCTTCGATTTTGGCTTCCAGTGGACGGATTTTGTCGTGCCATAGCTCGTTTGAAAGCTAAGAGTGAGACAAATTCACTGAAAGAATCGGCTTGTTCCTATCTGTCTTCGTTTAGATGTGAGACGCCATTTAAGATTTTGGGACATTGGCGAAAAACGACAGAGTTAGAATTTGGGACGTTTTGGGACGTTTTGGGCTGTAGCTTCAAAACGAAGCATCGGATTGGAAAACGGATTTCAGATTTGGAATCAGCGTGAAATTCTCTATCTGTATGGTGATTTTCAAGAGTTTCAAGGCAATCGGCGAGAAAAAATTTTCAACATTTTTCGAAAAAACGACAGAGTTAGAATTTGGGACGTTTTGGTGTGTAGCGCCCAAACGAACCATCGGATGAGAAAACGGAGGCCAGATTCGGATTCAGCGTGAAATTCTGCATCGGTATGGTGAATTTGAACGCCATCGGAGAGAAAAAATTTTCGCTGACGTCCCCCCCCTCTGGACAGCTCGCTTCGATTTTGGCTTCCAGTGGACGGATTTTGTCGTGCCATAGCTCGTTTGAAAGCTAAGAGTGAGACAAATTCACTGAAAGAATCGGCTTGTTCCTATCTGTCTTCGTTTAGATGTGAGACGCCATTTAAGATTTTGGGACATTGGCGAAAAACGACAGAGTTAGAATTTGGGACGTTTTGGGCTGTAGCTTCAAAACGAAGCATCGGATTGGAAAACGGATTTCAGATTTGGAATCAGCGTGAAATTCTCTATCTGTATGGTGATTTTCAAGAGTTTCAAGGCAATCGGCGAGAAAAAATTTTCAACATTTTTCGAAAAAACGACAGAGTTAGAATTTGGGACGTTTTGGTGTGTAGCGCCCAAACGAACCATCGGATGAGAAAACGGAGGCCAGATTCGGATTCAGCGTGAAATTCTGCATCGGTATGGTGAATTTGAACGCCATCGGAGAGAAAAAATTTTCGCTGACGTCCCCCCCCCTCTGGACAGCTCGCTTCGATTTTGGCTTCCAGTGGACGGATTTTGTCGTGCCATAGCTCGTTTGAAAGCTAAGAGTGAGACAAATTCACTGAAAGAATCGGCTTGTTCCTATCTGTCTTCGTTTAGATGTGAGACGCCATTTAAGATTTTGGGACATTGGCGAAAAACGACAGAGTTAGAATTTGGGACGTTTTGGGACGTTTTGGGCTGTAGCTTCAAAACGAAGCATCGGATTGGAAAACGGATTTCAGATTTGGAATCAGCGTGAAATTCTCTATCTGTATGGTGATTTTCAAGAGTTTCAAGGCAATCGGCGAGAAAAAATTTTCAACATTTTTCGAAAAAACGACAGAGTTAGAATTTGGGACGTTTTGGTGTGTAGCGCCCAAACGAACCATCGGATGAGAAAACGGAGGCCAGATTCGGATTCAGCGTGAAATTCTGCATCGGTATGGTGAATTTGAACGCCATCGGAGAGAAAAAATGTTCGCTGACGTCCCCCCCCCTCTGGACAGCTCGCTTCGATTTTGGCTTCCAGTGGACGGATTTTGTCGTGCCATAGCTCGTTTGAAAGCTAAGAGTGAGACAAATTCACTGAAAGAATCGGCTTGTTCCTATCTGTCTTCGTTTAGATGTGAGACGCCATTTAAGATTTTGGGACATTGGCGAAAAACGACAGAGTTAGAATTTGGGACGTTTTGGGACGTTTTGGGCTGTAGCTTCAAAACGAAGCATCGGATTGGAAAACGGATTTCAGATTTGGAATCAGCGTGAAATTCTCTATCTGTATGGTGATTTTCAAGAGTTTCAAGGCAATCGGCGAGAAAAAATTTTCAACATTTTTCGAAAAAACGACAGAGTTAGAATTTGGGACGTTTTGGTGTGTAGCGCCCAAACGAACCATCGGATGAGAAAACGGAGGCCAGATTCGGATTCAGCGTGAAATTCTGCATCGGTATGGTGAATTTGAACGCCATCGGAGAGAAAAAATTTTCGCTGACGTCCCCCCCCTCTGGACAGCTCGCTTCGATTTTGGCTTCCAGTGGACGGATTTTGTCGTGCCATAGCTCGTTTGAAAGCTAAGAGTGAGACAAATTCACTGAAAGAATCGGCTTGTTCCTATCTGTCTTCGTTTAGATGTGAGACGCCATTTAAGATTTTGGGACATTGGCGAAAAACGACAGAGTTAGAATTTGGGACGTTTTGGGCTGTAGCTTCAAAACGAAGCATCGGATTGGAAAACGGATTTCAGATTTGGAATCAGCGTGAAATTCTCTATCTGTATGGTGATTTTCAAGAGTTTCAAGGCAATCGGCGAGAAAAAATTTTCAACATTTTTCGAAAAAACGACAGAGTTAGAATTTGGGACGTTTTGGTGTGTAGCGCCCAAACGAACCATCGGATGAGAAAACGGAGGCCAGATTCGGATTCAGCGTGAAATTCTGCATCGGTATGGTGAATTTGAACGCCATCGGAGAGAAAAAATTTTCGCTGACGTCCCCCCCCTCTGGACAGCTCGCTTCGATTTTGGCTTCCAGTGGACGGATTTTGTCGTGCCATAGCTCGTTTGAAAGCTAAGAGTGAGACAAATTCACTGAAAGAATCGGCTTGTTCCTATCTGTCTTCGTTTAGATGTGAGACGCCATTTAAGATTTTGGGACATTGGCGAAAAACGACAGAGTTAGAATTTGGGACGTTTTGGGCTGTAGCTTCAAAACGAAGCATCGGATTGGAAAACGGATTTCAGATTTGGAATCAGCGTGAAATTCTCTATCTGTATGGTGATTTTCAAGAGTTTCAAGGCAATCGGCGAGAAAAAATTTTCAACATTTTTCGAAAAAACGACAGAGTTAGAATTTGGGACGTTTTGGTGTGTAGCGCCCAAACGAACCATCGGATGAGAAAACGGAGGCCAGATTCGGATTCAGCGTGAAATTCTGCATCGGTATGGTGAATTTGAACGCCATCGGAGAGAAAAAATTTTCGCTGACGTCCCCCCCCTCTGGACAGCTCGCTTCGATTTTGGCTTCCAGTGGACGGATTTTGTCGTGCCATAGCTCGTTTGAAAGCTAAGAGTGAGACAAATTCACTGAAAGAATCGGCTTGTTCCTATCTGTCTTCGTTTAGATGTGAGACGCCATTTAAGATTTTGGGACATTGGCGAAAAACGACAGAGTTAGAATTTGGGACGTTTTGGGCTGTAGCTTCAAAACGAAGCATCGGATTGGAAAACGGATTTCAGATTTGGAATCAGCGTGAAATTCTCTATCTGTATGGTGATTTTCAAGAGTTTCAAGGCAATCGGCGAGAAAAAATTTTCAACATTTTTCGAAAAAACGACAGAGTTAGAATTTGGGACGTTTTGGTGTGTAGCGCCCAAACGAACCATCGGATGAGAAAACGGAGGCCAGATTCGGATTCAGCGTGAAATTCTGCATCGGTATGGTGAATTTGAACGCCATCGGAGAGAAAAAATGTTCGCTGACGTCCCCCCCCCCTCTGGACAGCTCGCTTCGATTTTGGCTTCCAGTGGACGGATTTTGTCGTGCCATAGCTCGTTTGAAAGCTAAGAGTGAGACAAATTCACTGAAAGAATCGGCTTGTTCCTATCTGTCTTCGTTTAGATGTGAGACGCCATTTAAGATTTTGGGACATTGGCGAAAAACGACAGAGTTAGAATTTGGGACGTTTTGGGCTGTAGCTTCAAAACGAAGCATCGGATTGGAAAACGGATTTCAGATTTGGAATCAGCGTGAAATTCTCTATCTGTATGGTGATTTTCAAGAGTTTCAAGGCAATCGGCGAGAAAAAATTTTCAACATTTTTCGAAAAAACGACAGAGTTAGAATTTGGGACGTTTTGGTGTGTAGCGCCCAAACGAACCATCAGAAAACGGAGGCCAGATTCGGATTCAGCGTGAAATTCTGCATCGGTATGGTGAATTTGAACGCCATCGGAGAGAAAAAATTTTCGCTGACGTCCCCCCCCTCTGGACAGCTCGCTTCGATTTTGGCTTCCAGTGGACGGATTTTGTCGTGCCATAGCTCGTTTGAAAGCTAAGAGTGAGACAAATTCACTGAAAGAATCGGCTTGTTCCTATCTGTCTTCGTTTAGATGTGAGACGCCATTTAAGATTTTGGGACATTGGCGAAAAACGACAGAGTTAGAATTTGGGACGTTTTGGGCTGTAGCTTCAAAACGAAGCATCGGATTGGAAAACGGATTTCAGATTTGGAATCAGCGTGAAATTCTCTATCTGTATGGTGAGTTTCAAGGCAATCGGCGAGAAAAAATTTTCAACATTTTTCGAAAAAACGACAGAGTTAGAATTTGGGACGTTTTGGTGTGTAGCGCCCAAACGAACCATCGGATGAGAAAACGGAGGCCAGATTCGGATTCAGCGTGAAATTCTGCATCGGTATGGTGAATTTGAACGCCATCGGAGAGAAAAAATTTTCGCTGACGTCCCCCCCCTCTGGACAGCTCGCTTCGATTTTGGCTTCCAGTGGACGGATTTTGTCGTGCCATAGCTCGTTTGAAAGCTAAGAGTGAGACAAATTCACTGAAAGAATCGGCTTGTTCCTATCTGTCTTCGTTTAGATGTGAGACGCCATTTAAGATTTTGGGACATTGGCGAAAAACGACAGAGTTAGAATTTGGGACGTTTTGGGCTGTAGCTTCAAAACGAAGCATCGGATTGGAAAACGGATTTCAGATTTGGAATCAGCGTGAAATTCTCTATCTGTATGGTGATTTTCAAGAGTTTCAAGGCAATCGGCGAGAAAAAATTTTCAACATTTTTCGAAAAAACGACAGAGTTAGAATTTGGGACGTTTTGGTGTGTAGCGCCCAAACGAACCATCGGATGAGAAAACGGAGGCCAGATTCGGATTCAGCGTGAAATTCTGCATCGGTATGGTGAATTTGAACGCCATCGGAGAGAAAAAATTTTCGCTGACGTCCCCCCCCCCTCTGGACAGCTCGCTTCGATTTTGGCTTCCAGTGGACGGATTTTGTCGTGCCATAGCTCGTTTGAAAGCTAAGAGTGAGACAAATTCACTGAAAGAATCGGCTTGTTCCTATCTGTCTTCGTTTAGATGTGAGACGCCATTTAAGATTTTGGGACATTGGCGAAAAACGACAGAGTTAGAATTTGGGACGTTTTGGGCTGTAGCTTCAAAACGAAGCATCGGATTGGAAAACGGATTTCAGATTTGGAATCAGCGTGAAATTCTCTATCTGTATGGTGATTTTCAAGAGTTTCAAGGCAATCGGCGAGAAAAAATTTTCAACATTTTTCGAAAAAACGACAGAGTTAGAATTTGGGACGTTTTGGTGTGTAGCGCCCAAACGAACCATCGGATGAGAAAACGGAGGCCAGATTCGGATTCAGCGTGAAATTCTGCATCGGTATGGTGAATTTGAACGCCATCGGAGAGAAAAAATGTTCGCTGACGTCCCCCCCCTCTGGACAGCTCGCTTCGATTTTGGCTTCCAGTGGACGGATTTTGTCGTGCCATAGCTCGTTTGAAAGCTAAGAGTGAGACAAATTCACTGAAAGAATCGGCTTGTTCCTATCTGTCTTCGTTTAGATGTGAGACGCCATTTAAGATTTTGGGACATTGGCGAAAAACGACAGAGTTAGAATTTGGGACGTTTTGGGCTGTAGCTTCAAAACGAAGCATCGGATTGGAAAACGGATTTCAGATTTGGAATCAGCGTGAAATTCTCTATCTGTATGGTGATTTTAAAGAGTTTCAAGGCAATCGGCGAGAAAAAATTTTCAACATTTTTCGAAAAAACGACAGAGTTAGAATTTGGGACGTTTTGGTGTGTAGCGCCCAAACGAACCATCGGATGAGAAAACGGAGGCCAGATTCGGATTCAGCGTGAAATTCTGCATCGGTATGGTGAATTTGAACGCCATCGGAGAGAAAAAATTTTCGCTGACGTCCCCCCCCTCTGGACAGCTCGCTTCGATTTTGGCTTCCAGTGGACGGATTTTGTCGTGCCATAGCTCGTTTGAAAGCTAAGAGTGAGACAAATTCACTGAAAGAATCGGCTTGTTCCTATCTGTCTTCGTTTAGATGTGAGACGCCATTTAAGATTTTGGGACATTGGCGAAAAACGACAGAGTTAGAATTTGGGACGTTTTGGGCTGTAGCTTCAAAACGAAGCATCGGATTGGAAAACGGATTTCAGATTTGGAATCAGCGTGAAATTCTCTATCTGTATGGTGAGTTTCAAGGCAATCGGCGAGAAAAAATTTTCAACATTTTTCGAAAAAACGACAGAGTTAGAATTTGGGACGTTTTGGTGTGTAGCGCCCAAACGAACCATCGGATGAGAAAACGGAGGCCAGATTCGGATTCAGCGTGAAATTCTGCATCGGTATGGTGAATTTGAACGCCATCGGAGAGAAAAAATTTTCGCTGACGTCCCCCCCCTCTGGACAGCTCGCTTCGATTTTGGCTTCCAGTGGACGGATTTTGTCGTGCCATAGCTCGTTTGAAAGCTAAGAGTGAGACAAATTCACTGAAAGAATCGGCTTGTTCCTATCTGTCTTCGTTTAGATGTGAGACGCCATTTAAGATTTTGGGACATTGGCGAAAAACGACAGAGTTAGAATTTGGGACGTTTTGGGCTGTAGCTTCAAAACGAAGCATCGGATTGGAAAACGGATTTCAGATTTGGAATCAGCGTGAAATTCTCTATCTGTATGGTGAGTTTCAAGGCAATCGGCGAGAAAAAATTTTCAACATTTTTCGAAAAAACGACAGAGTTAGAATTTGGGACGTTTTGGTGTGTAGCGCCCAAACGAACCATCGGATGAGAAAACGGAGGCCAGATTCGGATTCAGCGTGAAATTCTGCATCGGTATGGTGAATTTGAACGCCATCGGAGAGAAAAAATTTTCGCTGACGTCCCCCCCCTCTGGACAGCTCGCTTCGATTTTGGCTTCCAGTGGACGGATTTTGTCGTGCCATAGCTCGTTTGAAAGCTAAGAGTGAGACAAATTCACTGAAAGAATCGGCTTGTTCCTATCTGTCTTCGTTTAGATGTGAGACGCCATTTAAGATTTTGGGACATTGGCGAAAAACGACAGAGTTAGAATTTGGGACGTTTTGGGCTGTAGCTTCAAAACGAAGCATCGGATTGGAAAACGGATTTCAGATTTGGAATCAGCGTGAAATTCTCTATCTGTATGGTGAGTTTCAAGGCAATCGGCGAGAAAAAATTTTCAACATTTTTCGAAAAAACGACAGAGTTAGAATTTGGGACGTTTTGGTGTGTAGCGCCCAAACGAACCATCGGATGAGAAAACGGAGGCCAGATTCGGATTCAGCGTGAAATTCTGCATCGGTATGGTGAATTTGAACGCCATCGGAGAGAAAAAATTTTCGCTGACGTCCCCCCCCTCTGGACAGCTCGCTTCGATTTTGGCTTCCAGTGGACGGATTTTGTCGTGCCATAGCTCGTTTGAAAGCTAAGAGTGAGACAAATTCACTGAAAGAATCGGCTTGTTCCTATCTGTCTTCGTTTAGATGTGAGACGCCATTTAAGATTTTGGGACATTGGCGAAAAACGACAGAGTTAGAATTTGGGACGTTTTGGGCTGTAGCTTCAAAACGAAGCATCGGATTGGAAAACGGATTTCAGATTTGGAATCAGCGTGAAATTCTCTATCTGTATGGTGATTTCAAGAGTTTCAAGGCAATCGGCGAGAAAAAATTTTCAACATTTTTCGAAAAAACGACAGAGTTAGAATTTGGGACGTTTTGGTGTGTAGCGCCCAAACGAACCATCGGATGAGAAAACGGAGGCCAGATTCGGATTCAGCGTGAAATTCTGCATCGGTATGGTGAATTTGAACGCCATCGGAGAGAAAAAATTTTCGCTGACGTCCCCCCCCTCTGGACAGCTCGCTTCGATTTTGGCTTCCAGTGGACGGATTTTGTCGTGCCATAGCTCGTTTGAAAGCTAAGAGTGAGACAAATTCACTGAAAGAATCGGCTTGTTCCTATCTGTCTTCGTTTAGATGTGAGACGCCATTTAAGATTTTGGGACATTGGCGAAAAACGACAGAGTTAGAATTTGGGACGTTTTGGGCTGTAGCTTCAAAACGAAGCATCGGATTGGAAAACGGATTTCAGATTTGGAATCAGCGTGAAATTCTCTATCTGTATGGTGTCAATTTTCAAGAGTTTCAAGGCAATCGGCGAGAAAAAATTTTCAACATTTTTCGAAAAAACGACAGAGTTAGAATTTGGGACGTTTTGGTGTGTAGCGCCCAAACGAACCATCGGATGAGAAAACGGAGGCCAGATTCGGATTCAGCGTGAAATTCTGCATCGGTATGGTGAATTTGAACGCCATCGGAGAGAAAAAATTTTCGCTGACGTCCCCCCCCTCTGGACAGCTCGCTTCGATTTTGGCTTCCAGTGGACGGATTTTGTCGTGCCATAGCTCGTTTGAAAGCTAAGAGTGAGACAAATTCACTGAAAGAATCGGCTTGTTCCTATCTGTCTTCGTTTAGATGTGAGACGCCATTTAAGATTTTGGGACATTGGCGAAAAACGACAGAGTTAGAATTTGGGACGTTTTGGGCTGTAGCTTCAAAACGAAGCATCGGATTGGAAAACGGATTTCAGATTTGGAATCAGCGTGAAATTCTCTATCTGTATGGTGATTTTCAAGAGTTTCAAGGCAATCGGCGAGAAAAAATTTTCAACATTTTTCGAAAAAACGACAGAGTTAGAATTTGGGACGTTTTGGTGTGTAGCGCCCAAACGAACCATCGGATGAGAAAACGGAGGCCAGATTCGGATTCAGCGTGAAATTCTGCATCGGTATGGTGAATTTGAACGCCATCGGAGAGAAAAAATGTTCGCTGACGTCCCCCCCCTCTGGACAGCTCGCTTCGATTTTGGCTTCCAGTGGACGGATTTTGTCGTGCCATAGCTCGTTTGAAAGCTAAGAGTGAGACAAATTCACTGAAAGAATCGGCTTGTTCCTATCTGTCTTCGTTTAGATGTGAGACGCCATTTAAGATTTTGGGACATTGGCGAAAAACGACAGAGTTAGAATTTGGGACGTTTTGGGCTGTAGCTTCAAAACGAAGCATCGTATTGGAAAACGGATTTCAGATTTGGAATCAGCGTGAAATTCTCTATCTGTATGGTGAGTTTCAAGTCAATCGGCGAGAAAAAATTTTCAACATTTTTCGAAAAAACGACAGAGTTAGAATTTGGGACGTTTTGGTGTGTAGCGCCCAAACGAACCATCGGATGAGAAAACGGAGGCCAGATTCGGATTCAGCGTGAAATTCTGCATCGGTATGGTGAATTTGAACGCCATCGGAGAGAAAAAATTTTCGCTGACGTCCCCCCCCTCTGGACAGCTCGCTTCGATTTTGGCTTCCAGTGGACGGATTTTGTCGTGCCATAGCTCGTTTGAAAGCTAAGAGTGAGACAAATTCACTGAAAGA
This sequence comes from Prostheceraeus crozeri, assembly GCA_907163375.1. NCBI lineage: Eukaryota > Metazoa > Platyhelminthes > Polycladida > Euryleptidae > Prostheceraeus > Prostheceraeus crozeri. Next base: position 355,987 of record CAJQUW010005415.1, on the reverse strand, counting down.
ATCGGCTTGTTCCTATCTGTCTTCGTTTAGATGTGAGACGCCATTTAAGATTTTGGGACATTGGCGAAAAACGACAGTCAGAATTTGGGACGTTTTGGGCTGTAGCTTCAAAACGAAGCATCGGATTGGAAAACGGATTTCAGATTTGGAATCAGCGTGAAATTCTCTATCTGTATGGTGAGTTTGAAGGCAATCGGCGAGAAAAAATTTTCAACATTTTTCGAAAAAACGACAGAGTTAGAATTTGGGACGTTTTGGTGTGTAGCGCCCAAACGAAGCATCGGATGAGAAAACGGAGGCCAGATTCGGATTCAGCGTGAAATTCTGCATCGGTATGGTGAATTTGAACGCCATCGGAGAGAAAAAATTTCGCTGACGTCCCCCCCCTCTGGACAGCTCGCTTCGATTTTGGCTTCCAGTGGACGGATTTTGTCGTGCCATAGCTCGTTTGAAAGCTAAGAGTGAGACAAATTCACTGAAAGAATCGGCTTGTTCCTATCTGTCTTCGTTTAGATGTGAGACGCCATTTAAGATTTTGGGACATTGGCGAAAAAACGACAGAGTTAGAATTTGGGACGTTTTGGGCTGTAGCTTCAAAACGAAGCATCGGATTGGAAAACGGATTTCAGATTTGGAATCAGCGTGAAATTCTCTATCTGTATGGTGATTTTCAAGGCAATCGGCGAGAAAAAATTTTCAACATTTTTCGAAAAAACGACAGAGTTAGAATTTGGGACGTTTTGGTGTGTAGCGCCCAAACGAACCATCGGATGAGAAAACGGAGGCCAGATTCGGATTCAGCGTGAAATTCTGCATCGGTATGGTGAATTTGAACGCCATCGGAGAGAAAAAATTTTCGCTGACGTCCCCCCCCTCTGGACAGCTCGCTTCGATTTTGGCTTCCAGTGGACGGATTTTGTCGTGCCATAGCTCGTTTGAAAGCTAAGAGTGAGACAAATTCACTGAAAGAATCGGCTTGTTCCTATCTGTCTTCGTTTAGATGTGAGACGCCATTTAAGATTTTGGGACATTGGCGAAAAACGACAGAGTTAGAATTTGGGACGTTTTGGGCTGTAGCTTCAAAACGAAGCATCGGATTGGAAAACGGATTTCAGATTTGGAATCAGCGTGAAATTCTCTATCTGTATGGTGATTTTCAAGAGTTTCAAGGCAATCGGCGAGAAAAAATTTTCAACATTTTTCGAAAAAACGACAGAGTTAGAATTTGGGACGTTTTGGTGTGTAGCGCCCAAACGAACCATCGGATGAGAAAACGGAGGCCAGATTCGGATTCAGCGTGAAATTCTGCATCGGTATGGTGAATTTGAACGCCATCGGAGAGAAAAAATGTTCGCTGACGTCCCCCCCCCTCTGGACAGCTCGCTTCGATTTTGGCTTCCAGTGGACGGATTTTGTCGTGCCATAGCTCGTTTGAAAGCTAAGAGTGAGACAAATTCACTGAAAGAATCGGCTTGTTCCTATCTGTCTTCGTTTAGATGTGAGACGCCATTTAAGATTTTGGGACATTGGCGAAAACGACAGAGTTAGAATTTGGGACGTTTTGGGCTGTAGCTTCAAAACGAAGCATCGGATTGGAAAACGGATTTCAGATTTGGAATCAGCGTGAAATTCTCTATCTGTATGGTGATTTTCAAGAGTTTCAAGGCAATCGGCGAGAAAAAATTTTCAACATTTTTCGAAAAAACGACAGAGTTAGAATTTGGGACGTTTTGGTGTGTAGCGCCCAAACGAACCATCGGATGAGAAAACGGAGGCCAGATTCGGATTCAGCGTGAAATTCTGCATCGGTATGGTGAATTTGAACGCCATCGGAGAGAAAAAATTTTCGCTGACGTCCCCCCCCCTCTGGACAGCTCGCTTCGATTTTGGCTTCCAGTGGACGGATTTTGTCGTGCCATAGCTCGTTTGAAAGCTAAGAGTGAGACAAATTCACTGAAAGAATCGGCTTGTTCCTATCTGTCTTTCGTTTAGATGTGAGGACGCCATTTAAGATTTTGGAACTCCATGATGAAACTACCATGTCACATCGTACATACACATCAAACATAATAACACAACACAACATACACCACCTTAAATTCATCAGATTGTAACAACCGCTCTTTTCTCCATTTTATCTTACATCCATAAACACTTACACTGATCACATCATCACTAACAACCCCATATCCACGCTATTCCCATCAAGCCTATTCCTTTCCTTTGCCCAGCTTGTCGATGTATCACAAAACTTTACTATCTCAGACCTTTATAAAACTTATATCCCAAACTGAAACATAAAACCAGAAACCACAACACCGGAATACCTTGTACCTCTTAATCCTCCATAGATACACATACCACACTCTAATATAACAAACACAAACCACGTAAAATAACAACCCTTACAATCATCAGCATTAAAACTCATACTCAAAACTACCAGACATACAGGATATACTACTATACAAGAGCTACTATACCAAATCATCACAACCTACTACACAGATTATCCTACACCGACATTGGCGTACCTCCCTTCTAGCACCAAAACGCACTTCCCAAGACCACCTTGTCGCGTTATTCCTAACCAGCGAACAGTCACAACTCACGACTTGTCCTATCATGACACCAACATACTAAACACTAACCTCTCTAACTCGTCTATTCGGTCTTCTGCGCTTCATGTTCACATGTCTGAAATGCACTAACCATATCACATAATGTACGCACATTGAACCATACCACAATACATCAACAATCCTTACCAACATCATCATTACAATACACCGAAACATACACTCAGCATTTAAACTTCACAAACATTCCCACCACCAAACACAAACCAACTACAAACTCCTACTAATCGATAAGACCCGATCAACAATCACAAAACACATCGAAACACAAACATATACAACATACACCAAGATCATAACACACCATACACCAAACCACAACAACACACACAACATATCAGAAGACCATAAATAGTAACATACCCTCCACACCTACATCATTAAAAACCCATCTTCAACAAAATCACAACATACACATATAAACAACAACTAAACATACAACAATCCCAACAAATCCAACCCTCCAACCAACAACCATCAACAACCACCATGAAATACATACCATACACCACACAACATCAAACACCACCAAGAATCTATGATAGACAAACATCCATCCCCACAATAACAAACTCCAAACCCCACGAAACCCACACAGACACACACACATACAACTAAGCCATCGACCCCACACATAACTTACCAACTTCATACACATTACCACAACCACTACCAACAAATCATGACTTATTATTTCCTCACCATACCAACAATACACATACCCACACCATAACATAACAACAACAAAAACTACCCATTCCCCACACACACACATTGCGAAAAACGACAGAGTTAGAATTTGGGACGTTTTGGGCTGTAGCTTCAAAACGAAGCATCGGATTGGAAAACGGATTTCAGATTTGGAATCAGCGTGAAATTCTCTATCTGTATGGTGATTTTCAAGAGTTTCAAGGCAATCGGCGAGAAAAAATTTTCAACATTTTTTCGAAAAGCGACAGAGTTAGAATTTGGGACGTTTTGGTGTGTAGCGCCCAAACGAACCATCGGATGAGAAAACGGAGGCCAGATTCGGATTCAGCGTGAAATTCTGCATCGGTATGGTGAATTTGAACGCCATCGGAGAGAAAAAATGTTCGCTGACGTCCCCCCCTCTGGACAGCTCGCTTCGATTTTTGCTTCCAGTGGACGGATTTTGTCGTGCCATAGCTCGTTTGAAAGCTAAGAGTGAGACAAATTCACTGAAAGAATCGGCTTGTTCCTATCTGTCTTCGTTTAGATGTGAGACGCCATTTAAGATTTTGGGACATTGGCGAAAAACGACAGAGTTAGAATTTGGGACGTTTTGGGCTGTAGCTTCAAAACGAAGCATCGGATTGGAAAACGGATTTCAGATTTGGAATCAGCGTGAAATTCTCTATCTGTATGGTGATTTTCAAGAGTTTCAAGGCAATCGGCGAGAAAAAATTTTCAACATTTTTCGAAAAAGCGACAGAGTTAGAATTTGGGACGTTTTGGTGTGTAGCGCCCAAACGAACCATCGGATGAGAAAACGGAGGCCAGATTCGGATTCAGCGTGAAATTCTGCATCGGTATGGTGAATTTGAACGCCATCGGAGAGAAAAAATGTTCGCTGACGTCCCCCCCCTCTGGACAGCTCGCTTCGATTTTTGCTTCCAGTGGACGGATTTTGTCGTGCCATAGCTCGTTTGAAAGCTAAGAGTGAGACAAATTCACTGAAAGAATCGGCTTGTTCCTATCTGTCTTCGTTTAGATGTGAGACGCCATTTAAGATTTTGGGACATTGGCGAAAAACGACAGAGTTAGAATTTGGGACGTTTTGGGCTGTAGCTTCAAAACGAAGCATCGGATTGGAAAACGGATTTCAGATTTGGAATCAGCGTGAAATTCTCTATCTGTATGGTGATTTTCAAGAGTTTCAAGGCAATCGGCGAGAAAAAATTTTCAACATTTTTCGAAAAAGCGACAGAGTTAGAATTTGGGACGTTTTGGTGTGTAGCGCCCAAACGAACCATCGGATGAGAAAACGGAGGCCAGATTCGGATTCAGCGTGAAATTCTGCATCGGTATGGTGAATTTGAACGCCATCGGAGAGAAAAAATGTTCGCTGACGTCCCCCCCCTCTGGACAGCTCGCTTCGATTTTTGCTTCCAGTGGACGGATTTTGTCGTGCCATAGCTCGTTTGAAAGCTAAGAGTGAGACAAATTCACTGAAAGAATCGGCTTGTTCCTATCTGTCTTCGTTTAGATGTGAGACGCCATTTAAGATTTTGGGACATTGGCGTAAAACGACAGAGTTAGAATTTGGGACGTTTTGGGCTGTAGCTTCAAAACGAAGCATCGGATTGGAAAACGGATTTCAGATTTGGAATCAGCGTGAAATTCTCTATCTGTATGGTGAGTTTCAAGTCAATCGGCGAGAAAAAATTTTCAACATTTTTCGAAAAAGCGACAGAGTTAGAATTTGGGACGTTTTGGTGTGTAGCGCCCAAACGAACCATCGGATGAGAAAACGGAGGCCAGATTCGGATTCAGCGTGAAAATCTGCATCGGTATGGTGAATTTGAACGCCATCGGAGAGAAAAAATGTTCGCTGACGTCCCCCCCCTCTGGACAGCTCGCTTCGATTTTTGCTTCCAGTGGACGGATTTTGTCGTGCCATAGCTCGTTTGAAAGCTAAGAGTGAGACAAATTCACTGAAAGAATCGGCTTGTTCCTATCTGTCTTCGTTTAGATGTGAGACGCCATTTAAGATTTTGGGACATTGGCGAAAAACGACAGAGTTAGAATTTGGGACGTTTTGGGCTGTAGCTTCAAAACGAAGCATCGGATTGGAAAACGGATTTCAGATTTGGAATCAGCGTGAAATTCTCTATCTGTATGGTGATTTTCAAGAGTTTCAAGGCAATCGGCGAGAAAAAATTTTCAACATTTTTCGAAAAAGCGACAGAGTTAGAATTTGGGACGTTTTGGTGTGTAGCGCCCAAACGAACCATCGGATGAGAAAACGGAGGCCAGATTCGGATTCAGCGTGAAATTCTGCATCGGTATGGTGAATTTGAACGCCATCGGAGAGAAAAAATGTTCGCTGACGTCCCCCCCCTCTGGACAGCTCGCTTCGATTTTTGCTTCCAGTGGACGGATTTTGTCGTGCCATAGCTCGTTTGAAAGCTAAGAGTGAGACAAATTCACTGAAAGAATCGGCTTGTTCCTATCTGTCTTCGTTTAGATGTGAGACGCCATTTAAGATTTTGGGACATTGGCGAAAAACGACAGAGTTAGAATTTGGGACGTTTTGGGCTGTAGTTTCAAAACGAATCATCGGATTGGAAAACGGATTTCAGATTTGGAATCAGCGTGAAATTCTCTATCTGTATGGTGAGTTTCAAGGCAATCGGCGAGAAAAAATTTTCAACATTTTTCGAAAAAGCGACAGAGTTAGAATTTGGGACGTTTTGGTGTGTAGCGCCCAAACGAAGCATCGGATGAGAAAACGGAGGCCAGATTCGGATTCAGCGTGAAATTCTGCATCGGTATGGTGAATTTGAACGCCATCGGAGAGAAAAAATGTTCGCTGACGTCCCCCCCCTCTGGACAGCTCGCTTCGATTTTTGCTTCCAGTGGACGGATTTTGTCGTGCCATAGCTCGTTTGAAAGCTAAGAGTGAGACAAATTCACTGAAAGAATCGGCTTGTTCCTATCTGTCTTCGTTTAGATGTGAGACGCCATTTAAGATTTTGGGACATTGGCGAAAAACGACAGAGTTAGAATTTGGGACGTTTTGGGCTGTAGCTTCAAAACGAAGCATCGGATTGGAAAACGGATTTCAGATTTGGAATCAGCGTGAAATTCTCTATCTGTATGGTGAGTTTCAAGGCAATCGGCGAGAAAAAATTTTCAACATTTTTCGAAAAATCGACAGAGTTAGAATTTGGGACGTTTTGGTGTGTAGCGCCCAAACGAACCATCGGATGAGAAAACGGAGGCCAGATTCGGATTCAGCGTGAAATTCTGCATCGGTATGGTGAATTTGAACGCCATCGGAGAGAAAAAATGTTCGCTGACGTCCCCCCCTCTGGACAGCTCGCTTCGATTTTTGCTTCCAGTGGACGGATTTTGTCGTGCCATAGCTCGTTTGAAAGCTAAGAGTGAGACAAATTCACTGAAAGAATCGGCTTGTTCATATCTGTCTTCGTTTAGATGTGAGACGCCATTTAAGATTTTGGGACATTGGCGAAAAACGACAGAGTTAGAATTTGGGACGATTTGGGCTGTAGCTTCAAAACGAAGCATCGGATTGGAAAACGGATTTCAGATTTGGAATCAGCGTGAAATTCTCTATCTGTATGGTGATTTTCAAGAGTTTCAAGGCAATCGGCGAGAAAAAATTTTCAACATTTTTCGAAAAAGCGACAGAGTTAGAATTTGGGACGTTTTGGTGTGTAGCGCCCAAACGAACCATCGGATGAGAAAACGGAGGCCAGATTCGGATTCAGCGTGAAATTCTGCATCGGTATGGTGAATTTGAACGCCATCGGAGAGAAAAAATGTTCGCTGACGTCCCCCCCTCTGGACAGCTCGCTTCGATTTTGGCTTCCAGTGGACGGATTTTGTCGTGCCATAGCTCGTTTGAAAGCTAAGAGTGAGACAAATTCACTGAAAGAATCGGCTTGTTCCTATCTGTCTTCGTTTAGATGTGAGACGCCATTTAAGATTTTGGGACATTGGCGAAAAACGACAGAGTTAGAATTTGGGACGTTTTGGGCTGTAGCTTCAAAACGAAGCATCGGATTGGAAAACGGATTTCAGATTTGGAATCAGCGTGAAATTCTCTATCTGTATGGTGATTTTCAAGAGTTTCAAGGCAATCGGCGAGAAAAAATTTTCAACATTTTTCGAAAAAGCGACAGAGTTAGAATTTGGGACGTTTTGGTGTGTAGCGCCCAAACGAACCATCGGATGAGAAAACGGAGGCCAGATTCGGATTCAGCGTGAAATTCTGCATCGGTATGGTGAATTTGAACGCCATCGGAGAGAAAAAATGTTCGCTGACGTCCCCCCCCTCTGGACAGCTCGCTTCGATTTTGGCTTCCAGTGGACGGATTTTGTCGTGCCATAGCTCGTTTGAAAGCTAAGAGTGAGACAAATTCACTGAAAGAATCGGCTTGTTCCTATCTGTCTTCGTTTAGATGTGAGACGCCATTTAAGATTTTGGGACATTGGCGAAAAACGACAGAGTTAGAATTTGGGACGTTTTGGGCTGTAGCTTCAAAACGAAGCATCGGATTGGAAAACGGATTTCAGATTTGGAATCAGCGTGAAATTCTCTATCTGTATGGTGATTTTCAAGAGTTTCAAGGCAATCGGCGAGAAAAAATTTTCAACATTTTTCGAAAAAGCGACAGAGTTAGAATTTGGGACGTTTTGGTGTGTAGCGCCCAAACGAACCATCGGATGAGAAAACGGAGGCCAGATTCGGATTCAGCGTGAAATTCTGCATCGGTATGGTGAATTTGAACGCCATCGGAGAGAAAAAATTTTCGCTGACGTCCCCCCCTCTGGACAGCTCGCTTCGATTTTGGCTTCCAGTGGACGGATTTTGTCGTGCAATAGCTCGTTTGAAAGCTAAGAGTGAGACAAATTCACTGAAAGAATCGGCTTGTTCCTATCTGTCTTCGTTTAGATGTGAGACGCCATTTAAGATTTTGGGACATTGGCGAAAAACGACAGAGTTAGAATTTGGGACGTTTTGGGCTGTAGCTTCAAAACGAAGCATCGGATTGGAAAACGGATTTCAGATTTGGAATCAGCGTGAAATTCTCTATCTGTATGGTGATTTTCAAGAGTTTCAAGGCAATCGGCGAGAAAAAATTTTCAACATTTTTCGAAAAAACGACAGAGTTAGAATTTGGGACGTTTTGGTGTGTAGCGCCCAAACGAACCATCGGATGAGAAAACGGAGGCCAGATTCGGATTCAGCGTGAAATTCTGCATCGGTATGGTGAATTTGAACGCCATCGGAGAGAAAAAATGTTCGCTGACGTCCCCCCCCTCTGGACAGCTCGCTTCGATTTTTGCTTCCAGTGGACGGATTTTGTCGTGCCATAGCTCGTTTGAAAGCTAAGAGTGAGACAAATTCACTGAAAGAATCGGCTTGTTCCTATCTGTCTTCGTTTAGATGTGAGACGCCATTTAAGATTTTGGGACATTGGCGAAAAACGACAGAGTTAGAATTTGGGACGTTTTGGGCTGTAGCTTCAAAACGAAGCATCGGATTGGAAAACGGATTTCAGATTTGGAATCAGCGTGAAATTCTCTATCTGTATGGTGAGTTTCAAGGCAATCGGCGAGAAAAAATTTTCAACATTTTTCGAAAAAAGACAGAGTTAGAATTTGGGACGTTTTGGTGTGTAGCGCCCAAACGAACCATCGGATGAGAAAACGGAGGCCAGATTCGGATTCAGCGTGAAATTCTGCATCGGTATGGTGAATTTGAACGCCATCGGAGAGAAAAAATTTTCGCTGACGTCCCCCCCCTCTGGACAGCTCGCTTCGATTTTGGCTTCCAGTGGACGGATTTTGTCGTGCCATAGCTCGTTTGAAAGCTAAGAGTGAGACAAATTCACTGAAAGAATCGGCTTGTTCCTATCTGTCTTCGTTTAGATGTGAGACGCCATTTAAGATTTTGGGACATTGGCGAAAAAACGACAGAGTTAGAATTTGGGACGTTTTGGGCTGTAGCTTCAAAACGAAGCATCGGATTGGAAAACGGATTTCAGATTTGGAATCAGCGTGAAATTCTCTATCTGTATGGTGAGTTTCAAGGCAATCGGCGAGAAAAAATTTTCAACATTTTTCGAAAAAACGACAGAGTTAGAATTTGGGACGTTTTGGTGTGTAGCGCCCAAACGAACCATCGGATGAGAAAACGGAGGCCAGATTCGGATTCAGCGTGAAATTCTGCATCGGTATGGTGAATTTGAACGCCATCGGAGAGAAAAAATTTTCGCTGACGTCCCCCCCCCTCTGGACAGCTCGCTTCGATTTTGGCTTCCAGTGGACGGATTTTGTCGTGCCATAGCTCGTTTGAAAGCTAAGAGTGAGACAAATTCACTGAAAGAATCGGCTTGTTCCTATCTGTCTTCGTTTAGATGTGAGACGCCATTTAAGATTTTGGGACATTGGCGGAAAACGACAGAGTTAGAATTTGGGACGTTTTGGGCTGTAGCTTCAAAACGAAGCATCGGATTGGAAAACGGATTTCAGATTTGGAATCAGCGTGAAATTCTCTATCTGTATGGTGAGTTTCAAGGCAATCGGCGAGAAAAAATTTTCAACATTTTTCGAAAAAGCGACAGAGTTAGAATTTGGGACGTTTTGGTGTGTAGCGCCCAAACGAAGCATCGGATGAGAAAACGGAGGCCAGATTCGGATTCAGCGTGAAATTCTGCATCGGTATGGTGAATTTGAACGCCATCGGAGAGAAAAAATTTTCGCTGACGTCCCCCCCCTCTGGACAGCTCGCTTCGATTTTGGCTTCCAGTGGACGGATTTTGTCGTGCCATAGCTCGTTTGAAAGCTAAGAGTGAGACAAATTCACTGAAAGAATCGGCTTGTTCCTATCTGTCTTCGTTTAGATGTGAGACGCCATTTAAGATTTTGGGACATTGGCGAAAAACGACAGAGTTAGAATTTGGGACGTTTTGGGCTGTAGCTTCAAAACGAAGCATCGGATTGGAAAACGGATTTCAGATTTGGAATCAGCGTGAAATTCTCTATCTGTATGGTGAGTTTCAAGGCAATCGGCGAGAAAAAATTTTCAACATTTTTCGAAAAAACGACAGAGTTAGAATTTGGGACGTTTTGGTGTGTAGCGCCCAAACGAACCATCGGATGAGAAAACGGAGGCCAGATTCGGATTCAGCGTGAAATTCTGCATCGGTATGGTGAATTTGAACGCCATCGGAGAGAAAAAATTTTCGCTGACGTCCCCCCCCCTCTGGACAGCTCGCTTCGATTTTGGCTTCCAGTGGACGGATTTTGTCGTGCCATAGCTCGTTTGAAAGCTAAGAGTGAGACAAATTCACTGAAAGAATCGACTTGTTCCTATCTGTCTTCGTTTAGATGTGAGACGCCATTTAAGATTTTGGGACATTGGCGAAAAACGACAGAGTTAGAATTTGGGACGTTTTGGGCTGTAGCTTCAAAACGAAGCATCGGATTGGAAAACGGATTTCAGATTTGGAATCAGCGTGAAATTCTCTATCTGTATGGTGATTTTCAAGAGTTTCAAGGCAATCGGCGAGAAAAAATTTTCAACATTTTTCGAAAAAACGACAGAGTTAGAATTTGGGACGTTTTGGTGTGTAGCGCCCAAACGAACCATCGGATGAGAAAACGGAGGCCAGATTCGGATTCAGCGTGAAATTCTGCATCGGTATGGTGAATTTGAACGCCATCGGAGAGAAAAAATTTTCGCTGACGTCCCCCCCCTCTGGACAGCTCGCTTCGATTTTGGCTTCCAGTGGACGGATTTTGTCGTGCCATAGCTCGTTTGAAAGCTAAGAGTGAGACAAATTCACTGAAAGAATCGGCTTGTTCCTATCTGTCTTCGTTTAGATGTGAGACGCCATTTAAGATTTTGGGACATTGGCGAAAAACGACAGAGTTAGAATTTGGGACGTTTTGGGCTGTAGCTTCAAAATGAAGCATCGGATTGGAAAACGGATTTCAGATTTGGAATCAGCGTGAAATTCTCTATCTGTATGGTGAGTTTCAAGGCAATCGGCGAGAAAAAATTTTCAACATTTTTCGAAAAAGCGACAGAGTTAGAATTTGGGACGTTTTGGTGTGTAGCGCCCAAACGAAGCATCGGATGAGAAAACGGAGGCCAGATTCGGATTCAGCGTGAAATTCTGCATCGGTATGGTGAATTTGAACGCCATCGGAGAGAAAAAATGTTCGCTGACGTCCCCCCCTCTGGACAGCTCGCTTCGATTTTGGCTTCCAGTGGACGGATTTTGTCGTGCCATAGCTCGTTTGAAAGCTAAGAGTGAGACAAATTCACTGAAAGAATCGGCTTGTTCCTATCTGTCTTCGTTTAGATGTGAGACGCCATTTAAGATTTTGGGACATTGGCGAAAAACGACAGAGTTAGAATTTGGGACGTTTTGGGCTGTAGCTTCAAAACGAAGCATCGGATTGGAAAACGGATTTCAGATTTGGAATCAGCGTGAAATTCTCTATCTGTATGGTGATTTTCAAGAGTTTCAAGGCAATCGGCGAGAAAAAATTTTCAACATTTTTCGAAAAAACGACAGAGTTAGAATTTGGGACGTTTTGGTGTGTAGCGCCCAAACGAACCATCGGATGAGAAAACGGAGGCCAGATTCGGATTCAGCGTGAAATTCTGCATCGGTATGGTGAATTTGAACGCCATCGGAGAGAAAAAATGTTCGCTGACGTCCCCCCCCTCTGGACAGCTCGCTTCGATTTTGGCTTCCAGTGGACGGATTTTGTCGTGCAATAGCTCGTTTGAAAGCTAAGAGTGAGACAAATTCACTGAAAGAATCGGCTTGTTCCTATCTGTCTTCGTTTAGATGTGAGACGCCATTTAAGATTTTGGGACATTGGCGAAAAACCACAGAGTTAGAATTTGGGACGTTTTGGGCTGTAGCTTCAAAACGAAGCATCGGATTGGAAAACGGATTTCAGATTTGGAATCAGCGTGAAATTCTCTATCTGTATGGTGAGTTTCAAGGCAATCGGCGAGAAAAAATTTCAACATTTTTCGAAAAAACGACAGAGTTAGAATTTGGTACGTTTTGGTGTGTAGCGCCCAAACGAACCATCGGATGAGAAAACGGAGGCCAGATTCGGATTCAGCGTGAAATTCTGCATCGGTATGGTGAATTTGAACGCCATCGGAGAGAAAAAATGTTCGCTGACGTCCCCCCCCTCTGGACAGCTCGCTTCGATTTTGGCTTCCAGTGGACGGATTTTGTCGTGCCATAGCTCGTTTGAAAGCTAAGAGTGAGAAAAATTCACTGAAAGAATCGGCTTGTTCCTATCTGTCTTCGTTTAGATGTGAGACGCCATTTAAGATTTTGGGACATTGGCGAAAAACGACAGAGTTAGAATTTGGGACGTTTTGGGCTGTAGCTTCAAAATGAAGCATCGGATTGGAAAACGGATTTCAGATTTGGAATCAGCGTGAAATTCTCTATCTGTATGGTGAGTTTCAAGGCAATCGGCGAGAAAAAATTTTCAACATTTTTCGAAAAAGCGACAGAGTTAGAATTTGGGACGTTTTGGTGTGTAGCGCCCAAACGAAGCATCGGATGAGAAAACGGAGGCCAGATTCGGATTCAGCGTGAAATTCTGCATCGGTATGGTGAATTTGAACGCCATCGGAGAGAAAAAATGTTCGCTGACGTCCCCCCCCTCTGGACAGCTCGCTTCGATTTTGGCTTCCAGTGGACGGATTTTGTCGTGCCATAGCTCGTTTGAAAGCTAAGAGTGAGACAAATTCACTGAAAGAATCGGCTTGTTCCTATCTGTCTTCGTTTAGATGTGAGACGCCATTTAAGATTTTGGGACATTGGCGAAAAACGACAGAGTTAGAATTTGGGACGTTTTGGGCTGTAGCTTCAAAATGAAGCATCGGATTGGAAAACGGATTTCAGATTTGGAATCAGCGTGAAATTCTCTATCTGTATGGTGAGTTTCAAGGCAATCGGCGAGAAAAAATTTTCAACATTTTTCGAAAAAGCGACAGAGTTAGAATTTGGGACGTTTTGGTGTGTAGCGCCCAAACGAAGCATCGGATGAGAAAACGGAGGCCAGATTCGGATTCAGCGTGAAATTCTGCATCGGTATGGTGAATTTGAACGCCATCGGAGAGAAAAAATTTTCGCTGACGTCCCCCCCCCTCTGGACAGCTCGCTTCGATTTTGGCTTCCAGTGGACGGATTTTGTCGTGCCATAGCTCGTTTGAAAGCTAAGAGTGAGACAAATTCACTGAAAGAATCGGCTTGTTCATATCTGTCTTCGTTTAGATGTGAGACGCCATTTAAGATTTTGGGACATTGGCGAAAAACGACAGAGTTAGAATTTGGGACGTTTTGGGCTGTAGCTTCAAAACGAAGCATCGGATTGGAAAACGGATTTCAGATTTGGAATCAGCGTGAAATTCTCTATCTGTATGGTGATTTTCAAGAGTTTCAAGGCAATCGGCGAAAAAAAATTTTCAACATTTTTCGAAAAAACGACAGAGTTAGAATTTGGGACGTTCTGGTGTGTAGCGCCCAAACGAACCATCGGATGAGAAAACGGAGGCCAGATTCGGATTCAGCGTGAAATTCTGCATCGGTATGGTGAATTTGAACGCCATCGGAGAGAAAAAATGTTCGCTGACGTCCCCCCCCTCTGGACAGCTCGCTTCGATTTTTGCTTCCAGTGGACGGATTTTGTCGTGCCATAGCTCGTTTGAAAGCTAAGAGTGAGACAAATTCACTGAAAGAATCGGCTTGTTCCTATCTGTCTTCGTTTAGATGTGAGACGCCATTTAAGATTTTGGGACATTGGCGAAAAACGACAGAGTTAGAATTTGGGACGTTTTGGGCTGTAGCTTCAAAACGAAGCATCGGATTGGAAAACGGATTTCAGATTTGGAATCAGCGTGAAATTCTCTATCTGTATGGTGATTTTCAAGAGTTTCAAGGCAATCGGCGAGAAAAAATTTTCAACATTTTTCGAAAAAGCGACAGAGTTAGAATTTGGGACGTTTTGGTGTGTAGCGCCCAAACGAAGCATCGGATGAGAAAACGGAGGCCAGATTCGGATTCAGCGTGAAATTCTGCATCGGTATGGTGAATTTGAACGCCATCGGAGAGAAAAAATGTTCGCTGACGTCCCCCCCCTCTGGACAGCTCGCTTCGATTTTGGCTTCCAGTGGACGGATTTTGTCGTGCCATAGCTCGTTTGAAAGCTAAGAGTGAGACAAATTCACTGAAAGAATCGGCTTGTTCCTATCTGTCTTCGTTTAGATGTGAGACGCCATTTAAGATTTTGGGACATTGGCGAAAAACGACAGAGTTAGAATTTGGGACGTTTTGGGCTGTAGCTTCAAAAGGAAGCATCGGATTGGAAAACGGATTTCAGATTTGGAATCAGCGTGAAATTCTCTATCTGTATGGTGAGTTTCAAGGCAATCGGCGAGAAAAAATTTTCAACATTTTTCGAAAAAACGACAGAGTTAGAATTTGGGACGTTTTGGTGTGTAGCGCCCAAACGAACCATCGGATGAGAAAACGGAGGCCAGATTCGGATTCAGCGTGAAATTCTGCATCGGTATGGTGAATTTGAACGCCATCGGAGAGAAAAAATTTTCGCTGACGTCCCCCCCCTCTGGACAGCTCGCTTCGATTTTGGCTTCCAGTGGACGGATTTTGTCGTGCCATAGCTCGTTTGAAAGCTAAGAGTGAGACAAATTCACGGAAAGAATCGGCTTGTTCCTATCTGTCTTCGTTTAGATGTGAGACGCCATTCAAGATTTTGGGACATTGGCGAAAAACGACAGAGTTAGAATTTGGGACGTTTTGGGCTGTAGCTTCAAAACGAAGCATCGGATTGGAAAACGGATTTCAGATTTGGAATCAGCGTGAAATTCTCTATCTGTATGGTGAGTTTCAAGGCAATCGGCGAAAAAAAATTTTCAACATTTTTCGAAAAAACGACAGAGTTAGAATTTGGGACGTTTTGGTGTGTAGCGCCCAAACGAACCATCGGATGAGAAAACGGAGGCCAGATTCGGATTCAGCGTGAAATTCTGCATGGGTATGGTGAATTTGAACGCCATCGGAGAGAAAAAATTTTCGCTGACGTCCCCCCCCCTCTGGACAGCTCGCTTCGATTTTGGCTTCCAGTGGACGGATTTTGTCGTGCCATAGCTCGTTTGAAAGCTAAGAGTGAGACAAATTCACTGAAAGAATCGGCTTGTTCCTATCTGTCTTCGTTTAGATGTGAGACGCCATTTAAGATTTTGGGACATTGGCGAAAAACGACAGAGTTAGAATTTGGGACGTTTTGGGCTGTAGCTTCAAAACGAAGCATCGGATTGGAAAACGGATTTCAGATTTGGAATCAGCGTGAAATTCTCTATCTGTATGGTGAGTTTCAAGAGTTTCAAGGCAATCGGCGAGAAAAAATTTTCAACATTTTTCGAAAAAACGACAGAGTTAGAATTTGGGACGTTTTGGTGTGTAGCGCCCAAACGAACCATCGGATGAGAAAACGGAGGCCAGATTCGGATTCAGCGTGAAATTCTGCATCGGTATGGTGAATTTGAACGCCATCGGAGAGAAAAAATTTTCGCTGACGTCCCCCCCCTCTGGACAGCTCGCTTCGATTTTGGCTTCCAGTGGACGGATTTTGTCGTGCCATAGCTCGTTTGAAAGCTAAGAGTGAGACAAATTCACTGAAAGAATCGGCTTGTTCCTATCTGTCTTCGTTTAGATGTGAGACGCCATTTAAGATTTTGGGACATTGGCGAAAAACGACAGAGTTAGAATTTGGGACGTTTTGGGCTGTAGCTTCAAAACGAAGCATCGGATTGGAAAACGGATTTCAGATTTGGAATCAGCGTGAAATTCTCTATCTGTATGGTGATTTTCAAGAGTTTCAAGGCAATCGGCGAGAAAAAATTTTCAACATTTTTCGAAAAAACGACAGAGTTAGAATTTGGGACGTTTTGGTGTGTAGCGCCCAAACGAACCATCGGATGAGAAAACGGAGGCCTGTTTGTCGCGCCGCCCCCTCAGCAGATAGAGTAGAACACAAAGATGAATGACAGCGCAGCTGGTTGGTGATCGTCTGTCGCATTAAACACATTCACCCTCAGCAGATAGAGTAGAACACAAAGATGAATGATGATGCTCTCTCTCTGGCACCCGTCGGTCTCATTGCCCCCTATACACGCATCTACAAAGGGATGGACAACTCATTGTTTGTGCAAATGTCACATCTCATGATTGAAAATATGACGCCACTGAGATAGCAAGTCATGGGATCATGGATGCTTTTCTAAGAAACATTAGTAACTTTCGACCGTCGTGTGACCTTATGTAATAGTGTCCTTCAACCATCAACAGATAATGATAGCACAGGATAGGTGTATGAGAGGATGATGAAAAAAGCCAGCTGCGATCCTTCAATCAGGAAATTCAGTAATATTATTTCCATGTTGGGAGTAAGGGAGAATGACGCGATAGATGGATCTAAGTTTGATAATTGGCTGAGGATGGCAGTCAATAAAAATATGTCTTCCCTTTTCTTCCTACAACCGTAAGTTTAGAGCAATATGATTACATGATCTGACTTTTAAAAGGCTGTACATCCTTTATTTCACAAATCATCATGTCTGGCAAGCCGATTGCACAAGTTATCCCATATAGAGTTACTTATATGGGCGAAACCTTCATCTCCGCTGAGTGTAAGGATATGGTATTTCAGTTCATGAAATACTATTCCCTACTCGATGAATCGAACGTTATACCTCCACCCAAATTCCCGATGATGGATCCGGAGGAATCTCCGATTGAAGAGGAACGTGACGAAGAAGGAATGAGTGACAGTGAAGAGGAAGGAGAGACGTGGAGTGAGGAAACGGTGTAAAATGATGAAGTGGAAGCGAGTGAAGATTTTATTGTGATATCAGATGATGAAGTAAGAGTTTTGCGCATACATACGAATAGCTGTCATCTCAACTCGTTCATGTTTTCATTCAGTGACGGAGTGAGTGAGTGATGGACGTTCTTTAGCTCATAAAATCATCATGCAAACAGACATCACACTGTTTCACCACATTTCCTCGTGAATGCATCATGAGTTTTTATATGAACTTCCTTCTAATGCAGCTAAAGCGGTCCCAAGCCCGCCACATATCTTCGAATATGGAATGTAGAGGGGAAGAATAAATGATGAAATGGAATGAAGGGAAGCCAAACTTGCACCACATGCAGCCACAAACACATCTCTATCTTTATTAAGATGACATTCAATCACTTGAATTCTAATGTGACCATCACATCCTTAGATCTCAGTACAGTCAATTCTCTAACGTGCTTGTTAAACCAACTATCTCTAACTTTACAAACAGTGAAATGATTCTAACATTACTTCAAACTTTACAAACATGTACTTTGTTTCTAACTTTACAAACAGTGAAATGCTTGTGACTATATTTTATACTTCACCTATCTTGCAAACAGTAAATGCTTGTCACTTTATTTTATACTTTACCTATAAATTGCTAAAGTCCATCATCTATGGGGATAGGGTTGCCTATGACTGGATTTCAGGATTTAGGATTTTATATAACACAAGTGAATGTCAACCGTTAGTGTATAATACATTATAAACTTAACCATTTGTGAATGACATTAT
Source organism: Prostheceraeus crozeri (assembly GCA_907163375.1). Classification (NCBI taxonomy): domain Eukaryota; kingdom Metazoa; phylum Platyhelminthes; order Polycladida; family Euryleptidae; genus Prostheceraeus; species Prostheceraeus crozeri. Next base: position 337,925 of record CAJQUW010005415.1, on the reverse strand, counting down.
TCCTAACATTACAAACAACTACTTTATTTCTAACTTTACAAACAGTGAGATGATTCAAACTTTTTCGTTCACCTATCTTACAAACATTGAAATGTCCATGACATTATTTCTAACTTTACAGTGACATGGCTATAACTTTATTTCTAACTTTACAAACAGTGAAATGGACTTGACTTTATTTTATACTTCACCTATCTTACAAAGACTGAAATGATTCTGATATTATTCCTAACTTTACAAACAGTAAAATGGTTGTAACTTTATTACTAAGTCAATCCACTCTGTTTGAAGCCCAACTTTATGTGAAAAGAAAACGACACAGCATGTACATGATATGTTATTGAAACCCACACAGCTTTTTTGTTACACTAACAATTCATTTCATTTGTTCTATCCTATACACTCAAAACCTGCAACGACATTTATTCTATTACATCCATAAATATGACGTGATAAAATTCACATCATCTCAAAACCTTTTAACAGCGCTTGTCTTCAAACATATGCTGAATCCCACATAGCTTGTTTGTTACACTACCAATTCATTTCATTGTGAGCTAATCTTGCATCACTCATTTCATGTGACATAACTTTTCACTTTAATTATTCCTACAATGTTACTGCAGTGGTTTCAACACAATCCCTACCATGTATTCTAACACTCTAATCACTGTGCAATGACTGTTGTGAATTGTATCGCATTCATGTACATGACTCAGACTTGTAAATTCCTGTTACTCAGGTGTGAGAAGGTTATGAGAACCCAAGATGCGGTTCATTTCAATTTACACGAGTAACATTTGATGCTTTCATGTCTAGTAACATGTATGAGATACTTCATGACTCTAGTTTAATGGAGACTTTGATCATTCATTCTTAGCTCGCTGAAGATGAGTGTTTTAAAATCATCACACTGTGAAGAGGGATTGCAAACTAATGAAGATAGAAATTTGATTTCTGTATACGTTTGGCGTGTGAGTGGCCATCCTTTCATCCCTTTCATCAATTTTCAACCCATTGAAAACACTTTCCGGCCTCACTATGGGTAGCCTCATAAAGGCTGTTTGGGACATTCACTAGCCTCATGAAGGCCGTTTACGGCGTTCTCCGACTCCTCTCTAGTTTTGCTCGAAGATCTCTGTAAGAAAGAAAAATGGTGTTAGAGTTGATTGAGAGGCAATGACGTTCGAGTGACTTACTAGGAATTGTCCTCTTCACTTTTCTCACTGAAAAATCACACAGTCGACCGTCTACCTCCATACTGATATGAATGCAGGTGACCCCACCTCCCTGGTAGCACTCCTGCGTGGTGTTTGAATCATCTGTAACAGTAGGCACGTCACATACTTGGTTTCTGTAGATTGGCGGGTGTACCTCTACGTGTCTTCTCTTCATTTCCTTGTTGATGTCTTCAGCCTGACTAAGTCTCCTCTTCAGGTCATAATTTTCTTCTCTCATCCTTGACAGTTCCTCTCTATCACACCAAGTCTGTCAACCTCCTGCCTCTGATGATTCAACTCGGATACTACCTCCTCATAAGCCATCTCCTTCTCCTTCCATTCCCGCCTCTCCTCCATTAGTGTTTCCTCTCTCTTCTGCAGGTGTAATACTTCCTCCTGTAAGACTTTCACCGTTCCCACTTTAATTTCTAGTTTGGCTATGTCCTGCATCATCTCTTTATTTTGTCTATTTACGGCGTCATAGCGATCTTTGAGCAGCATGTAATGGGCTTGCTGTGATGCCTTCGCCTTCAACTCGCGTATACCGCCTTTCTTTGGCGTAGAAGTGTTAAGTGGCTCTTCTACATGTTCAGATGCATGCTCAGATACATGTTCAGATTTCTGTTTACCACTAATGAAAATGGCTCTCACCTCCAGGACTTCCCCTTCCTCCTCACTGCCGCTTGTATCACTGAGGAAGAGATCGTTCCCATCATCATCCAAGTCGACAATGTGTCTTACAGCCGCCCTCTCCTCCTGCCTTCGTCTATACAAGTCATCAAGCCTCTTTTTGAAGTAGCAGTTAGAAATAGACGCACTAGGACACTGATCATGTCTTTTCCTAAATTCGACAAAGTCAGAGTCTGCTTCCACAGCATGATGGACACATGTCTTTATTTCAAAGACCTTCTTATGTCCCCCAATGTGGTCCACCTGTCTCAAGTGCTTTTGTATTCGGTCCCTCAGTATACTTTATCACATGAACATCTTGTGATGCTGTAGCGCGAAGATTTTGATAAAACCATGTTAAAACTGCAAGATAAAAGTCAGTTATTTACTACAGTTCTCACAAGATAGCACTGTTTATCAGAAACATATTTGTAATAAATGGCATAGGACAGACAATGAAGACCCTAACCTTATGACCCCAATGTTAGAAAGTGTATCAGTGATGTCTGTAAGATCTGACTTTAAATCTCTAACTTAGAACGTTTGATAGCAAACGTCAGACGACTCACCGTTGAAAGGAGGAAACAGGAGTTATAATGGGTGAGGAGAAGCCCCTTACATGCATCTCTCTCAGAAAGACAGAATATGCCAATGTCCAAATTTGGTCATGTCTCCTTCAAACGATTTAATCTCACCATATTTGGAATGTCAACCGCTGGGGAGTCAAGATTACCATAAATGGACATTCCCTCTTCGTTGTGACGGAAGGGGAATGACGCACGGCTCACGCTTTATGATAGCGGTCTCTTTATCCTGAGTGGCAAGTTTGTATGACCCTCAAGTGAAGTGAATGTATCCGAAGATGAAAAAGATGAAATGATTGAATAGTTCCTAGCGTGTGATAAAATACATGGAATGACAAACGTACAGATGCTCACAATGATACTTAGGGGCTTCACACCATTTGAATGTTTTCTTATATCATTATCATGCTCACTTTCGAAGAGGCTTGATTCAATGTTCCATTCGAAGGATGCTTGTAAAGTTCAATACTGCATTCCCCTGACATTTCAATTTTATGTGTTTATACAATTGTTTAAGCTTTCACTGGACTCGCATCGTCTTATAAAGTGTTCGTTTACGCAGCGCACGAAGTTATATCTCTCAATAACGTTGAACTCAATCTCGCACACACACACATTGTCACTTTAAACATGACTGGAATACAGTTCTCCCACATCAACTTTTTTTCTAGCGTTACAAATGCTGACAGGATTCTAACATGATTTCAAACTTTACAAACATCAACTTTATTTCTAACTTTACAAACAGTGAAATGCTTGTGACTATATTTTATACTTCACCTATCTTACAAACACTGAAATGATTCTGATATTATTCCTAACTTTACAAACAGTAAAATGGTTGTAACTTTATTACTAAGTCAATTCACTCTGTTGAAAGGACAAGAAAACGACACAGTATGTACATGATATGTTATTGAAACCCACACAGCTTTTTTGTTACACTAACAATTCAGTTCATTGTGAGCTAGTCTTGTATCACTCATTTCATACGACCTAACTTTTCACTTTACTTATTCCTACAATGTTACTACAATGTGTTCTAAACTTTATGAGATCGCTTTCACTTCCATCTCAAACTTTCTTCATCATATAACCAAGTGAATGAAGTTGATGATACATTATCTGACTAAACGCATTGAGAAACCTTCTACACGAACAGATATTGCTAGCATGGATCATATAAAACGCTAAGTCTTGTCATAGGGTTGACTATGCTATGGACTTAGTGATTTATCTATGTAACTTGCACTTTTGAAACGCTAAATCCCTAAATCTCAACACAGGGACACCTATCCTATGGATTTGGGGATTTAGGAGTTTTGCTGTATAACTAAATAAACTTTTGTCTCTGTCAGCATACGACTTTTAAAATACAACACTGATTGATGAATGATGTTCATATATTCCTAGCTTGGATAACAAGAAACTTTCATGCGCTGACTATTATGTATTTTCCTAATCAACTCTTTACACACTTATTATTCCAATCACTAGAATACATACAACTCTTCTATTGAACATGCATCAATCACCTTTCAGCTGACTGCATCAAATGTAAAGTGTATAACATAATGAGCATGTAACTATCTCTCATCAACGATATGAAATCTGTCTTTTCATCATGAAATTGAGTCTTGCGTTCAAAGTCATTTTATAAAGCGAACATATGCATCATGTGTTGCATATATTCTACAATAAAAGAGATCGTTAATTTGTGTTATCCAAAACCCTAAATCCCTAAATCCAACGGTAGGTAACCCTACCCCTTAGATTATGGAGTTTAGCAATTTAGCTATGTCATTTACAAATGGTTAAGTTAGTAAATGCATATATACACTCTACAACAACAGTTATCATTGATGTATGTTATATAAAACGCTAGATCTCTACATCCAATCGTGACTGTCATTGCCTGCATTACTATAGAACTGTTGCTCTGATGATTCTTCCACCACCATTACTATTTCCATTTGACGGGTGGTGAAGAAGTAAATTCATGACTTCACGTCTAACAATCATCCTCTCTCTACACACGTTTATATTTTACATCATGTAACTGCAAAAGATCCTTGCTACCTATCATATGGGCTTTAAACACGATGATTTCATAGCAGTCAGGACTTTGAAGATGTGTGTTGGACAAGTTTTACACTTGTCATGAAGTTGCTTTCTCATCAGATGAATTTAGTAAGAGCTTCTTAATTTTCTAAGAAAGATAGAAATCCTTGAATCTAGTGTTTGTGTGTGGCACAGTCTGTAACTTTTCTTTGTTAATAAGGTGGCCTCCAACGAATTGGTGACCGGGCCGTCGGAAGGACCGATGAAATACTTCGATTACTCGAAGTATTCCGGACGCTGAGTTCTCAGCAACGCCAGATACTCTGGCGCCATATCCCTAAACAAAGGGTTTCCACAAGCTCATGTGGAATGAGGTGAACGCGGCAGCCAATTGCTTCGCCTTTCTCTGCCTGCAAAGCAGCCAGGAGAAAGACTTTCCCCATCTTCACTCTGCATCCACAGCGGAGCTCAAGGGTTCAGCTCATGTCAAAGAAAGCTATATCGAACGACATTGCATTAAACGACTTGTATTTGATGAATGAGTGCGAACGTCTCTCTTATATTTCTCCAACATTTTTGTAACAGGCTAGCAAGGCATTGAAGCCTTGAACAAATCGGCAGTGTCCATGCTTTAGCAGCAAATGGTTTCTTGCGCGTGCGGAACTGTGACAGTGTACAGCAACGAATTGTTAGCGTGAGAATCCTCTCAGTAACCACGATGATCTCTCCGGTGCGATAGCAATGAGCTGTGTGGGAATCAGCTAGGTGGGAGGTCTGAGATGACGATAAGTTCCTGCATCCTTGTTCGTTGGACAGATGCGATAGAAAATTCAATGTGTATAGGGTGCCAGAGAGAGAGAGCGTTATCATTCATCTTTGTGTTCTACTCTATCTGCTGAGGAGTGAATGTGTTTAATGCGACAGACGATCACCAACCAGCTGCGCTGTCATTCATCTTTGTGTTCTACTCTACCTGCTGAGGGGGCGGCGCGACAAACAGGCGACAGAGTGCGCTGTCTCCATTCGTCAGCCTTTGTGTGCACATGAGGTTTGGAAGAGTTATGACATCTGTTTCACTGATAGGTTTTATGATAAACGTTTCAGCTGCTTTAGAATGGCGGCGTGTTGAATATTGCAAACATTGTAAAATGTCAATCAGTGTGCCATTTTCACATCGTCTGCATTCGCACAGAAAAATCACTTGATGCAGGTTTCAATGTTGATTCTATTATCAACTTACAAGCAATGCACGATTCGTTTAGAAATGAGACATGTGTTGATTCTCTTCATTTGTCATGCGCATGAAAAGCAAACTTTGATTCTAGCCTTTCTTTACAATACTGATGGACAGTCCTAATGTAATGCCCATGAAATAGTTCCACTCTCATCAACATAGACTTGTCACTCAGTCTTGATAATTCAATGACATTACATGCTTTGCTGTTTCCTACTGATGGTCGTGCTATGGTCCTCTACAGACTTGTTCATTTTGTTAGTTCAATGTACGAGTCACAACGTTGAACTGCATCTAAAACTTATGTGTTTCTACTGGTGTTTATATCAACTTTAAACGCGACTGTAGTCATCAACCTATGAAAGTTTTACTAACATTAAGTTGTTGTCACTCGTCATGTAGTTTTACACCACGGAGTCTAGAGCTTCATGTTTACGAATTTCATTTGAACGTCAGAAAGTCATATATATCATTCATCTTCATCTGTCTATGATGAGTGTAAACGTTCTCGATACACAGTTCTCCTTTACAAGTTTCCCGTAAAATAGTTGTGACACTTTTGTGAGGGACTCACTTAATCTAGCAGGTTGATTTTTATCTCACACATGTTTTGAGTGTTTCCTAACTCACATGCATTCGACTCTTTTAAGAAACGTTGCATGTTGTTATGTGTATACTTGTATGCTGTCGATGCAGAGTGCAAGCACGTTTAACACTGTCTTTATTTACAAAACAGTCTACACACGCATTCAATTTGATAAAGGCAAACAACACATTTAGTAAAGCTGGTAAGCTAACAAGTGTGACTGCAGAAACATTTCATGAAACTTTTTTCAACGTTCGCTAAGTTTCAGAACATCATGTCAAAGACTTCTTACAAAACTTATTTCAACGTTTGCGTCTAGACTTTTAAGCGAACATGTGCTTCACATATTCTACACTAACGGTTAACGTATGTGATATAAAACCCTAAATCCCTAAATCCAACCGTAGATGACCCTACCCTTGGATTATGGACTTTAGGACTTTAGGACCCACGCGATTAGATGTCATGGAACTAGCTCTCACACACTCAACGTTTGTGACAAGACTTTACCTGGTTTTATAAAACATTCAACACTGTAGTACTTACTATAAGACCTTTTAACACTGTGAAACAATCTACACAGTGCAGTAAAACTTTCTAGTGCTGTGGTGAACACTGTTTTCATATAACATTCTAAACTCTCAGTCTCACTGCAGTAGAAAACTGCTTTTAGTAAACCTGATGAAGTATTCAGCAATCTAACAGTCATGGAGTTTGAATTTTCTAATAGGGGAACATTTGGCAACTGTCTCCACTCACCACAAAACTTTCTAACACTGTGAAAGGAAGTTACAAGACAATCTACACTGTGCAGTAAAACCTTTTCGATAAAACTTTCTAGTGCTGTGGTGAGTTCGGTCAGTCATAAAACTTCAATGACCAAACTTTACTTTCGCAAACTTGTGTTGTGGTAAAACTGTTTGACTACACCAACGCTTACATTTTATGACATTTGTGTTTCATAAAACGTCATGATCAAACTTTCTAACTATGCATCAACCTGTATTCCAGTAAAACTTTTGTACATGATAAACTTTCTGACTACACTCACGAAATAAACTTCGATGATCAAACTTTACTTTCACAAACGTGCGTCACGGTAAAACTATTTGACTACACTTAACTTTGCTTTTGCAAACCATGATACACTTTCTGACTACACTCACAAGAGCTTGTTCACTAGCGAAGAGAGAAATGAGCTTGTGGTTGCGTGTGGCGCATGAATGTCCCTTCCAATTCATTCCATTCATCATTTCGTCTTCGTGATAGAGACAAGCAGAACTCATGGCTCATTCTCGCATGTATGGCCAACTGTCGGGTGTCAAGTGCAATGGAGATTTTATGAGGCAACCTGTGGCAGATAGCTAAATGTCGCCCTGGCAGTCAGAGTACAACGTTGAGACGAAAGGCAACCACTTGGAAACATGACGCAGAGAGGTTCCACAAGGATTACCATTGCCAACGTCCCGTGCAGTACTCATCGCTACGAACTTCACCGCTGTCTCGAAAGAACGCCCACCAACAGGAAGTATGACACCGATAATAACCGTGACTTGCACCGTCAATGACTTGATAGCCAGACATGAAAACCGGTAGGGTTATTTACAAGAGGTTGGCAAGTCGTTGCTGTGACCACCTTGATAGCAAGCCGTGTAGAGGGATAGCAAGCCGTGATTCACAAGCGTTTTGCAATAGAGATGTTTAGTAGCCACCCATGACAAGATAGCTAAGACTCAACCGATTGGCGTTCAAAGTGCTACGTTGAGAACTGTGTCAAATGCCCAACATGAGTTGCCCCAGAGGTTTCGGTCTAAAATATGACACACTCCCTTGCCACACTTATCACTACGGCATCATCCGTCGTCCCGAAGGAACACCCTGTCAGTGGAATATTACAGCAAAACTCTCCGTGTCATGCTCGCTTTCAGTGAAAAGCCGCTTGTATCATGGAAAGACTGGCTTGTACACACTTATACATGCCTTCATTGACTTCAGCAGGGTCGAAAACCCCAGAAAACCTCCAAAAATAATGAATTTAAATTTTTCAGCATTTAATACTACTTATGAAAATTTATAAGTAGTCTGTAAATATAGGTCTGATCAATAGTTATCGAATCTTTTTTGAATCAAGTCAAATGGACTTGTAGAAGCAAAGTTACAAGCCTTTAAAGTTTTGGAGTCTTTTATGGCCTGGAGACGAAGGCCATCTCCTGGATAACCTTTAAGTCTGACGCCTCAGCTGATATCAGGAATGAAATTTTTTAAGTTGGTTTCCTGCAGAAACTTGAAATTTGGAATGTCCGATGTCCGGAAATTTGGAATGTCCGCACATCGGAGCTCCGGAGTTCACCTACCCCAACCCAGTCGGGAGGAGAACTGATTTCCACAAGTAGAGACTCCACTTATATAGTTTGTGACGATCAGCTGATGACACAATCTCCATCATCCAAAACTTTAAACACGTCTATCTCCGGTTCTAGTGTTCCGATTGACATCAAATTTCGACTTTCATTTAAGCCATCCCTCGACTCTATACGATGACCAGAAGCCGAGTTGAAAAAACTCCAAAATCTTGGAAATTGCGCAAAACACACGAATGTTGAGACAGACCGTTTCTTCCACTGAATTCGTCGCACTCTTAGCTTTCAAACGAGCTATTGCACGACTTTCTACCCTCTCGAGAACCAAAGTTGGAGGATCGCTGCCGAGGGGGGGGTCGAAGTTCTTCGCTGTTTGGCCTACGACTTTGGAAACAAGTCTCTTAGACCCAAACTTGGCCAAAAAGTCCAAATCCGCCGTCAATTTTCACGTACAAGGCTTCGTTTAGCCGCTACAGCCACTTTCTCACTCAAAAACCCTCTGACGGCGCTCTAACATGACCAAAAGTCTCAATGTCACTCCCAAGCCTCAGCCAATGAAGATAGGGTCAAGCTGTGCTTTCCAATGAATGTGTGGCACTCTTAGCTTTCAAACGAGCTATCACACGACTTTCTACCATCTCTAGAACCAAAGTTGGAAGTCTCGTCCAGAGGGGGGGACGTCCCAAAATTTTTTCTCTCCGATTGAGCTGGAAACAACCTTCCTAACTCAAAATTTCACGTAGACTCCGAATTTGCCCTCCGTTTTCTCATCCGAGCACTCCTTCTGCCGGAAATATGGCCTTTCTCACCCCAAAACGTGCAAAACCCACCTTTTCTAACTCTGTCATTCCTAGATTCTTACCCTTGCTGCTCCTCCTTCCTTCCTTCCTTCCAGAGGGGGGACGGTTTCCTCCTCTTGGACCCATTCCTCCCATCACATCCTTGGCACTGTCCCTTCTTCCTGCCTTCCAGAGGGGGGGCTGAGTCATTATGATGACTCATTGTTGCACATTTTGCGCTTGATTTTGTCACGGGCTTTCTACTTTTAGCTATTTAATTTATGCGCTCGCCATCCTTAAATGCTTGCTTATTATTTCAAATTGAATGCCAAATGGCAATTATTTAACTTTGGATGATCATTATTTCAAAGTGCATGGTTGTTGTTTCAATTCAATCAGATTTTAATTCTGTGCTCATCGGCTGAAATTGGTTGCTGATTACTTCATCTACAATACTCATTATTTCAATTCGAATACTCATTGTGTAGATTGAAAAGCTAGACATCTCAATTTTAATGGTCAATCAATTGTGTTAAACGCTCATTATTTAGAAATGACTGCTCGATATTTCAAATTGATTGCTGATTATTACAATTTCAATGCTTATCATTTACAATCGCATGCAAGGCTTGCCAATTCTGTCGATTTGAGTGTTACATTTTAATTTAATTGAATATGAATGTTCAATATTTCAATTCAAATTCTCATGTAAATGCAAAAGTTTATTGCCTCAGTTTCAAAGTCATTTCAGTTTGAATGCACAGATATTGAATTTAAATGCTTATTTCAAATGCTTTCTTTTTCTGTCAATTTGAATGCTCATAACTTGTATTTGAATTATCATCAATTTAGTTGTCGACTATTTTAATTTCAATGTCAATTGCCTCATTCAGAGTGCCGAATACCTGCACTTAAATGATCAATATCTGAATTTGAATGCTGAACATTTCAATTACAGGGCTGATAATTTTTATTTGAAAATCACTTTTTTAATGGGATGCCCATCATTTGAATTTGCAAGTTTTATCCATAAAAATCTGACTTTTCGGTATTTTAGTTGGTGACCATGGTCAGAATGGTTAGTTTCGGTTTGTGCATTTTCATTTGAGCCGCTCCTTAACGCATCGAGATCGCTCTATGTTGCAAGATCGTAAGAGAATCAAAGTACTGAAGCATGCAATAGTTATCTTGCTGTGAGACGATTTATTGTGAGTTACATTGTCAGAATGCGTTTATATGTAAAAAGACATTTCTCTTATTACCAATTATGAAACCATCGCATATATAAGCATTGCCATTTTTCATGCCATTCTTCATCACGTTTGTATCTGATTTGCATTGAATACACCCTTCCTATAATTAGAATTATCCTATTCACGGGTCTGCGTCTAAATGAAAGGAATTGATGTCTCACAATAAATAATGCAATAATAACGTATATGAAAACATGGTACACGAACACTTGTTCGACACGAACATTTGTTCGACAAATTTTCGAACACTTCTTCGACACGACATTTGTTCGACACGAACACTTCTTCGACACGACATTTCATCGACACGAACACTTCTTCGACACGACGTTTGTTCGTTATTAAGCAATTATAGTCTTTTTCTTTTTCAGGTTGTGTATTTTTTGAGAATTTGCATTTTTTTATACTTTTTGTCTTAAATTAATTTTTTTCCTTTCTAAAAAAATATAATTCTTGCATCGCATAGATTGAACTAGAAGCGTATTTGTAATTTAATATATTACCCTAAAGACGAAAGATAGCCAGTACCTAAAAGTTAACGGATTACCATAGTTTCCCAATAGTTTTACATTACAATTTCCGGGCGCTAAACGAGAAAAAAATCATTACATTTCACACCCACGAATGGATAGTATACAATAGATATCTAGGAGTCCATGGGACTACTTAGATTCCATCTTAGACATCCATGTACAAGATGTCACAGTCCATGGTCTGGTCATCTGGACTGTGTCAGTCCTTTTATAGTAATCCAGCTATGGTGCTGTGATAAACTGACCTGGTTTGGCCACATATAAAGTATACATGTAGAATCATTGATGCAAGATATTTCCGATCAATCAATGCTAGATAAAGCATTATTCATGCAGAACTTGTCGAAGAAGTGTTCGTGTCGAACAAATGTCTTGTCGAAGAAGTGTCCGTGTCGAACAAATGTCTTGTCGAAGAAGTGTCCGTGTCGAAGAAGTTTTCTGTCGAACAAATGTCCGAAAACATAGATATCAACTTGTCGAAGAAGTGTACCAGATCGGAAAACATCCCCCTTTCAAAAATAACAATTTCTATCGATAAAGAAGCTTTCATGATTTATCGTAAAGAAAATTATTCGCATGTTGTTTGATTGAGACAATCGATCAACATACGGTCATACTTCTAGTGTGAGCGCTAAACGTTGTGGAGGCACCAGACACAGAGTAGCGATACAGCATAGGCAGAGTATGAGCTCAAATAATGCAAGCATGCGTCAATATTTCTATACCGAACGATTCCGTCTTAACTGAGCTCCAAGAAATATTTCATCAATCTTTATGAAGGCATTTTTTGAAATTTGTTCCTCTTTTTGCATCCTTTCTAGACGATGCCACGTACTTTGATATCTAAAGTGCATGAAAGTTAACTTAGGCCATCCCCGCCCATTGCCGTGCCGATGCAGCAGCGGTGTCCGCACAAACTGAGGTAGGAGCCGTATTATGCCTCCAAATTTTGATGTTATCGCAAATTTCTGAAACATTAATACGATGCAGCGACGGACATCTGGAATCAATTCAATTTTTGGCTACCTTTCTTCATTGCTGAATTGAACAAAGCTAAAGACAACGAGTGTGAAAAAGAGACCCACTACAAGCATCACTGATTCAGATGTAGCAAACTGATTAGCTTAGCACATTTTGCACTTGCCATTCCTTCATTTCACTCCAGTCTCCGACTTACAAGCTCTGAGATACTATTTGTATCTTGCTACTTACAAAAAAGGACACGAAGATGCACATAGATATCAATTTGCAATTACACATCATAAATCACGTTACATTCTTCAATTCACAAGTGTCTACTTTTTACTGGGTCGGTAGTAGAGAGAATAAGTCTAATAATTTGCCAGGGAGCTGAAAGCACACATAGATGTTAATTAACATCAGATAGCACTATGATCAGGTGACAAGTTTTCTACTTTACACTTCTACTACTTTCGACGACAGCAGGTAGTAGAATGAATAATATACCCATTACTTAATCGTGGATCTGAAAATACACATAGATGTCAATTTGCAGCAGACACAACACGGTCAATTTGCAGCTCGTGTTGTTCGTGTGAGGCTAATAGTGAACTTTTAACAACTGCTCGACCGAATGCTACCAACACCTTTAACTTTTCAGATGTCTGCAGAAAAAGTTCAATTGGAACGAATAAATATAAGAGCATGAGATTCCCGAAAAATGATCGTGTTTCACTTTATTCTGTACATTAATGCCCAAGAAAGACTAACAACGCATGACAAATTTTGTTAGTAACTTTTAAAGTACTTGCATTTAGGAACTATTCTAACATCATGAAGTGATCTTCATATCTTCTCTAGTGACAGCGAATTTTTTTTGTAGAGAAAGAGTAACGTTTCAACATTTTACATTTTTGCTCTCACTTTCATTCCCAACAAACTCCCTCGTCCGATCACATTCTCAACATTTTTGTGCCGAACATGTCGATAAGCAGTTTACATCCCATGCACTCTTCCTCACGTTTTGCATATATCCATCTACCAAAATTTATCTGTGAAAGTAGAAGTTAAAAGATTCTACTATGCTGAATTAGTCCATTAAGCAAACTTCAAAACTAATTAATCATGTGAATATGATTCAATTTATTTTAACGAATGAAATTTGATTTGCCAAATGTTAAAACCTCAATAGCCAAAGACTCAGCAATACCATTTTGTATAATAAATGCAAAGAAGATACAGTCCGTTTCATAAAAAGTGGATCATCCTAAAATTTGACTAAATAAAACATAAGTATGATACAGAAAGCATTTTTCAAGCTATTTCATGTCCCTAATATAATTAAATGTCCTTATATAATCTGATAAGCTATGATACAGTAACGGTTCTTAAGAGGCTAATATTTTGTGGTCCTACCCTTATTGTCAATGACATAACCAATTCGTCTAGGCATTGATTCGATGATATCGTTGATTTTTGACTGATCTAACTTTCTCCACTCTCTTCTTAACAGTGACGTAAGTTGTGATACGCCATCTGTAGGTAGCAGTGAACGACGAACATTACGTTTTAGAATACTCCATACATTTTCTATGGGATTCAGATCAGGAGAACGAGCTGGCCAAGATAATGTCCTAAGCCCTAATTGAGACTTGCATAAGTTGACTCTACTACTCCTGTGACACGTAGCATTATCATCCATAAATAACCAAGTCGGTGGATCACCAAGTTGATCTGTCATTTGGCCAATGTTCATTCGTAAAACATTCACATAGCGTTCAGAATTCATGGTTCCTTGCTGTATGTGAAGTTCAGAGCGGCCATTGGTCCAAATGCCAGCCCAAATCAATAGAGTCGCACCACCTTGTACCCGGGGACGATGTAAATGTCTCGGAATTTCCTGATCAGATTTTATCCATAATCTCAATCGACCACCATTATCCTTCAGACGGACTGATGGTTCATCAGACCAGACAACCCGATCCCATTGATTTCGCCATTGCCCATCTGAGACGTCTTTTTGAATGCTGATCTGATAATTCGATCTGAGAGGGCCTCTTACAGCTCTTGAAATTCGACTCAATAAGTCTTCTACGAATAGTGGACTTAGAAATAGACGAGTCTAGTGCAGCCATCTGAGTTAACGAGAGACTTGGATCAACTTTAACAAATCTCAAAATTAGGCGGTCTCTACGTTTGGATATTTTGCGTGGACGGCCAGAGCCCTCTTTACGACAGAGTCGAAAATCATCATTATGCCATCGATGCACATTTGTGTAAGGGACATTTAGTCGCTTGCTTGTAGCTCGCAAAGAAAACACTAGTTCTAGCAAGGCTGACACTCTGCCTTTTGTGAATGCGATCTCGTTATTGTTCATTTGTGCTTTGTATTGTTTTCAACCGGTAAGAGATAGATTTCTAGCTGAAAGCAATCAGGAGTGCTGCCAACACCACCGCAACGAAGTCACAAAGCTATGGAACATGAAGTCCAGTTAATCACATATAGCTGTTACATTATTGTTGATGAATAATGGTGCTATACTGGCTCTGATTGACCGATTTTCTTTATTTTTGTTTTGCTTGATAGCTTTTGGCTTGTTGAACAACATATTACATAATGTGTAACATTTGTAATTACATTTGTGTAAGGAAACAAATGTAATTTTATAAGAGTGAGGTATGATTTTGTGTAACATTGCTAAATGAAGATCAAACTATCTGCTACTTTTTTATCTATAACAGGAAAACAACTCAATATTCATGCTTGAAATTTCCAACAATGATATTAGTAAGCACAACTGACATATCTTCCAAATTTCATAGAAATTCGTTCAGGTTTGGCGGAGTTAGACAAAGTTGAAGTTAAGGCGATGTTTAAGGGTGATCCATTTTTTATGAAACAATCTGTATTTACAATATTGCATATATTTATATGCGGCAATCGAGTCCGTGGATTATAGATGATGCATGGCATCAACAGTTCAGTATTGATAAATGGTAGTTATTAATTGAAACAGTAGTTGCAAACTAAACAAATCCACTGCTGGTTGGGAAAGGCTTTCAACTACTGTTAGCAAGCAAACTCGAGAATTAAGCTAACCAACAGAACTAAGCTTCCAAGCTCTTTGTATGGATTAAACCATAATGCTCACGATGAAAAGCTTTGGTAATGAGCACAATTTCCGTCTAAGTTAACTGTCATGCACTTAAGATATCCAAGCACGTGGCATCGTCATGAAAGCATGCAAAAAGAGGAACAAATTTCAAAAAATGCCTTCATAAAGATTGATGAAATATTTCTTGGAGCTCAGTTAAGACGGAATCGTTCGGTATAGAAATATTGACGCATGCTAGCATTATTTGAGCTCATACTCTGCCTATGCTGTATCGCTACTCTGTGTCTGGTGCCTCCACAACGTTTAGCGCTCACAGTGGACGTATGACCGTATGTTGATTACAAAAACCGTGTATTTAATTCAATGCAAATGAGATAGAAGCGCGATGAGGCATGGCATGAAATATGGCAATGCACTCTGTTTGGTGGTAAACGCCATAATTTGCTAATTACACTGACTATTACATGCAAGCCATCTTTCATACAAGCAAGCTGAGCACTGAATCATCGTTGGTTAATACCATCCGGAGACGTTTTGATGACATTTTTAAAGCTGTGATGTTTTTTAGTGGAAGGGGCTTTGTGTCTTCATGGTTGCAGGTCCAGTATGAACGCATACCATTCCCGCTCCTCCCACTTAACCATTTGTGCGCGTTATTCATGTGTGCAAGAGAAGACGAGGTGTGTCCACATTACAGATCTAATAATAAGAGTAGATGACGAAGTCACTGCATCTTTGCGTGTCAGACGGTAAAGCGGGAAAATGTTTATTTACATTTGGCGATCTGAAGGCAGAAAGCAAATGATTTTGCAGTTGATGATAGAAAGTAATGTGCAGACCCACAAAGGAATCTATGCGGAAAGAGAAATAAATTGAAGCATAAAGATTTCATATATAACGCCCACATCGGTCAGTTGGCATCAGATTTTACATTCGTTTAAACATGGTAACGTCTTGTTTTGTGCCTCACTGTATTAATCGTTCTTCGAAGTTTTCCAGTATTTCTTTTCATCGTTTTCCTTTATCAAATAAAACATTGTCACAGAAATGGTTACATACATACCGTATTTTCTCGAATACAACCCGTGGGTAGGCTAATACGATTTTTTCAATGATTCACCTGCGGGTTCTATTTGGGGGCGGATTATATGAAAAAATATACTAACTCGCATTACGTTGAATCACAATTTCGCTTTTTTAGTGTGCGGGAGTGATAAAAAAGATTTCTCTTTTGGGACTCATTCAAGTGCCATATTTCTGATCAAACGAAGTCGGCATTTGCCCGCCGCAACACCGTCATGGGAGTCATTCCTGGATGATGTACTGAGATGCTTCACCCTGTTGATGTCTCGATGAATAAAATCGTAAAAGAAGGATATCGCGAACGCTATGATAAATGCTTTTCTGAAGGAGTTTACGAATTTACGAAAGGTGGCCCAATCAAAGCACCAGCACTTAAGTTGCAAATCACAGGGGTGCTTGAAGCATGGAATAGTGTATCTCTCTTCTTCGCAAGAGTTTTCAGACATGTGGCATCACATGCGATGATCTCAGTCATAGATTCACTGTTTGAAACTAGGCCATACCACGAAATTCAATTCTGACTGGTGTTGGAATGTTCTATATTACATCGCAGGATACATAGTTCGGAAACTGAAAGATAAAATTGATTGTACCATCTGCATTGATGCTCGGTTTGAAAATATCTCTAGTGATTCAAATGCCGGGAATTTAGATGTAATTTTGCTCAATTCCTCGCTGTGAAACATAGAGGTAGTTTGTTAACACCAAGTTATGGGGTATTTTCTGTTATTTGCGTTGCAGAGGCTATTTTCCGATCAATATTTCCAGGTGTGACTGCTGTCTTACTCTTGCTTAAGGAAAAACATATTGATATTAAAATTGAGAATCTTGTACTACAAAAGGTTGATAGGATCATAATTTTCCCCGATATCAGTGAATATATATTTGACAATGACCTTGGAAATGAATCTGATCACATTATTAAGTTGATCCGTATGATGTGCTATTCTTACGTGAAAGTTCGACTATTCAGGTACGGTAAGCTGTATTTTGAGAGAAACATTTTTTGTTATTCAACACAATCTAGGCAGCAAGCGACAGCAGTTCTGTTTAGAGGAAAGTAAATATTCTTTTCCTAATTTGCAGTCGCTTTTACTTGCATGTGATGTTACCGTGTATTCGTATATAGTCCTAACATCATTAAATAGCGGTTTCACGTACAAAAATGACATGTTTAAAAATGAACTATCACACTGATTTTTTGCGTAATTTTTGCTAAATAACTCCACTTTATTAAACTGTGTCTTATTTGGGACTTGCTGATATCGATGAATTTTGCCTCATCTTCTTGATAAAACTGAAATGTTTGCGCACATTCCTATCTCCATGCCATGTTTTAGATCATTCATTAAAATATCACAGTGCACACATATTCGCAATATATACTGGTATATATACGTCAGTAATCATTTGTCAATGATCGACAGAGATTTTGAAATGAATTCCGCCCTGTAAGTGTAATTAATCCCTTGTCTCTTCCTATCGCCAAAGCGTTGACGGCGCTGTTTGTTGCCTTTACTTCGGAGCAGTGCGATAACGTAAGCATGCTTCATGCCTTCACATTGCCTCATCATCTACTCCTATTATTAGATCTGTGGTCCACAGGCGGCTGACTTCACAACGATACACAAACTGAAGGTTGCATTCAAACCGAAATAATGGTCATTGAAGTCCAGGTCGTCGGCACTCTAAATAAGCAACTCAAACTCAAGTTAAAATAATCCAAAACCAAATTGTCATAATGATCAATGAAATTCAAATGATGAGGATACAAATTGAGTACGCATTCATTAAAAAACACTAAGCATATAATTTCAATATCTATGCATTCAAACTGAAATGACTTTCTGAAGCTGAAATAATAAGCGTGTTTAATAATGCCTTGCAAAAGTGAGAACCATTCCAATGGAATTTGTCGGCATACATGAGGTTTGATATTGAAAAACCGATTATTCAAATAATCAGCATTAAAATCGACAAATAACAAGAACAACATGCAATATAAAACATTGAATTTCAACAATCAGCAATCAAGCTGAACCAATATTCGATCAATTTTAGATATTGAACTCTCATATATAATGAGCATTGAACCATAGAAATATCTAGCATTTGAATCGATATAGTGTGAACTCGAATTGAAATATTGAAGACGAAGTAATGAACATTCAAATTCAAACCAAAAGTACTCGTATTGGCACAATTAGAAGGAATGAGCTTCATACCTTGTCAACAAGCGCAATACGTATTTTGTACCTATAAAAGCTTTCTGCTGAACGTCGAGTTACTTCCATTTCAATGCTCATTGTGTCATTTGAATTGATCATCATATCAGTTTGATAGGTGAATATTCCATTTTGAGTTCTCATTGTTTTAATTTGAATTCCCAGTATTTGAAATAGCATGCCTGCGATGTTGAAATTCACATCTATTCTGTCATTTCGAATGGTCAGTGCAGTTTCTAGTGCTCATTGTTCCAATTTGATTCAATATTTCTTGGAGCTCAATTAATACAGAATCGTTCGATATAGAATAATTCACTGCTTGCCAGCATTCTCTGTGCTCAAACTCTGCCTATTCTGTATCCCTACTCTGTGGCTGGTGCCTTTACAACGTTTAGCGCTCACACTTATAGACGCATGACCGTATGTTGATTACAGAAACCGTGTAATTAATTCAATGCAAATGAGATAGAAACGTGATGAAGTGTGGCATGAAAAATGTCAATGCACTTTGTTTGGTGGTCCAATACACTATATTTTGCTAATTACACTGACTATGCATGCAAGCCATCTTTCATACAAGCAAGCTGAGCACTGAATCATCGTTGGTTGATACCACCCGAAGACGTTGAAATGACATTTTCAAAGCTGTGATGTTTTGACTGGAAGGGGCTTTGTGGCTTCATGGTTGCAGGTCAAGTATGAACGCATACCATTCCCGCTCCCCCCACATAACCAATTGTGTGCGTCAAGCAACTCACTCACTCAAACAAGTTGAAATAATCCACAACCAAATTGACATCAATGAAATTCAAATGATGAGCATACAAATTGAGTGCCCAACCATCAAAATATATTAAGCACATTATTTCAATATCTATGCATTCAAACTAAAATGACTTTGAAACTGAGGCGAAAAGCGTGTTTAATAATGCCCTGCAAAAGTGATAATCATTCCAATTGAAGCTCTCAGCATTCCATGAGATATTGAGCATTCAAAATAAAATAGTCGGCATCCAAATTGATGCAATGAGCATTCAAGTTGGAAACATGAGTTTTGTTATTGAAATACCTATTATTCAAATAATCAGAAAAATATAATGGTTTGCGGAAAACACCAACTGTTCTTTTAAAATATCTCTGATGATATGCACATCTCTGATTACTTTGAACATCAATAATGAAAGATTGGACAATCTGGAAGTCATGTGGTTTTCTTAAAACGTTGTCGAGACAATGGTGTGGTTCCAAATGGCCTTCGTATAAAAGTCGAAATTTCTTCAAAGAAAGTCAAACAGTTGTGTAGTGAAATTGAGAGAACATGCGTCTTAGACTATATCAAGTGGTGGAAATATCTGTACTATTCCAGGAAGTCGGAATTATCAAGACGTATACTTGAATTGACTCATTTAATGAATGATGAACATTCATAGACATCGGATAACATTATTAGGACTAGACCGGACACAGCTGATTTCTGGTGGCCTTTAAAGCCGTTCGATAGCAACATTGAAAAATTGTTTGTCTTAGCAAATTTCTATATGAGGGAATTTAAAATATCGATGACAGCATGTCTCTGATCAGCTGATGATGTAATACACGTTTTATCATTTGGAGTTGCTAGCTTAGACACTACTTTTAGGATGCCAATTTCACTTCCGGAGCAATTACAGTCAAGTTATCACACTATTCATCTGCTGTTCATTGTAGACATTTACGTACATGCAGCAGACGCCTTGGCAACCAGATGATATGTGATCATCTAGTTGAAATCATGAATCGTAGAAAGATATGTCTTTTTACTAAGTATCTTTTGTCATGTCTTTTTGCAAAGTAACAAGCATATTTAAGAGAATTGAGCTTTATAATGCTTCAGTCTGTCAATGAAGTTATCTACTCTGAGGGCAACACACATTTCGGTCTGTGTCGAACTTTAAAACTGTTGAGCTTGGAAATTCACTTCCTAAATGTAGCAAAAACTCTGTGAAAACCAATGCAAAATTTTATTGAGGCTCCAGTTACAACCCTCTCTTCACGCTCACAGTAATGGACTGAAAAATCCTAGTCCTAGCATATTCGGAATTCGACTTAGAATTTAAAGTTGCTAGCGCAACTCAATCAAATTTGCTTTCAAACCTCAACAAAATATCACATACAATATCGGACAGTACATGAATATAAAAATACATGATATCCCATCAAGTGCGCAAGTACTTAGAACTACAAATAATAATTACATAAAACTATACCATCAATGCTATCTACAATCTATCGCACATTTCTATAACACGTAAATTTCTGTGCATACGTCACATTTATATCTGTGTGCACTCTAAAGAATGCACATAGTAATCACTTATAAAAAAATCTCGCATATCTCTAACACTGAAATATGTGCAGTCACTTTCAAACTGATTGAAACATTAAAATACGAGTAGTTCATCACATTAAATCAGCGTATAAAAACATTTTACTTGATATTCACTAGTTGAGAGTCAATAATGATATTAGGACTCTAATTACATACGTAGGTTTACTGTATTATATTATCGAGTTATTTGACGAACATATGAGCCAACAATGTCATAGCTTAATCAAGTTACAAGGCATAATATCATGTCAATAATTGATCTTCGGTTGATGATCACCGAAAATCCTTTATGGTGGTTATGAATCGCGTGGTTTCAGTATAGTGTTGCGCAATGTCACCTCTCAATGATTGTCATTTCTTCTCAGAATGTGGACACAACACCGCAGTCTTCTTCCTCTTAGAACATTGGAAATTCATTCCTAGTTCATCTTCATCTTCTTCCTAGGTCATCACTCCTGTGTCCATCGGCCAGTCTCACACCGCGCATTCGTCTCACCATTGCCTTTTCTGCTCTTTCAATCTTCATGATCTGATCGCTATTCACGGCCCATATCCCGGGCATCATCGTGCTGCAGACACAAGCAGAACACACCTGACCTTTCATTTTGAAGGTTGGAGCTTTGGGTCAGGAAAGGTGCAAGTTCATGGAACTTCGACCATCCACATCCGGTGCACTTTTGAGATGGCGGCGCTCGGCGCGTTCTTGCGCACGGTTTGGAGTTTGTAAAAATAGATCTTACGCATAGCGCGTCAACCTTGCCAGGCACAGGTTTTGGGAAGCCTAATTTCAGGATTCTAGGAATAGATCCTTTACGTCTGGTGCGTTGGCACGTCAACCTGAAAAACCTGTTGTGCCTGGCACTGGTTTCGCGCTTGATTTTAGAAATTCGAGAAGTATAACGACGGGTCAACGTCGGATCTGGCACTCTGGCGCGTCAACCCGAATCTGGTGAGCTGGCGCACCGAAATAAAATCTGGAGCGCCTGGTGCTGGCATAGGCGAGCCTGTTTTCAGAATTTCAATCAGATTTCAGAATGCCAACGCAAACAGACTTATCCCAATCTCTTGTGACACAGGGCACACAAAAGTTCCATATAGCAATAGTAGGCGCTCAAGTTATAATAACGTGCACAGATCTTGCTTATTTAAAAAATATGCATATAAAGGTGTCGTATTTTTGTTAACTTAATCCTGCGTGTTGCAGCTCCAACTGTTTTCATGATCATGTTGACCTTATTTTAATTGATAATATCTGCAAATACATTTGGATTCATCCGTTTTCCACTTGCCACAAAACGGAAGTGGATCATCAGACAAAGATGATTGCCGAGTGCTTTCTATTAATGTCATCTGATCTTACGACAGTAACCCGCTCTGATCAATGGTGCATGTCCTGGTGGACGTCCACCTATCATTTTGAAAATTATAAGAGTGATATGTGATTCAGTAGATTGTAAGGACTACCAGAAACACAGCTTAATTAATTATTTTTAACTTTAAATCGTGTTTTTGAGGCTTATACTTTACTAACAGTTTGTAAAGCGATTCTTATAAAGCTAGCTGTTTAGGCCTGCTGAAGTTGTACAGGGTGTCAAGTATTGAACCGAAACAAATCATTGACTGAGGAAAATATCCTCGGATAGACATTTCCGAGGAAAATAAATAGGATTTCTGGCGCAGAAAAAATAAAAGAAACAGCAAAACCTACACAGCATAGAGAAAACTATGCTATGTGATCAAGCTATCATGTGAATTTGATCTAAGTGAGGTATAGATGTCAGGGTGACAATTTAGGTGAAGTTATTGTTGTCAAAATCCTCATCAACTTGAATCAATCATTGTACCCACCAAAGAACCACCTTTTCACTGGGGCTGATGGATTCGAACTACCGGTTGTGAAAGAATCAGTTGATATGGCTTTCTGTACATTAAATTTGGTGATTCTGCTATTTCTTTATTTATTTCGTGTATCAAATCTGTCAATTCTTATACAATTTAAACGAAGCAAATGCGCATTTCTCTGCCAAATTATTTGCACTGACAGCAAATAAATATAACTCTTTAATAAATTTTAACGATTTTTAGTTAGCACAGTCTAGTCAGCTTTCAATCTAAACTATCTCTAAACTATCAAACATGGCGAGTAGATTTTACATGTATGACTTAGTGCAGGCATCATATTGTAATACTATTGAAGTATGTAATTAAGAATTACGTTGATGCTCTTTTGTTGTAGTGCTTCTCTTGTGTCAGTGGATTTGCGTCGGAGTTGAAATACTCCACTCTGGTGCCATAGGAGTTCACATTCAATCTCTGACTCTATGAGAGCTAAGCAGCGTCAGACTTGTAAAAGTGGCAATGAGCATTTTTGGACATCTCCGTTCGGAGATATTCTTAGCGAAATTGTAATCTCATTAGGTAATTTCATTGTACTCTTGAAACTTAATTACTTCATCAATGGACATCCTGGAATATACATGGATTTAGAATACTTCCGTACTTGGAATTTTCGTACACGATAATTTATTAAGTAGGCTATCCGAATTAATCAATCTTTTACCGTTTCATGCAACAGCTTCTACAAACCCGAAAATTGAGTCAAAATATGAGTAATCTTTGAACATTCGTACGACGACCAAGATGTGCCACTGTAAATTTCCATGGTAATTAACTTAATTTCATTGTAAGTCAAACATTCTTTGAGACCCTTGTAACAGGCTTGATACTTTGCACGCTCTATGCTATTCAAATATGAACACGCCTACATTGCACATCGTCTAGGCAATATGTAGGAAACACAGGGATAATTTTTGAAAATATAAGTTTTCAACAGTGGTGGGCGCGCAACCGGAAAAAAGTTGCGGCGCAACCGCAACCGTAACTCAACGAAATTTGTTGCGTCGCAACCGCAACTCATTTTCAAATGTTTCGGCGCAACCGCAACCGAGCAAGCGCAACTTTCTATGGTAGTTTATATACTTTCGAAATTACGCTCTTAGGCCTAGTTCATAAAAATTAAGAAAAGGATAAAGCGGATATGCGCATGTGTGTGCGTATCGGCTCGTATCTAATTGACTAGTTAAACATTTGTTAGTAGCCTAGTCTTGTTTATCATAAGCCTGAATTTAATTACGTAATCATTAAAGTTTACAGCATGCCTGGTAACTCAGTATTACATCTAGGTTATCACTTCTAACCTAAGTAAAAACTATGTCTATGTCTTTAATGCATGATTGCTTGTATGTACCTGTTAATTAATTAGTAAAATTGTTGACCTAATTAGTAAAATTTGATATTTCGTATATAGCCGGCCTTTACACATTGGACTATGATTAATTCCTAACGGTAATCCGTTTTCAAGGCCATCATTTCGACGCCAGCATTCCAAACTCACGTATCTCAATTTTTTCGATTTTGGTTTTTTTAGTGCTTTCGATGGAATTAGTCATGTTTTATCATCTTACCAAGTATTAGATAAAAATTCGGGTTCCTTGCTGATTTAGAGCCTGAAGACCAAACCACGCATCATCCCATCGTCCAGGTACTGTTTTTCTAAACACAATTATATTAGTTACGTGAGTTTGCCGCAACTATCTATGTGATTTCCTTGCATTGAATACTTGCATCAAATAACATCAGTCAATACATTTATTGAATGATGTCCTAAAATTGACGCCTCCACCTCTGCCTTCACAGCCCTGACTATAACTATAAGTAGACTATAGCAATACAGGCCTACTTAAATTATTCCGATTGCGTATTTCAAAGTTTTGACACAAATTTCAGTGAAATTTGATACTATACAGATCATCTAGAGATATATAACTTATTTAATAATTTTCTATTAATGACTAGCATGCTTGTAGTATAGGGTGTGCACCTATAGGCAAGTGCGGGCTGTTGGGTTACTTATTATGAATAGCCTGTTATACAAATGAAAAAGAAGAGCTATTCTGTATAACGTTCCTTACAAAGAACTACAAAAGATACACATATATGAAAAATATAAAACATAAAAAATCAAATCTACTTATAACTAATCATATCATATCGTCAGCATACACATATCAAATCACATCATTTCCTTTCAGGAAAACGAGAATCTCAAAATGCAAGTCAGTCAGTCCTGCCCGTTTGGGTCGTAATATATCCTTTCCTTTTGAGAAAAGGCGCTCTACCCCTGCACTCGACGGTACGGGGGTATTCAGTTCTATGAAGAGATCTTTAAGTTCTGCAGAGAAAGCATTCAAACAAATTTTTTCGGGTTTTCTATTGAAGCAATCCATTATCATAGATTGATAGCTTTTCTTTTTTCTTCCTTCCTTTTCGTACAGTTGGTGAAAGAATTCACCAACGTCTTCTTCAACATCAGTACTTGAACTTCCTGTTTGTTCATTAACTAGTATTTTTTGCTTCTTTTCTAATCTTTCCAGCACATTGTCTTTGATTGCTTGAGCAACGTCAGTCGAATCGTTTCGAGGAAGAAGCTCGATCTACTTCGTGATCTTGAATAGGGGGTGAACTGCTGTTGCGACCAGATACTCCTGATCTGAGAACAAATGCTGGAATCTATCCATGAGAACATCTGTAAGTGGCCGGCAGGAAAGCAAAGTTGGATCATCTTTCATTCGGTTAAGGTTGTGTAAAGCAATGACAATCGTTGGGATCAAAATTCCCATGAAGGCTTTTTCTTCTCCTTGTAGAATGTCAAGACTTTGTGCGATGGGACCCATTACTTTGACATAAACTTGGAAAAACTCCTGATCACCTGAAAAACGTGGATTTGGTTAAGAATTAAAACAACACAGAGAAATTTTAACATGATATGAAGGGTAGATTCTATTGAAAAGAAAAGTGGCAATTCTAATTGTGTCATAAAGTGGTGAATTCCCCAATTTAATATCTCCAGTGGACAAAGACAGATTGAAATGACACTTAGTATTTTTACTGTCATGTCCTTGATTACATACTGCATATTGATCAAAATAATTTGTCGGAAAGAAAAACAGTCAGTAGAAATTCAATTCTATAAGAAAGAACAACTCATGAACATCGAAACGATGTATCAGTACGAACTATTGATAGTCTCCTATAAAATTAAGTACTCCAGCGGTATATTGCTATCGATTTATCAAAATTATATTGAGTCTATCAGACGAGCAGGAAACTTCAAATTACCGTATACTGCAAAAAATCTTCAGAACGAAAGGTGACCACATTTTAAATTCCTTTTACTTAGAATTTGCTTCCAAAAGCGATAAAGAACCCAATTTCAATAAAAGAATTTAAATGTCATACAAGAACATACATGATAAACGATATGGATTCATTTTAGAAACGCAAACGATCTACAAGTCTATATTTCATTCAGAACTGCATCTTTCTAATATAAGTAAACTAAGCGCAAAAAAAATTTTCAGTGTACAAATTTTATAACAATAAAGTGAACTTCATTGTTAAACAGCAGCTTGATTAAATGTTAATGAATTTTTTGTACTATATGGATGTAATGCTTACACGTAACCCTATAGTTGAGGGTTTACTGGTTCCTATTCTCCATGGATCATTGTATCTGTCGTGCTGCTACCTCGTTGTTTGGAGGCATTTTGCGTTGTATTTTTGGAGAATGAACATATTTTCTTTTTTATTCTATATATCCAATCATATATATACAATATACATATATGCTCTTTTATCTGGAATGTGCTCACAATTCATTTTTCATTATTCATTATAGATATACAATAAAATAAAGCAGGTAATGGTGGTAAATAGAATCATGCCATTTTTGCTTTCAAAAACAGAAGTAGTTTTGTTTTTTAGTTTAAATAGAACCATATAAAGTCACTTACGCAAAATACATGAGACATTTCATTTTATTGCATAGCCTAGCCGGAAAAATTTAAGCTGCATGTAGGCCCCTGCCACCAGAATGCAAGTATAAAAGGAATTACATTCTACCAGGAAAAAAGAGTTACATTCCTCTCGGTTAGCTTCAAAATCAAATTATAGACGATAGGCCTACATAGGAAATATGATTCGTTATTAGGGCGTGCATCTAAGAAGAATCTAAGAAGTGCCCTACAACTTTACACCCTTCGTGTTTACTTACCGGATGTAGAAACAGGAATGTTTAGTTCATGACAAACATTTGAAAGTCCTCGACAGGCATCTTTGTTTTGGAAAATTTTATTCAAACGCTTGACAGAGTCATAAACCGAATTCCATCTGGTTATCGTAGGAACAACAAGCAGTAGTCCAATGTTTTCTTTGATTAAATCCGCGGCTTGAGAGCTTCTGCAAATGATTTAGTTATTCTATTTATTTGAATCTCATGGAAAATGTATCATAAAAAATCTTCTCATCAATATTTATAAAAACTACCATACAACAAACTATTTCTATCTCAATTCTACAATCTCGGTATTATGTTAAAAGTGGTTCATCTAAAAAATTACTTCGGAAAACGTGAACATACAGTATGTTTTAGGTTGCAACTTACAATTATTCAGAGTAACAATTCTGAGAAACAGTATAACTGCAAGTGAAGCTGAGAAGTAAGGAACGAACTAAATATATGATTCCCGATTATATTCTCCTACGACAGATACATACCGTATTTCATATTCCTTTTGTTATTCTTAGTTAGCTTCTCGTCAGGTTCATGACGAACTCTTATTTCAGTTCTTGTATGATAAAAATAAAATCGTTTATGAGTATTAATTTATTTCCCTTAACGTCTTCAGTTGAGTAGACTTGCCTTTATACGTACGTATTTCAGTACCTGCTCTATACTAGAGTAGGTTATTCTATGTTGTCAGTATTAATTTATATTCATTCGTTCGTGACTTTTAATTACCTAATTATTTACAGGATTCTCCACTAGGGTAATTGTTTAACTTTGGCATCTTACGTTTCCTGGATCCTTCGAATTTTTTTGACCGTGTCGTGTCTTGATTCGATATATCGGTGGCCCAAGTGCTAGATAGACATTGAAACTTCTTATAAACAACTTTAGGTATTGTACCAAAATAAGTTTGAAATTTTGACATTGACACTTATTTTTATTTAATTGTTCTTTGTAAAAAAATTTGATGAAATAGAAAAGCGTTAAATATAGACTATAAATAAAAACAGACTATCATAGTAAAACCAAATTTGACCAGTGCAATAAGTTTATAATCAATGAACTGTATTTGGAAAATGAATATTCATTCATATTTATCAATTTCAAATAAATAGCATATAAACTCGTTTTTATGGGGAATGAAATTATAAACTTACCTTTGCTGTCTATTCCAAAGTTGACGAGCTTTTCCAAAGGCAGAATGTGAACATTTCCTGTACTGAGCATCGTTGTTCAGACTCTTTTCAACACTTACAGTGGCAACCAAATTTAGAGTATGGGCCGCACATCGAGAATGCTTGGGGAGGTCATAGGATTCTTCTCTATTGTCTGGAAGAAAAAAATATGTTTGCTTTTGTGTAACAATGTCCATATAATTCGCACATTTATTAGACCTATTTCATTAAATTGTATGTACTTACCTAAAATATCAGTCAAATTATGAATTTGAACTTCGTCGTGATCGTCTTGCTCAACTTCTATGCCAGATTTCTCAGAATCTAGGTTAGCAAAAACCTTGAAATTTAAGTTGGAACTATAGAAAACCAATGTAGTACCGTATCAAGTAGAATCCTTAGAATTTTTGCTAAATTGCGAGATCAAATGCTGCAATAAGTAGGCCTAAATTTAAAGCTGTCTATGTTCGTATTTTAAATCAAAATAGCTGTTTTGGTCTAACTTTCATTTATTTGTTTAAAAAAACTACAATAATCAAACGAGATGCATCGAATCTAGCGCAATCCCATACCCTCTGTCTCATTAGTAAAACTCAAGAAATAGGATCTAGGCTGATCGCTGAATCATACTGAAGGTCAAATTATATATGCAAGCATGGTTTTTTGATTAATTCGGTTGTTTAATTGTCCCAATCTTCTGCATGAAAGTTTAGTTAGATCTATTTTAGATCGACTTACTTAAAAGCTTTCACGAAATTGGATCCGTTATCCGTAGTTGTCCTGCAAACAATGTTATCGATCCCGAAGTCCCAATGTATGTCATGAATGGCCTTAGCAAGTACGTCGTATGTGTGGCGACCTTGAAGTCTCTTGCATGCCAATACGGTGTTCTTTCTTTTCAATGTCTCTTCATCTATCCAATGTACAGTCATTCCAAGGTATGATCTGAAAAATAAAAACTGTGTTACCGGCCGGTGCAAAAATTCCAGATAGGCCGTCGATCCCCGATTGTATGACGGGGATGTCATGTCATAAAAACGTGGAAGAACTAAAAGCTTCAAAAATAAATAAGATTTAAAAAAAATCATATCCTAGAAATGCTTAAGTTTATATCTGTGGTTTGGACGCGAAGCTAATCTTTTTATTAGTGAGATCTAAAAGCAGTTACACTCAATTCGTTTTAAAGTTCAACACTAACTTTTCATAGAGGTCAGTTACTATACATGTAACACTATGCATGTAACCCTATGGTTTAATATTGGTAAAGTTCTTATATATTGTGGGACCAGAGATGATGACGACAGTAACTTCGGTATCTTATTGCTCTCACCAAAGTTTTACTTATTAGCCTTACCGGTTTCTGCATGTCCATAGATCTGCGGTTGTTGCAGCCAAGGATACATTTCTGAGTTGGTCTTTCAATCTTTGTTTACAGCATTCATACCTGCAATAAAATGAAAACTAGAATGAAAGTGTAAAAGGAGCATATGTAGACGTAGCTTATAGGCCTACATGTAATTATGTAATTTGGCATTTCTAATAGACTTGTGGGTACATACCTACCATATTCAAAAAAGCAGCCAGTAGGCACATTGAAAATAAATCATTTCTAAACTATTAAATTATTAAACTATTTGTAACTTTTTATTTTTGTACATGGGGATATGATGTGATATCGACTTAGGAAGCATTGGATCGAAAGTCAACGGTTTACAGAGTATGTCTATCAACATGAATGTAGAATGGCTTATTTCGAGTAATATAAAAGTACATAATCAGTTCATTTGAAATTTTCAGTAATGCGTATTACACAATACGTATTTTGATAACTTTTAGCTCATAGTCCATGTTGATAGATAATGTGGATTCTTGATTGTCCTCATAATATGGATAATGAACATAAATTTTCGCATCAATTTTCGTTCAATTTCTTCAATGACAATTAATTTTCGTTACTAACAACAATAAGCCTATAGTCAATGGTTTATCAACACAGCAGTAACATAGGCGCAAAAATATGCTAATTTATACAATAAGCCTACATTTACGAACAACGTACCTTGACTCTATGGTCCTGGTAAGAGTTCTTCGTGATATACTTTCGATGTGATTTCCAGGAATCAATGCTGCGAATTTTCTAAATTTGTCGTTGTCTACAACCGTAAATGATAACATGTTATCCACGAACATGTCAACAAGCTACAACAAAAAATCAATACGGAATAAAATGATCAAACTAATTGGCTAACATTAGGGATGTAGCCTACTGAACGTTAGTTTCCGACAGGTCACGGAACTATGTGTTCCAGTATATTTCAACCTACTTGTAATTATATTGATAATCCATTTTTATAAGTTTTCCTCAATCAAATTCAAAAAAATTACGCGCAAATCATAAAAGCTTAAATTGAGATGCAGCTTTAACAATACCCTGACATTTTAGCTTCGACGATTATTAGAGGCAGCGTTTATGAGAGCAATACGGTATGATTCGTTAGAAGTTGGATTTAGATACAGATATAAATGCTTGTTAGGATAAATAATTTGTACTGTTAACACCAAGCTGAATACGTTAAAATTTGATCTAAATAAATTCAAAATTACGCCTATACCTGTATGACATTTGAGTCACAGATCGAATTGGCGTAATTTGAACATAAAATAATATAATCTGATTCTAATAGGCCTGCAATGCAAGTATATTTTCATCTTTACTTCTGAAAATTTTTATCAGTTAATTCGGATCTACATGTATATCAAATCTTTACAATCTTAGTTTAATTCTGTTTGACTGTTAATAGATGTCATTGCGATTTGTCACACCATTTTGTTTTTGTGATCGTTCCAAGTTTGAAAGTAACATGGGTTCTTACTCTTATTGTGTTGATGTAGGTTTAGGTAACAATTAGTGATAATTAGCTTCAGAAAGACAAAATCCACTTACCAAATTTTGAAAGGCACTTTTGTTGACTTTGGTTCCTGAGCGACTTTGGTTGTCCAAATCCATCAAACTCGATTGACGTTTCAATATTTTTGAGGAAGTTTCATTTTGATTGGGTGCTGATGAATGGCGTTTCCTAGCCATTTCCGTTCCAGATTTACAGCTCTCATTAAATTCCTCGAGTACATAGGGGTGTACACGGGTGATGTGCTTTCTCAGACAGAATCGAGATCAGAGATTTGCAGTTATCGTTTTCTCTTTAGGTTTGCAAAGAACATAGTTGAAATTATTTTTTTTCATAGTTGAAACTTTTTGAGTTGACACTGTGCCTAGTATATTACAAGGCAACTACTATTTTGGAAACACTAAGGCAATCCAAAGTTGCATTTAAATCAAAAATCAAAGTCGGGATGGTGTATATTTTGAATAACACTTTAAAGTGGAAATAATAGCCTATGGGTAACAACATCCGCTCCCATTAGATTAGCAACAAGCATTTGCTGTCATTTCCAGTGATGAAACAGCATTACTGAACTAGGCGACTGAAAACATGCGACATAATTTACAAATCAAACTAGGATCAATTTTTTTTGTTGACCTGACAACTTCCAACCATCCATTTGGATTACTTTAGAATGGTGACTATTTTTTCCACAAATAGTTTCAAAATATGCACTTTCACGGCGATTTTTATTTTAGAATTGTTGACATGGTGTCTGCAAAACACTATGAGACTTAATTTTAGGACATTTTGCGACCAACTTTTAAAAATTTTCATTCAACGCTTTTAGTAACTTAACTTATCGATTGAGCCATTTTGAGCATACTGGGTGAATCATCATTTTAATTTTACATTTTCTATTTTGTGAGCGATTTTGTTATGTCTTGAAATTTATTGCATGCGACTTTCATAAAACTTTAAGCCAAATTTTTTTAAAAATTATTGTGAGAACACTTTAGTGTCCATGCCCCAAAAATTCAAAAAACGTGCTAAGACCATGACGATGGCTACAGCGACTGTCATTGCTGAACATCAGAGGGCAATGCATCATTAATTAATTTTGTGATAATAATAATCTGCCACATTTGTGACAGGGAATTTTCAGAAGATAGCCAATAACAGTAGAAATTCATACACAGACAAGTTTTCCCCATTGTGCAGCGCGAGAATTGGAAAACAAACCGAAAACAAACATATACTTGTTCAGAAATGGTGCTGTTGTGGTTAATGCATGCACAATAGGGGTGGACCGGATTTAGAATTTTATAATCCAGCTGGATTTGGAGAGTACAACTAATCTTCTTGCGTAAATTTGGTCTTTTCTTCTAAACTGTGTCCACAGCCAGATACCAATTTCTGCCAAAATACAAGGTATGGTAGGATTATTGCCTGCATATCAACTAATTTTATATTTTTCAACAGATGTATAACAAGAAACTGCACTACACGTAACAAATTTAGGAGATAGGCCCTGCATCGTTTACATTACTCGCAAGGATAGGTCGTTGGACTGTGTGGATGACGCATCAATCAATCAATTCAATTTTATTCACTGCATGGAACATGCGTGACTCGCAGAGCACACCACAAAATGGCCAACTACATTATTCGGACGTGAATTATGTGAATTCTGGATTAAGAGTCAACGACTCACTAATCAAAACACTTGTGATAGTGCTTATTACAAAAATATTTCAATGGTACCTATGGCATGTGGCCACCACTTAGTGGCATAGAAACTATACTCTGAAAATTATGCGAAATCTAATCGAACAATTTCATTCGCACCAGGAG
Source organism: Prostheceraeus crozeri (assembly GCA_907163375.1). Lineage (NCBI taxonomy): Eukaryota > Metazoa > Platyhelminthes > Polycladida > Euryleptidae > Prostheceraeus > Prostheceraeus crozeri. Next base: position 304,856 of record CAJQUW010005415.1, on the reverse strand, counting down.
TAAATTCATTTCCGATCTATCTACTCAAGATTGGCGTTATTTCAAGGCATATTCTCTTGGATATTCAAAAGAAATCATCCTACAGCAATAAGAAATTTAATAAAAAATGTTTAGTAAAACAATTTTCAGAATTAAAGCCACTCGGCAGCAACATTCGCTTGTGGCCATCACCTGAAAGTGTATTAGATAGGCGCTGTCCGGTCTAATCCTAATAATGTAATCCGATGTCTATGTGAACATTATTCATTACTTTGTGAGCATTTTGAATCGGTGGAAGAGAATTCAAGACAAATTATGAAAGCTAATCACATAAAGAAATTCTACAATCTTATGAGAGCTGGAAAGATGATGACAAACGTGGACAGTGATTCAACACATGTGGTGAATCTGAGTGATCATGAACTGACCCAAAACGATTTATCTCTATTGAGCAAGGGCCTTAACTTCAAACCTGTCAGAAATCAACTCCCGGTTTCTGATTTTATTGCAGGAATTGAAGGTGCCATTAAATGCTTAGACAATCTTGCAGAGGCTGATCATGTTCGAGAATCGGCAAAGCAAGCTCTATTCAACGCAAAAACTTCAACTCCCAATATTACGAAACAAGAAGAAAGAGCCCTCAAAAACCTCCGCAAAATCTCCGCTAATGTGGTGTTTCTTCCTGCGGACAAAGGTGGCTCAACCGTATTGATGAACAGGACAGACTATGAAGACAAGCTCCAAACTGTCGTTTCCCAAACTTGTTTTTCTGCAATGGCGAAAGATGAGACTAAATCTTTATCTCGGGAAGTGGTGAATACACTTAAAGACATTGAAAATCGAGGGGAAATTTCGCGTAATGAGCGATTAAATCTCACTGTTTCTGATCCCATATATCCTCAAATGTATGGCTTGCCGAAGCTGCACAAAGATGGTATTCCAATCCGGCCCATTGTGTCCTTCATTGACTCGCCGACATACAAAGTAGGAAAGTTTCTTGCTAAAGTCATACAGCCAGTGGCGAATTCCTCCGATAAGCGTATCAAGAGTACGAAACATTTTTGTGATATTTTGAGACGAACATCAATTGATAGCACAAATTCAATGGTCAGTTTCGATGTTGTCAATCTCTTCGGATCGGTGCCATCGAAAGAAGCAATTGATATAACGTGATATAATGATGCATTTTTTGAGGAATGATGAAGATCTGAATCGGCGTACCAAATTATCTTTGCAGTCAATTCAAGAACTCTTGCATCTGTGCACCAGTATGAATTATTTCTACTGTCTTTCGGGTTTCTACAGGACGTCGACTTGTCCGATGGGATCGCCATTGTCACCTATCTTATGCGAGCTATTTATGCAGCATTTTGAAAATGAGGCATTGCGAACATTCTTGCATCGTCCTCTGATGTGGTTACGTTATGTCGATGATACATTTGTGGTTATGGATTCGAAATACATCAATACATTCCTGTCTTATCTCAATGGTATTCATGAGGGCATCAGTTTCATTTTTGAAAGTGAGAGAGATGGCCGTTTGCCAATGCTGGATGTTGAAATTTCCCGTGGTACCAATGGTATTCATTTAAAAGTTTATCGGAAACCTACAAATACCAACACTTACCTGCATTATTCATCCGACCATCCTAATCACGTGAAGTTTGGTGTTGTAAGTTCTCTTGTGAGGAGAGCAACAGAGGTATGCGATGATAATCAATTGGACAGTGAACTCAGATTTTTGCAGAAAATATTTACCAAAAATGGATATCCTGCACAATCTGTATGGAACTGTTACGGGAATATTGTCAATCCCAAAGTACGCAATGATAGCAACGATGAAAACAAAGGTATAGCAGTCTTGCCCTTTGTAGAAGGTATCAGTGATAAACTCCGTCGTATTTTATCTCGGCATGATATCAGAACTGTTTTTAAACCCAATCCAAGTATCAAAGATCAATTAATGAAAGTGAAGAAAATTGATGAAGATAAGCGAAACACAATATATAAAGTCATTTGCAAAGATTGTGATCGGTTTTACATTGCAGAGTCAGGCAGGAAATTGAGTACAAGAATCAATGAACATCAACGTGACACAAAGACCATCAATTTTTCATCGGCAGTGTCCGAACACACTCATATATATATAACCATCGACCTAACTTTGAAGCAATACCAATTGCACGGGAGTCGAACACATTCAAAAGAAAAGTCAAGGAATCAATTTATATATATTCAAACAGTGACAGTGTGTATAATCGAAATGGCGGAATCGGTATAAGTGACATTTGGAAGCCCGTTGTCTCGCAATTCTCCAGACAATTTGTAACTTTATGACTCGTTCCTTGTTTTAGCTTTTTTAGGTAGTATCTCAAAAAATATCTTATTGTGAATTGATTTTTAGTTATTATTTATATTTATTTGGTGTCTTGTAACTAGGTCATGGACAGTAATCTTGGTGACATGACTGATGATTGTCCGATCTCTTCCATGATTGATGATTGTCCGATCTCTTCCATTCCATCAGCAGTGATCAAGGTGTGCAGATTGCCACCGAAACGTCTGCAAATAATCAGAGATATCTTAAAAGAACAGTTGGTGTTTTCCGCAAACCATTATATTTTTCTAATGAATATCCCAACTGCAAGAATATTTGCTATCAATCAAATAATCAACATTAAAATCGACAGAATAGCATGGGCAACATGCAAATTCAAACACTGGGCAATGAAATTCAAACAATCAGCAATGAAGCAGAAATAAGAAACGATCAATTTCAAAAATTGAACTCTCAGCTCTAGCATTGAGGATTTGAAATGTCTAGCCTTTGAATTCACATAGTGAGAACTCGAATTGAAATGTTGAAGACGAGGTAATCAACATTTAAAATTAAAAAAAATAAGCACTCATATTGACAGAATAGGAAACAATGAGTTTCACAGCTTCCTAGCAAGCGAAAAACGTACCTTCTGCATATAGAGGCTTTCTACTAAACATCGAGTTACTTCCGTTTCAATGCTCATTGTGTCAATTGAATTGATCATCATATCAATCTCATAACTGAATATTCCATTCAATTTGATAGCTGAATGAGTTCTCACTCTTTGAATTTGAATTCCCAGTATTTGAAATAGCATGCCTGCGATGTTGCAATTCACATCTATTCTGTCAATTCGGATGGTCAGTGCAGTTTCTAGTGCTCATTGTTCCAATTTGATTGATCAATATATCAATTTGAATGCATAAGAATTTGAGTTAAAATGCCATTTGTTATAATCCGAATGCTGATCGTTTCAATTGGTTGGACGTTGCTTGGTTATGAACGTTGTCTTTCTTTAGCTCAAATGCATGTCAATCTGAATAATTGACATAATAGAATTCGATTTGAAATATTGGACATTCATGTTCAAGTAGCTACAGAGGCAGCACTCAAATCGACAGAAGAATCGAAGCCTTGCATGCGATTGCAAATACTGAGCATTTGAAATTGTAATAATCAGCAATAAATTTGAAATATAGAGCAGTCATTTCTAGATAATGAGCGTTTAACACAATTGATTGACCATTGAAATTGGGATTCAAGTATTCGAATTGAAATAATGAGTATTGTAGATGAAGTAATCAGCAACCAATCCACTTTGAAATAATGATCATCCAAAGCTAAATTAGGGGCATTGGGCATTCAAATTTAGACAATAAGCAAGCATTTAAGCATGCCGAGCACATAAATTCAATGACCTGAACAACCAAACAGAAATCAGCTTTGAGGATTAGCTTTTCAATTGATATAATGAGGATGAAATGTTGAGCACTCATCTTCAACTAACTACAAGTGTAGCACTCAAATCGACAGAAAAGCAAGCTGACCATGTCATTTCAAATGCTGCTGTGCATTCACATTGAAATAATCAGCAATGATATTGAGATATTAGGCTATCGATTTGAAATAGTGATCAGTCATTTTTAAATAATGAGCATTGATCATACAAGATTGAGCATTGAAATTGACACATTTAGCCTTTTGATCGATCTAATGAGAGGTCGATTTGAAATAATGAATATTGAAGATGAAGTAATGAGCATTCAAATCGAATCGGATTGTATTGAGTATTCATTCTGACTGAATGAGCAAGGTGAACATGACGCTTGAAAAACAGCATTCAAATTGAAATAAGAAGCATTGAATTTGAAATGTTGGCCATTTAACTGAAAGGATTGATCATTGAAATCGAAATCATCAGTTGTTTAATTGATTTGATGAGAGCTTGAATTGAACCAAAAAGCTTTCAAATAATGATCATTCAAAATGAAACAAATTTTCAATTCGGGTAGTGTTATCTGAATATGAAAAGTTATTACTTGCTTTTCAATTCTTATTACTTCAATTTGAATATAGTCTTTCAATTTGAGTGCATAGTATTTCAATAAGAATGCAGCTTGTTTTTATGTGATTGCTCAACTGCATGTTCAATAGGCGTATATGCTTAAATGCATGGTAGATATATTGAAATGGTTGCTTATTGTGTCAACATGAGTGCTCATTATTTCTATTTTGAATGCTGATGACTTGAACTGGAATCCTCACTATTTCAATTTCAGCTTCCACTATTTGAATTTGATGGCTAATTGTTTAAGTCTGAATGCATATTTGCTGAACTTCGAGTTACTTCCATTTCAATGCACCGACCACAGAGTAGGGATACAGCGATACAGCGTATGCAGAGTTTGAGCTCAGAGAATGCTGGCAAGCAGTGAATTATTCTATATCCAACGATTCTGTAATTATTTAGCTCCAAGAAATATTGAATCAATCTTTATGAAGGCATTTTTTGAAATTTGATCCTCTTTTTGCATGCTTTCATGACGATGCCACGTGCTTGGATATCTAAAGTGCATGAAAGTTAGACAGAAACTGATCATTACGAAAGATTTTCATCGTGAGCATTATGGTTTAATCCATACAAAAAGCTTGGAAGCTAGTTCTGCTGGTTGGCGTAATTCTCGAGTTTGCTTGCTAACAGTAGTTGAAAGCTTTTCCCAACCAGCAGTGGATTTGTTGTAATGGACTTTGTCCTATTAAGTTCCGAGAGAGGGTTGTCGTGTTCTTCGGAACTAGCGATGGCTCTCTCTTGAGGGACCCCTGGCTTGGTTGAGGCCCGCCGTCGTCTCCTCTGTGGAGACGGCTAGCTCTTTGACAGCAAGGCTACCCTCATCCTCGTTGGGTAAGGCTTAGTGAGGAGAGGGCACCGCCTAGGAGCCGCCCTCTCTTGGGTTCTCCTTTCGGAAGCCCAAGCATGTCTTTGGGTATCGATCCCTAAGGCCTAGTTACAGCTGAGGCCATAGTAGGTATACAGTACACTGTAAATCGCTCAATACCAATCACATACGAAGGATGCATGCCAAAATATTTTTTTGGTATATTTCTGTGTTCTCTTGGTATATATTTGTATGCTTTTCGTATGTTATTTGAAATGTGGTATGCTTTACATACTAAAGCCATACTAGCACAATGCAAAAAGAAATCATCAATCATCTCCAAAGTATCTTGATTTCAAGACTTTTGTCAATAAAGATCACACTAATGTTACTACTGTTCTGCAAGTAGTGAGATAATGACATTCAAGAGTCATTCTTTCAATACTGAATTCGATTTTAATACACGTAAGTCTAAGGCATTTCATGAATAATCAATAAGATTTCAACCATCAACAATTGTGCATCATGTAATTTTGAAATAAGGCATATTATCAATCCGAAATAAAAACACATTATAATTCATTAAATGCAAAAATAGTTATGTTTAAGATATATAAGTCAACATGATTGCACGAAAGATATCTTTTGATTGAATTGACGTTAATCAACTTGGCTCATAAAGTAGAACTATCTAAACGTCCTGTTAATGTTGCTAGACAAGTAGCAAAAACGACAATCTCGCGGGCATATAATTAACAATAAATCTAATCTAGTTAACTATCACTCTATCAAACAAAAAATATTCGCGACTGGTATTACTGAAAAAAGTTATTTGACAGTAGTATGTAATACATACATTTTTTTGCTATGTAACTTAAAGCTGCACATACCAAATGGATACCAGATGCATACGAATAAGGATGAATTTGCATCGGGTCTCGTATATAAAACATACCAACAATTCGTATTTCAGCGTAAAACATCCAATCACAGATAGAATAGTTCGTATCGCTACATACCAATCACATACGAAGGTAAATGAGATTTGGTATGAAAAATATACCAGATCTCTGTAAACATACGAGAATCTCGTATCAGATGTTAGTTTCAAATTGTATGTAATTTTGGTATATGTTTGTATGTAATTTTCGTATCCAGCGATTTACAGTGTAGAGAAGAGTAGCAGCTCAGAATTGATTAATGCTAGTTATCAATTGAGACAATTTGTAAACTAAAAAAATCCACTGCTGGTTGGGAAAAGCTTTCAACTACTGTTAGCAAGCAAACTCGAGAATTAAGCCAACCAGCAGAACTAGCTTCCAAGCTTTTTGTATGGATTAATTTGTATAATTTTGTATAATTTTGTATGGATTTTCTGTCTAAGTTGACTTTCATGCACTTTAGATATCCAAGCACGTGGCATCGTCATGAAAGCATGCAAAAAGAGGATCAAATTTCAAAAAATGCCTTCATAAAGATTGATTCAATATTTCTTGGAGCTAAATAATTACAGAATCGTTGGATATAGAATAATTCACTGCTTGCCAGCATTCTCTGAGCTCAAACTCTGCATACGCTTTATCGCTGTATCCCTACTCTGTGGTCGGTGCATTGAAATGGAAGTAACTCGAAGTTCAGCAAATATGCATTCAGACTTAAACAATTAGCCATCAAATTCAAATAGTGGAAGCTGAAATTGAAATAGTGAGGATTCCAGTTCAAGTCATCAGCATTCAAAATAGAAATAATGAGCACTCATGTTGACACAATAAGCAACCATTTCAATATATCTACCATGCATTTAAGTATATACGCCTATTGAACATGCAGTTGAGCAATCACATAAAAACAAGCTGCATTCTTATTGAAATACTATGCACTCAAATTGAAAGACTATATTCAAATTGAAGTAATAAGAATTGAAAAGCAAGTAATGACTTTTCATATTCAGATAACACTACCCGAATTGAAAATTTGTTTCATTTTGAATGATCATTATTTGAAAGCTTTTTGGTTCAATTCAAGCTCTCATCAAATCAATTAAACAACTGATGATTTCGATTTCAATGATCAATCCTTTCAGTTAAATGGCCAACATTTCAAATTCAATGCTTCTTATTTCAATTTGAATGCTGTTTTTCAAGCGTCATGTTCACCTTGCTCATTCAGTCATAATGAATACTCAATACAATCCGATTAAATTTGAATGCTCATTACTTCATCTTCAATATTCATTATTTCAAATCGACCTCTCATTAGATCGATCAAAAGGCTAAATGTGTCAATTTCAATGCTCAATCTTGTATGATCAATGCTCATTATTTAAAAAAATGACTGATCACTATTTCAAATCGATAGCCTAATATCTCAATATCATTGCTGATTATTTCAATGTGAATGCACAGCAGCATTTGAAATGACATGGTCAGCTTGCTTTTCTGTCGATTTGAGTGCTACACTTGTAGTTAGTTGAAGATGAGTGCTCAACATTTCATCCTCATTATATCAATTGAAAAGCTGATTTCAGTTTGGTTGTTCAGGTCATTGAATTTATGCGCTCGCCATCCTTAAATGCTTGCTTATTGTCTAAATTTGAATGCTCAATGCCCCTAATTTAGCTTTGGATGATCATAATTTCAAAGTGGATTGGTTGCTTTTTCAATTCAAGCAGATTTTAATTCAGTGCTCATCGGCTGAAATTGGTTGCTGATTACTTCATCTACAATACTCATTATTTCAATTCGAAAACTCATTGTGTAGATTGAAAAGCTAGACATCCCAATTTCAGTGGTCAATCAATTGTGTTAAACGCTCATTATGTAGAAATGACTGCTCGATATTTCAAATTGATTGCTGATTATTACAATTTCAAATCCTCAGTATTTGCAATCGCATGCAAGGCTTCGATTCTTCTGTCGATTTGAGTGCTGCCTTTGTAGTTACTTGAACATGAATGTCCAATATTTCAAATCGAATTCTCATTATGTCAATTATTCAGCTTGATATGCATTTGAGCCAAAGAAAGACAACGTTCATAACCAAGTGACGTCCAATCAATTGAAACGATCAGCATTCGGATTATAACAGATGGCATTTTAACTCAAATTCTTATATTGTCAGTAGGAGGACACTCCATATTTGATGGAAATATCAGAAAGTAAAAACACTTTATCGCAAGCGCTTTCGACCGACACCGGCAGTCATTATCAAGCGACAGTTCGTTTATTGTTGGATCAATCAGATATAAACAGTTAAGATAGGGAACATTCTAGACCAGATTCATTTACATTAAGACACATTACAAAATCCTAAACTAACAACAAAAATACGTCAATCAGCATGTTACTCTTAAAATTCTGCCAGTAATGCACATCAAAGTAAAACAAAGATAAGAAAGAAGACGTTAGCTAAAGAATAGAATCATAAAAAGACCCCAGATCTATCTTGGTTCGGTTGGTGCAACGGAAATGTTTAGTCCAAAGAGATTCCTTCACTATTCTCCTCTTCCAGGAGCTTTCCCTGTCCACCACAGTCATGGAGTCAATGTCGATCCTATGACCACTGTCCATCACATGCTTTGCTAGCTCGGATCGGTCGACGTCAAGCTCACGTATCATCCGTAAATGTTCGGATTTTCTCTTGTCGATAGGCCTGGAAGATTCACCGATGTAGGAAAATCCACAATCGCGGTGTCCACACTCAATGCGATACACCGAGCCCAAACGCAGGGAAAGAGAAGGTCGCTTGCGGACAAGGAGGCTACTGAGAGTCGAGGCAGGCTTGAGGGCGATGTTAATACCGAAACCAATCAACTTAGACTTGATGGCGTTACTGATCCCCGGAATAAAAGGAATGGAACCAGAAACGTTTGTTGGCTCATCACGGCTAGCTCGAACTATCGTCAAGGAAGAAAGGATCCCCTTCACCTCCGATTCTCCATACCCATTCGAGACCAGGGCACTTTTGACATTGACCAACTCTCCATCAAGTGTGGAATCCGAACAAACACGAGCAGCACGTAGACCCAAAGATCTGATTACTCCTGGGAAAACAGATCTTGGATGGCATGAAGAACGGTGGAGATATAGGTTGGAATGTGTGGCTTTCCTATAAACAGAGAAAATAGGCCGTTCACCATTCCGTCTTAAGAGAACATCTACGAACGGAATTTTACCATCTTCCTCAATCTCCATTGTGAAATTAATAGGATCCTCTTGACCATTCAGGAACTCAACGAAAGCAGGAAGTTGATTAACAGGATGCGTCCAACATGCGAAAACATCATCAACGTATCTGTACCATATGAAAGGTGTGGCAATATCCAGTTCCGACGCTAAAGAAAACGTCTTGAATTCATAAAAATTCATGAAAATATTAGCAGACGCCGGTCCGAGGCTGCTTCCCATACTGACTCCGTCTGTTTGTATAAAGAAACGGTTGTCAAACTCAAAGTAACAGTTCCGCAACAGGAACTCCGTCAGCCCAAGAAGTTCATCAACGGTGAACACACATTCGTTCGGGAAGTCATCATTCTTTTCAATATACCATTTGAGCGCATCCAGGACACCATCAATTGGGAAATTAGTAAAAAGCGACTCAACGTCGAAACTCACAAATACACTAGAGTTGACAACTGGGATAGAGAGAAGCTTGGATTTCAGATCATCCGAATTCTTGATATAAGACGGGCCATCACAAGCAAAACATTTCACCAAATCAGCGATGAATTTAGACAAGCCCGAAAGCACTGAATCAACCTGACTGACAACAGGTCTTAGAGGACAGTTTTCTTTATGGATCTTGGGTAAACCAAAAAGAAAGGGAGTTTGGAAGAACGTAGGACACCATTCCAAGACCTGTTGCCGACTTATACGACCATCCAACTCAATCCGTCGAATCTTTGCATGTAGCGTACGGCGTACGCCTGCACCCGGGTTCTTGGTGGACACTTTATAAGGCCCATCTTCAATGATAGACCGTAATTTGTCAACATAGTCCCGTCTGTTCATGACAACCACACGACTTCCTTTATCCGACGGAAGAAGATAGATCTGGGGTCTTTTTATGATTCCATTCTTTAGCTAACGTCTTCTTTCTTATCTTTGTTTTACTTTGATGTGCATTACTTGCAGAACTTTAAGAGTAACATGCTGATCGACGTATTTTTGTTGTTAGTTTAGGATTTTGTAATGTGTCTTAATGTAAATGAATCTGGTCTAGAATGTTCCCTATCTTAACTGTTTATATCTGATTGATCCAACAATAAACGAACTGTCGCTTGATAATGACTGGCGGTGTCGGTCGAAAGCGCTTGCGATAAAGTGTTTTTACTTTCTGATATTTCCATCAAAAATGGAATGTCCTCCTACTGACAATATTGAAATACACTCCCTATTCCGTCAATCAAATTCTTATGCATTCAAATTGATGCATTGATCAATCAAATTGGAACAATGAGCACTAGAGACTGCACTGACCATCCGAAATGACAGAATAGATGTGAATTTCAACATCGCAGGCATGCTATTTCAAATACTGGGAATTCAAATTAAAGCAATGAGACCTCAAAATGGAATATTCACCTATCAAATTGAAATGATGATCAATTCAATTGACACACACAATGAGCATTGAAATGGAAGTAGCTCGAAGTTCAGCAAATATGCATTCAGACTTAAACAATTAGCCATCAAATTCAAATAGTGGAAGCTGAAATTGAAATAGTGAGGATTCCAGTTCAAGTCATCAGCATTCAAAATAGAAATAATGAGCACTCATGTTGACACAATAAGCAACCATTTCAATATATCTACCATGCATTTAAGCATATACGCCTATTGAACATGCAGTTGAGCAATCACATAAAAACAAGCTGCATTCTTATTGAAATACTATGCACTCAAATTGAAAGACTATATTCAAATTGAAGTAATAGGAATTGAAAAGCAAGTAATGACTTTTCATATTCAGATAACACTACCCGAATTGAAAATTTGTTTCATTTTGAATGATCATTATTTGAAAGCTTTTTGGTTCAATTCAAGCTCTCATCAAATCAATTAAACAACTGATGATTTCGATTTCAATGATCAATCCTTTCAGTTAAATGGCCAACATTTCAAATTCAATGCTTCTTATTTCAATTTGAATGCTCTGTTTTTCAAGCGTCATGTTCACCTTGCTCATTCAGTCAGAATGAATACTCAATACAATCCGATTCGATTTGAATGCTCATTACTTCATCTTCAATATTCATTATTTCAAATCGACCTCTCATTAGATCGATCAAAAGGCTAAATGTGTCAATTTCAATGCTCAATCTTGTATGATCAATGCTCATTATTTAAAAATGACTGATCACTATTTCAAATCGATAGCCTAATATCTCAATATCATTGCTGATTATTTCAATGTGAATGCACAGCAGCATTTGAAATGACATGGTCAGCTTGCTTTTCTGTCGATTTGAGTGCTACACTTGTAGTTAGTTGAAGATGAGTGCTCAACATTTCATCCTCATTATATCAATTGAAAAGCTGATTTCAGTTTGGTTGTTCAGGTCATTGAATTTATGCGCTCGCCATGCTTAAATGCTTGCTTATTGTCTAAATTTGAATGCCCAATGCCCATTATTCAGCTTTGGATGATCATTATTTCAAAGTGGATTGGTTGCTTTTTCAATTCAAGCAGATTTTAATTCAGTGCTCATCGGCTGAAATTGGTTGCTGATTACTTCATCTACAATACTCATTATTGCAATTCGAAAACTCATTGTGTAGATTGAAAAGCTAGACATCTCAATTTCAGTGGTCAATCAATTGTGTTAAACGCTCATTATGTAGAAATGACTGCTCGATATTTCAAATTGATTGCTGATTATTACAATTTCAAATCCTCAGTATTTGCAATCGCATGCAAGGCTTCGATTCTTCTGTCGATTTGAGTGCTGCCTTTGTAGTTACTTGAACATGAATGTCCAATATTTCAAATCGAATTCTCATTATGTCAATTATTCAGATTGATATGCATTTAACGGTTGTCCGGTCTTGATGTTCGAAAGTGTTAATTGGCCGCAAAGGGTGTGTCATACCCTGTTAATAAAAAGCGACATTATGACATCTTATAATTACAAATCGATACTCCTTATGATTGCTTCTTTTCCTAATTACGATGAAATATGTTTATTATTTGTTTTTATCAAGTTTTATATAAAGTATTTGACATCTAAGTATTTTTACTACTATTATTATCATTATACAGAAACGAAAAACGTCATTGTAATCCCAAAAATTTCTGTATGCATGTGTATGCTGTGAAATGTTTTTAACACTCAAAATTATTCATCAGGTCTTCATGATTGCTGAGGTCAATAGAGAAAACAAAATCACGACAATTCTTCATAATCAATACAAAAATATGATCTATGCTCATTACAGATCGCTTTTTTGCATTTGCTGCAGCAAACGAATGTTTTTCTATCACGTGAATAGGGACAAAAAGATCATCTCTTGCTCTTTTGAAGACGAATTGGGTGAAGGGATGGAGATTGATCTCGTACTTCGTAGCCCAGGTCTTGAATTGCTGCTTTTGACTTTTTCGAAATGCCTGTCTCATTGATAATCCTTTTTTGATATGAGCATCGATCAGTTGGTATCCACAATTTTTGAGAAATGTGTAATGCTGTTCACTTTTTTTGTACGATATTTGGATGTTTATTGTAATACAGAATTGCACCATTATTGCCTGCCACATCGACCATGTTTGAAAATATTGCAAATGGCCATCTTCGGCATTTCCGTTTGCATGACAAACCTCTCACACGCTTATCAGCAACATCAACTCCGGATTTGGTCTCATTGTAAAACTTGACTGTACATGGTTTTTCTCCAACATCGGGAACAGGAACAATTCGATTACATGTATCCAAAAGAAGAACCGGTTTCGTTCCCTTGTCCCAAAACGAAACCAATATACCTCCCTGATCGTCGTAGAACACACGGGTATCTTTCTTCTGGCGGTTTTCTGTCGTCTTTGCAGCTTGAGGTATGCATCGGTTATTATTTCTGAGTGTGCCAACATACGAGGTGCTGAAGTTTCGTAGAGTGTCGCAAAGCTCAACGCTTGTTAACCAATTATCCCCAGTCAGGTTTCTTCCAGTATTCAAATACGGTTTCATCAAATGTAAAGAAACGCCAGCTGTGGTAGCACTCTGCGCAGCCTCGTACGAGACCCTTCCTATGTAAATTGTACCATTCAGGAAATGAAATGTTTCTGCACAACAGAGCCAAAATATTTTGGTGCCGAAACGGCCTGGCTTAGATACAATGTATTGCTTGAACTTGACACGCCCGTGAAACTCTAAGAGTTGTTCATCTATAGTAAGATATGCACTGGGTTCATAGACTCGTCGTAACTTTAGGTTGAATTCTTCAAACAAATGACGAATCGGAGATAGAGGATCGTTTTTATCGCGTCGAAGCGGATCGTCGAATCGCAGGACTGACTTCAATTGTAGAAATCTTCGCCTCGTCATTGTTGCTCGACAAAGCAGAAATCCGTCTCGTAATGACCACAACTCGTCAATATTTCTTTTGGATGAACGAAATGCACCTGAAAAATAACATACAGGCTCTCGAAAACATTACAAATACAAAGTATTTTTGTTACAACATGACAACAACGATTTACAATAGTTTTTCATTATCAAAATTCAAAATCTTTTGTTAAAGTATTCTTTTTTAGTGACCGTGGATGCTGTAAATAATTGACCTGTAGAATATCTATTAGTGAAAAACATTATAAAAATATGGAGCGAAAAATCTATGAAAATACCCCGGTGAAAAAAATCGTCGGGGATCCCTCGTCAAATAGTCGGGCAGTGTCGGCTGTCAACCGTGTCGGCGCAACGAGTGAATGCCGACACAGGTGTTGTCGGTACCCATCGGCTAAGTGACGGCTGCACCGACATGATGATTAGAAAATCGGAAAGTGTCGGCATGTTCTCCCTATATGCCGACAGTAGCTCTGATTGGACCAATATTAGCAAATCTCGTCCACTCCAATTCGTGTGATCTATATAACTTAAACACTGCTGTGATTTACAACAGAGGACTCCTGCTGCGCTCGAGGAGCATATAGTCAGCACATTCTGCTTCTTTGAAAGTGCGCAGATGAAAGACAAAATGGCAACCTCTTGCAAAAGGATTACAGAATTCCTCATACCAGATATCAGGACCAGATTTCCGGCAGCATGTGGTAAGATAATATATCAATACATGTCTACATATAGCGGCAGCTATGGGTCAACAGCTTTGTCTCTGTTACTTGTATTTTCTTTTTGAGTGATTCAAAATGTAGATAGAATTACATGGAAATTCACAGAACATCCTGACAAGAAGAAAAACGCATGTTATATGTATTAGATGTGTGTATACAATCCTACATTAAAACAGCCCGATTTTAATCGGTGCATTAATCTGTTACACATTTTTTGCTGCAGTGCAGAAAATGTTGCTAGTAATCAAACGCTACGAGAAAGCAAACTAAAGAAAAAAATTCTTTTGAAAGTTGAAAACCCTGCTGAGAACACATTGTTGCGCTGTTTTAAGTAGCCATTTATCTGTCTATTTTCGCTATCTCCGAACGAACGTGAATTAGGGTAATTCCTTTTGAAAGAGCTTCTTCCAACCTTCTATTTCTAGCCATTGTGAGATATCTAGAGCACCGGGATATGCAATTCCTAAATTTTCACGAATAGTCTACACTCTGCACAGACTCAGGACTGATAGATTTCATTGTTCGATAGCGCAAAGCGCAATTCATTGAGCTGCTGTTCACGGGAAGTTTCATACAGGACAGCACAACAGTGTGTGCACACGCAGTCATGGTACCGCCTTTGTCCTTCGTCCTCACAGTGATCTGCCGAATCTACATGCAAATATGTGAGGCAAGCGTCATCTGATTGATCGATGCGTTGCTATAGCATCAAGTTGGTTAGCTTGTCTCAAAACATATTATGCGCGCGCCTAACTGGGAAAGCAGCGCGCCCTGCAGATCAGTCTATGTCCTACGATAGTAAACAGCAAGTGCACAAAAGCACATCAGATAACTCAACGAATGTGCATATTTCGTTTTTTGCATTTTCTCATGACCAGACTCTTTGCGACAAATGGATAAGACAAAGAGCAATTAAACGAGAGGATGTCGATAATTTTGGCCAAAGAAGCGTCTTCCTTCCAACCTTGTCTTCGCGAATTTGTTCTCTGCACTTCCTCGAAAATGATTTGATCAAGACAAGTCAACAATTCAAGATCATCTAAGCGTCCCAGAAAAGAATTGAAACTATTGCAACTCAAATCTTCGACAGTTCCCAGTGTTTTCAACAACTTTCCATCTTACTGTACCTCGGCATCTTCATCAACCAAACCAAACTTTTTGTGGAAAACGCATCAACGGCAACGGCTCGCATAGAAGGAGAGAACACAAGAATGGAAACTTGATAATTCGAATTCGCAAGGATGATATCACCGATTTCGAGGATCTCTTAGATTGGCTTCCTTCAATAAATCTCCCAACAAATTACACATACATTACGACTTCCGAGTGCGCAGTGTTATCTCATTTTTCTTCAGAATCATTTAACAGTAAATTGTCTCCACACTTTCAAAGTTTCATTCGTATATTTCATGATTTGTCATTTGACTTCTACATCGACGGAATCAGGATACATGGCAATCGATTTTATTATCTCTTGGAAACGAATGACACAATCTAAGAAACGGAATTGACTAATTTATGCAAAATGTAAGTCATTGCTATGACTCGAACAATCATGTTAATAGGTAAGCTGATCTATAAATATTTCTCTCCATCGGTTGTTAGTTATAATTTGTACAGGATTTAGTAATTTTATTATTGTACGTATAGGTCTATCACTGGCAATATTTGTTCAGAAATAAAGGCGTTCCACATTTTACATCGTTAAGCTAATCCTGATGTTATTACAATGATATGATAATTAGCATTTTTCATGATGAATTGATGACAATATATTACACGTCTACTCATTACCTAATGTGCCTCTACAGAAGTAAAACCCATTTCATAAATCATAATTTTTAAACATGAAATCGTGAAGATGAAGAGATGAAACCCGCATGAGATGAACAGTCAAATCCTAGGCATTTATTTGACGCAATGTTCATCAAGATACGTCAACTTTTAGTGAAAATGTGTGATTATGACTCTAAAAATCTGCTTGATAGCTTAATCGAATAAATGCCATTATTAATTTAAGTTAAACTGCTTTTGGTTGTGAGTCACTCGCGTATTTGTTACAGCTTTCAGTTTGTGGGTGCGATCTTCGATGAGAATCCGTGGACATGTGTATTTACATTTAATAACAACATGCCAGACAATCACAACGAAGTACAAATCAATTTTCGAATTATAGTTGTGATTCGTTGATACTGGCTTTGACAGGGCAATCCAAAGTTAGCAATATACTGACGTCAGTCTTCGATACAGTTCGCGGTACATTTCAAACAGCGATCAGTCAGAGGACTTGCTGCATCTCCATTCTTGATAGGGGCGGGTGGGGCACATTAGTGGTAAGTAAAACTCCACCACTGGACCGCGCAAGATGGCCGCCGTCGCTGACGTCCCCCCCTCCTGTCAGCCGAGTCGGTCGTGGTGAGCCGCCGTGTTGCTTCGAGTCTGACGTCTCCCCCCTCCTGTCAGCCGAGTCGGTTGTGGTGAGCCGCCGTGTTGCTTCGAGTCTGACGTCCCCCCCCCCTCTGGCCGGCCGACGTTGCGCGAGGCGGTGTGTGATGCACTCTCCAGGTTGGCGTGGTGTGCCGGCCAGGTTGGGAGGGTGGAATGTCGTAGCTCACCTGAAAAAATCCTGAGTGTCAGAGTGGCTTTGTATGGGTAAAATTTTGAAAATTTTCCAAAGTGTGGCATTTCGACCTGGGACCTTTACCAAAACATTTTTCATCAAATTTCGCTGACCCCCCCCCCCCGACAGCGATCTTCTAACTTTGGTTCTAGTGGACGGATTTTGTCTTACAGCTACTCGTTTGAAAGAGGAGAAAAAACTGCTCGGTGAGATTTTTGTCGCGAGTCGATCGGACCAGCCGTTCAAAAGTTAGAGCTGTTACAAGATTTTAGGTCGGAGCTCACCTGAAAAAATCCTAAGTGTCAGAGTGACTTTGTATGGACAAAATTTTGAAAATTTTCCAAAGTGTCGCATTTCGACCTGGGACCCTGGCCAAAGTTTGTTTCATCAAATTTCACTGACCCCCCCCCGACAGCAATCTTCTAACTTTGGTTCTAGTGGACGGATTTTGTCTTACAGCTACTCGTTTGAAAGAGGAGAAAAAACTGCTCGGTGACATTTTTGTCGCGAGTCAATCGGACCAGCCGTTCAAAAGTTAGAGCTGTTACAAGATTTTAGGTCGGAGCTCACCTGAAAAAATCCTAAGTGTCAGAGTGACTTTGTATGGACAAGATTTGAAAATTTTCCAAAGTGTCGCATTTCGACCTGGGACCTTAACCACAACAGTTTCCATCAAATTTCACCGAACTCCCCCCCTCGGCACTGATCTTCCAACTTTGGTTCTAGAGATCGTAGAAAGTCGTGCAATAGCTCGTTTGAAAGCTAAGAGTGAGACAAATTCAGTGAAAGAAACGGCTTGTTCATATCTGTCTTCGTTTAGATGTGAGACACCATTTAATGTAAGATTTTGGGAGATTGGCGAAAAACGAAGAGTTAGAATTTTGGACGTTTTGGGCTGTAGCTCCAAAACGAAGCATCAGATGGGAAAACGGATGTCAGATTTGGAATCAACTTGATGTTATTGTCCAATGAGGATCGTCATCCAATGAGAATCAAGCATTTCTATATAAATAGCGAGCCTTCCACAGTGAGAATCATTCCATCGTTGAATCACACGAGTGACGGACGCACATTTTCTCTCTCTCTACTTCCCTATTCTATTATCCAACTAAAATGGTAAGTCGCTAATTTCCTCCCTCTTCTCCCTTGAACGTAAACTTAATACTATCTTTTTCATTTTCAGGCATCTACTCCATCTTCTGCAATAGTAGGACAAAATGGCGGTCAAACGTTACAAGGTTCGCTACGATCAGATCATCTACAGCTGAGGCCAGTGGAAGAAACAACCAAGGTACATAATCCTACACCGCTACAGCGTAAATTTAAGCAAGTCTTGCGTTATGACGATCATGGCGTAGTACTCCAAACGGGAATGCTCCCTTCCACGGATGTCAAGATAATGCGCAATCAGTATGGGGACTACATACTGATCCCCGTGAGTCATTCACGGGTACATTCGCCGCCAACTTGATATTATTGAGGAGTACGTGACATTAAATATGGACATTCCTACTCCTCTTGCTCAAGAGTGGAAGGCGAGAGATGACAAGGGTACTCCCTATAGAAAGATTTGGGATGGTAATCACATTTGCCTACCGGTATCACATTGGTGTACTTACTATAAGAAGGAGGGAGATCATTCAACATCAATCACATGCGACGAGCTCGGAGAAGGTACTTGGGATATCCTTTTCAAAGTGAATGGGCTATATTATGGTCGGCATAAGGATAATAAAATAGCCTCTCTCTCCATGCATATGGAATCCATCCTATATATTCCAAAACCACCCAACGTGGACGACATAATTGATCAAATCCTTAACAGCAGTGGTACGAAGCGCAAGTCGGAGAAGAATGCTGCATCAAAACGCAATTCAAAGAAGGAGAATTACTAGTCCTTTCCTAACTCTACCCTATGACAATTCGCTTATGTGCTTTGAGTGTCGTAGACGTGGTCTTATTAGATACATTTTACTTCTTCGTTGCCATCATATCATTTGTGTATTTTGTCGTGAAAAGCATCGATGTAATTCTTCATTTTGTAATATGTTATAGAACGTTTCCTTAGATGTGTAAATTTCCGTTTTAGGCTTCTATCATCATTTTTATGGATTGTGAGGGTGAACCTGTACAGGAGCTCAGTGCTATTGCTATGAACAATTGGACATATCAGATTGTCAGTGTCTATCATCAACATGCCAACTGCGATCCCAATGTTGATCAATGGGCGAGAAAACACATTCATGGACTTAATCTGAAATATTTGCAAGACTATGGCTTTTCTTGTGACAGTGCTCTTCTTATTGACTTTAAACGATGGTTAGCTGCTTTCAATGTTATACGCATCTTTTGTAATAATCCTGGTAAGGAGAGGAAAGTATTTCCCAATTTAATCATTGATGACATTTTGCTCCCACCTTGGGATAGTAGAGTGAATCAACATTATCATGAAGTCACGAAACGTTTTAAGGATTTGTCTGTTCCTATTTTGTCTGTTCGTTGTAGTAGCTACGTTCATAATCAATGCTTCTTTCCTCCTTACCTCAACACTGCCAAAGTCCTGTATGGTTATCATTGCCCGTAGTATGATAGTTACCAGCTGTATCTATTTTATCTCTTTCAAACCATTGATTTATAATGCATGCTTGTTACCGTTATTCAATAAATGTTACTATGAGAAGAGTTGTTGTTTTCATGCAATGGATGGGTTAGATAAAGGGCGATCATGTCTTTCTCAAACGACTGCAAACATTACATTTTCATAGACAAAGTTTAAAAGGAGCTGTTCAAGATTATGTGATAAATTTTCATAAAGATGAGACCGACATCGAAGCAGTGGTCGATGATGCTAGCACTCTATTTCTAGAGTTAATGAATACATTCTCTGATAGCATTATCATGGCGCGATTAGTTGCGAAAATTAAGTTTAGTCATTTTGGAAAGGAAGAGGTGGAAAGTCGCTCTTTCCATTTTGCTTCTTATTCAATGGAAGTGGTAGATCACCCCCAAGAATTTTTTAAAAGACATATGATAAAAATTGCTGAACGTCTTAACGCATTTAACCATCATGGTAGCAGTCTAGTGATTGAAGCGATTTCAGATATTCACATTCAACTTTCCATAAAGAAAAATTGAAAATGCAGTGGTACTTGATTGTAGCACAACTGGTTTTCGAGCTATGTCTGCTCACTCTCGAAGTATATTCCTTCTGTACATGTGTCTATTATTTAGAAAAGGCTAGCAAATTCATATCTTCAAAAAGACTTGCTATAGACATCAGTAACGGTGAAACTATGTGTTGTGATGTATGTAAGCGAAAGGATGGAAATGAAAAGCGCATCTTCAGGAGATGTAAGCATGCTTTTTGTCAACGCTGTTTCATACGTAATTGCATTCAACTTTGCAAATGTAACCACTGTGATATTGCTCATTTCGAGTGTCTCTTATGCCGCAATAGCTAGTACCTATGCAAATGTGGTAAAGATAGGTTTTAGCAAAGACTAACACGGAAAATGGCGAAACGTAAAATGACGAAACGTAAAAGTCAAAAGTCTTCAAAGTTTTCTTCAGCCATTCAAGCTCTCCGACGAATGAAAGCAAATCAGCGATACAATGCTATACGACATGCTAACGATAAATTCATTCGTGAAATTATTTCTCATGTGAGGAAGTTGAGGACGAAGAAATTAGCGCCAAAACAACGAAAGTTACTTAAGCGATATGCTACAAAATTGCGTTTCATCTCCAATCCTAAAGTCACCCTTCAAAAAAAGAGGAAAACTCTAACACAAAAGGATGGTTTCCTTTCAGCAATACTTCCGATGTTGGCTGCTGTCGTGGGTAACCTATTGGGTAATATCTTTGGCTCTAGACGTTAATTATGCAAATGTTGAATCTCAAAGTATTAAAATGGATTTCAGACTTCAATGCGATAAAGTGCTGACTGTATCAGGTCCATCTCATGCAGGTAAAACTGTTTTCACGCTGAATTTATTGGATAAAAGAAGGGAGTTGTTTAAGGAACCTATCAATCGAGTGATTTGGTGTTATGGTATTTATCAACCGTCGCTGTTTCAGGAATTGCAAAGTCGCAACTTTATTCGACATGAAGGAATTATTGCAGTGGATAAACTTCAGTCTAATGATATTGTTGTATTGGATGATTTATTAAAAGAAAGTAAGAATTCAAAAGATGTTACAGATATGTTCACTCGTGCAGCACATCATAAAAGGTGTTTTATCATCTATATCACACAAAATTTGTTTCCTGATTGAAAAGAAGCTCGTACACGAAACCTGAATACACACTATTATGCTATTTTCAAGAATCCGCGAGATAAAAGTCAATTTGAAATTTTAGCGCGACAAGTTGCACCCAGAAGATCAAAAGCCTTAATTGAAATTTTTCAAGCAGCTACTGAAAAACCATACGGTTACTTATTCATTGACTTTACGCAAGAGTGTCCGGAAGAATTTAGATTTCGAAGTGATATTTTGAAAACTCCCATGATTATCTACAAACTATGAGTTCTTATTCTCGCATGATTGTTATTCCTCAGGATGAATATGTACAATTGACTGCCATGCAGCAAGTAAAGCAACCTCTTGCAAACCAAATGTATAGGAAAGAAATAGATTATCAGCAAAATTTTCACATCAAAGATCCACATCGTGCTGTATTATTACAATCGGAAACTGTTGAGCAATTGAAAAGCTTGAAGAATAAGATGCGTGACTCTGTATCGACTGCTACACCTTTAGCATCTCGCGCACATGCCATATCTCTTTTCAACAGTATTGAACCCCATCTCAATGTAAATGATAGAGGAGAAATCATTACAGATGAAAATAAAGTGATTGATGCTTCACGTTATGAAGACTTGATTCAGTATGCGACACGTAGAAAGCGCCGTCAGGGCTATGTTCCACCTGGTTGGTCATACTTTCTTAAACTATTGAAAAAGCATAATGTGCCAAAATTTGCTTTGAATAATGAGACATTGAAAGAACTTGATTCAACAGTGGCTACTGCTCCAATGCTTCAGACGATGAAAATGCCAACAAATTGGTTCAAGACGTCACCTGCTACATCCCCTCCCACACTCACTAAGCAAACAAGAGGAAGAACTCGACGTAGATCTGCGTCACCACTAAAACTAGTAAAAGGAAAACGTAAAACAGCTCCTCCCAGGAAATACATGTTCTCAGACTATTAATATGAAGCAGATGTGTTGCTTGCCATGTAATGAGCCGCCAGAGGTGAATGTCGTTGTCACTTGCACTTGCTGCGCCAGCTCTCATAATGAAACCCCTAAGCAATGTGAACACGATCGCAAAACCGCTAAAGCTAAATGTTGCAGTTGTTGTAAATGTAGAAAGGCAAGAAAACAAAAAGATGAGAAGGAGGAAAAAGAGTCAGTCGTCATCGACTGAACGTTTGAAGTCAATCTATTATGATGTAAAACATCCGGCAGGATTTGCATCTATCAAGAAATTATCAAAAGCGAGTGGTCTTCCACAATCACAAGTGAAACGATGGTTAAAGGGTCAGGCTACCTATACACTCCACAAACAAGTGAAAAAGAAGTACCGCACCCGCCATTATATTGTTCATGACATCGATGAACAGTGGCAAGCAGATTTGTGTGATGTCGCCTCCATTTCAAAACATAACTCGGGCAATAATTTTATTTTAACCGTCATTGATATTTTCTCGCGGTATGCGTGGGCTCAACCTTTGAAAACTAAAGAAGGGAAAGGAGTAGCAAAAGCATTCCAAACAATTTTTCGAGAAGGTCGGATTCCAAAAAGAATTCAGAGTGATCAAGGAAAAGAGTTTGAAAATCAGCATGTGAGAAGATTATTTGAGAGGCATGACATTGAGAGGCAGTTGTTTAGTGTAAAGAGTGCTTATAAAGCTGCACTCGTTGAACGTTTTAATCGCACATTAAAAAATCGCTTGTGGCGACATTTTACTGCCAACTTGACACAAAATTGGACAAAGGTTCTACAAGATACACTCCATGCCTACAATCACTCTATCCATCGTTCTATTGGACTCAGACCAGTAGATGTAAATGCTGACAATGTAGATAAAGTGCGCGAATCATTCCAACGTAAACGCACTCATGTGAAAAGTGATGTGAAAATTGGTGATAAAGTTCGTATCTCAAAAGTGAAAAGTGTTTTTGCTAAAGGGTACCTTCCGAATTGGACAGAGGAGGTATTTACAGTATCAAGGATTAATCAAAAAGACTCTCCGACCACCTACAAGTTGAAAGATTACGATAATGAAGAAATTGAGGGTAGCTTTTACCGCGATGAGATTGAGGTAGTCACTATTTGGTAGAGAAAATCATTCGATGTAAAAAACGGCAAGGTGAAGAATGGTGTCTTGTTAAATGGACTGGTTATCCTTCAAGTATGAACTCTTGGATGCGTCGTGCCGACATCTTTCATCTAATTGATCGACAGTGATTCATGCAAAGTTGTAACTAACAATGTTTAGGGTTTGAGCTATGAATCCAACTGCCTCATTTTATTCACGACCCTCCTATGTAAGTGGTGGAGGACAAATTTACATCGGCGCTCGCCGCCAACGTGGAGGTAGCATACTTGGTGCACTGAAATCTGTTGTAGCACCTCTCATATCCAATGTCGGTAGATCTTTAAAACGAAATGTTTTAAGTAATGCCGTTGGCTTTGCTGGTGATGTTGCTAGTGATTTTTTCAGAGGTAGAAGTTTTAAGATCAGTTTGTTGAATCGTGGGAAGGAACGCGGTTTAAAAACATTGAAGCAGACCTTTGCTGGTGTTACTCAAGGAAAGAAATCACCTAAACGAATGAATAAAGGAAGAAGGAAACATCGCGGAGCTGGTAAGGTGCGATCTTCAGTCAAAAGGCATTCACGCAAACGTCGCAGAGGCTCTAATCATTCATCAGGCGCTAAACGACGACGCTGCTATAACTTCTAATCATGGAGTGTAAAACTTCCGGTTTTTGTTTGTTTGATCAACAAGCCATACAGACAGATATTCTTAGTTCAAGTATTGTAGATTATCATCCTCGAACAGCTGAGAATGCTGGCCCCATTGAATTTGTTATTCCTGGTGGTAGTGATGACTACATAGATTTGAGTTATGCGATGGTTGATTTTGGGTTTAGAATTCAGCAAGCAGATGGAACTGCTATTGACGATACACATAAAGTTGGACTGAACAATTTACCATTGACTACATTACTTCGTGATGTTTCTCTAACGATTGGAGAGCAGCAGGTGGAAGGTGGTCAAAGAGATTATCCCTATAAATCATATTTCAATCATGTATCACAGTGTCATCCAGCAGCACAAAAAAGTCATATGGAAGCCATCGGATGGTACAGAGATGAAGCAGGAAAATTTGATGTTGAAACAAACAGTGGCTTTGTAAAGCGATCTGCTATGATTAAAGATAGTAAAGCATGTCAACTATATGGTCCGCTGAATTTAGACTTCTTTAGACAGTCAAAGTTTTTACTCTGTAATACCAGCATGCGACTCAAGCTGACATTGAATAAGCCTGAATTTGCGCTGAATGCATTTGCTAAAGTTGACAATTTTAGAATTCATGTGGAAGATATTGCACTTTACATTCGTCGAGTAGTACCGAATCCAAGTGTCATTAGAGGACATGCTGAAGGTCTTAACCGCCAAAATGCCATTTACCCCGTTCAGCATACAAAGCTTCTCACCTTTACAATTCCGAAAGATCAAAAGAGTTTCATGAAAGATGGCCTCTTTCCATCGGAAGCACCGAAGCTCCTCATGGTGGCAATGGTTGAAAATGATGCATTTAATGGTAATATAAAGAAGAATCCTTTCAATTTTAAACACAATCAGTTAAGTGAAATTGCTTTACGTGTAAATGTTGTGAGTCATCCTGGTCCACCCTACAAACCAGATTTTTCTTCGGATCAATTTATGCGCAGTTATGTTGATTTTATGGATGTCTTTGGCTTTTACAATACGGATGACACCAACGGACTGACTATGAAAGAGTTTAAGAGTGGATATACTATTTATGCATTTGATTTGACGTTCAAAAGAACACTACCTGAGACGATCAATGTATTAATTTATGCAGTCTTCGATTCAAATATTGAAATTACAAAGTATCGTGACGTGATTCTTCAGTATAATCGTTAATGAGTTGGTTGACTGCTGACGATATTAAGACTAAAGTGCAGCGTAATGCAGACGAAGCGACGTTGAAAGCTTTCGATAATGTCTATTCACTCGATACCTTACCACCTGCAGTAAATCACTATCCCATCTTTATTGTGATAAACACTCATTCGCAGAATTAGGCGGTGAGCATTGGAAAGCGATCTTTATTGGAGAAGACCGACGTGGTGAACTATTTGACTCCCTTGCTCAACCTCCAAATATACCAACACAGCAGTGGTTGAGAAAACATACGCGTCAATATCAGCGAAATGAACGCATACTACAACATCCACTTTCATCAACGTGTGGTGCTTTTGTACTGTACTTCATCTTAAAACGTTTACATGTATCTCGATTTGTATCTGTTATTCAAAACTTTTCATGTAATCCATCCTCTAATGAAAAAATGATTTGTAAGTTCTATCATGATTTGAAATAAAAACATCATGTTGGAAAAATTGTTTTTTATTTTACAATCCGCTGGGTACGTACATACTCGATGAGATAGTCTAGGATCACATTTGCTTGTATATGAGATTTTAGTCCAGTAATGATCACTTTACTATTATGAAAGATTGCCACATGCACAGGTAACCAACAACTAATGAGAGCTGCAGGAAAAAGTTCGGGTTCATAACACAAATTGTAACTGCTGGTACGAATCTTCAAAAATGATACACTTTCACTCAATTGAGTAGAGATCACCATATTGTCCACAGTCAGATTCGACATCACACACCTCTCCCTCTTCCATATCCGACGTAGTAGTCTTTGTAGCTCTAAGTGCATTGACTGCGCCGATGAATGAGAAAGGGCGCCGAGAATCTGTACAGTCCCATTTGGGAAGAGTTGAAGATTCCGTGAATTGTTCATCTTCACCACTAACATTTGAGGTCGGCCCGGGTAATACTTGCTGTTTGGAAGGTGTTGGTGTAATGTTGTGAGATCGATTTTGGTGTAGAGTCTGAAGCGACGGAGAATGTTGACGATGGTGTAGCGATGGCGCTTCATGATGAAAGAATGAGTAAATTGAGCGATGTACCTTCCTTTTATACTTTTCCCAACTACCTTGATGAAATGTGAAGTTAGTATGAAGTTGGGAATGATAGAGTTGAATTCGCCGATTGTTGACGCGCAACCAGATGCGATTTCCAATACGTGAATGTCTTTTCATATAGAAGTATTTCAAATCCTTCATGATATGATGTAGAGATTGAAAATGACGATAAGATAAAGCAAACTCTCTTCTTACATTTCCAGTTGAATCTTTGAAATAGACGTTTCGATCATGATCCGTTTCAATACGTTGTAGGGAATCTAATTTCCAACTCATGGTGCGTGGTAGTCATGTCTGATTAAGATTTGCATAGTAGGGCGATGAACTCGCGACGAATAAATGTCATGATGGAGCGATGTATGTATCTTCTATACTTCTCCCAATTGTATTTGCGAAATGAGAATGGCAGATTTGAATTTCATTTCTGTAATGTTGAGGCCAAACTTGATCACCCAAGGAGATGAATCTTAATGTTTCAAAATATTCCAAATCCCTCATGATATCATTGAGGTTGAGAAATTGTCGCCATGTTAATGTAATACCTCTTGATGAATGACCATGAGAATTTTTGAAATGTACGTTTCCATCACGATCAACTCTGATATATTGTAGAGAGTCCAAAATCCAAGTCTTCATGATGTTATGCAAAGCCGCAGATCAGCAATATAAAAATGTCGTTTTATCATATTTTGCTTGGCGATGCGGCCGCAAATAGATTTGCTAGTAATCGAGCCGCACTCTTTTCTACTCCCATTGATCATACACAACAGCTAAATGGAAAGTGGGAAGTGGGTGTCACTCAACTTGTTTATAGCAACTGTGTCTATACTTTTGATCATGAGGTGATGACTATTAATATGAGACGTACAGCTGCTTACCAATGTGAAAAGGGCTGCCGAGTATACATTCCACAGTGGCCAAAGAAAGATCTCTTATCATATAAAAAGTTTATATATGATTTCCTGAATAAAGCGTGTAAACATATTGTCCAATTTACTCCGCACAATGATGATCATAAATATGTACATCATGTAGTTGAGAAAGATTCGATTGTTGGTTTAAGTCGAAGTTTAAGACATGATTTAGGTTACCTCGCTAGCGCCTTAACAAGCTATGATAATTTTAACGTTAATTACCACATAAGTGGTTATAAACAATTAATATATCGAGAGGAAGCTTATTATGTAGATCTTATTCCAAGAAATGAGAAGACGTTGGTGAAGAAGATTGTGATTAAGCCAAGAAAGACAAACATGACTCCTGAAACATTATTGAAGAAATTTAATTATCTCCTTCGAGTTGATGGTAAACAAGTTGCAACATTGACTTATATCAAATCATCTAATCATATTGCAATAAGTAAATTAAATGATGATGATCTAGTATTTTTTTTATTCAAAAGATTTTCATCAGTTCTTACGACATCATTCTGCAGCTGTTCATGGAAAATTTGATATGCAACATTTACCATGTGAAAGGTCAAATCAATTTGATACAGAATGGAGCGTATCTTTATACAGAAAGTGTGTAGAGCCTTTAGGTGGTATCTTACATGAAACAAGAGTGTTGATGCCTCGCATTATTACTTCGGTTAAATTGGTTGTAGATTATTTAAATGAAGTGATTAATGAGCAACATATTTCATTTTCTGAAAAAGAAGGTACTTTGTCTCTCACTACAAGTGGAAAAGGTATTGAACTAATTATGGATAAAACTCTAATGGACATTTTGGGTTTTGATCAAAATATCTTTAAAAGTGGTACTGTAACCAAAGCTAGCGCAGACATGTCGCTTTCGCGTCGTATTAACTATTTTCAGATATATTCCAATATTGGTGAAGATGTACGTGTGGGAGATGTTGAAGCTCCATTGCTAGCAATGATACCATACCAGCCAAAAAGCTGCAGTATTTTATCTGAGCATACTTTCAAGAAAGTGCATTATACAAAGCTGAAATCAAACTACATCCCACAAATTGATATTGCCATACATGACGATGCTGGTGCGTTGATTCCTTTTCATAAAGATGCTGTGACAAGTATCACACTCCATTTTCGAATGAAGAGTTAATGCAAAAGTATGCTAATATATTTTTTCCAATGTAAATAATATGGAAAGTGAAAATAAGGACTCGTTTCTAATTTACTTACCCAGTAATGCTTCCATGAATAAATTTCCCAAAAATAAACCATCAGACTATCGAGTAGAATTAAATCGCCCACTACATTTAGAAGGTGAATGGGAGATTGGCGTTTCTAGTATTTGCTATGATAGCAATATTCAGAATGTGAATGATTTGGAAGAAATGATATTGACTCCTCGCACCCATGATGGAATAACGATGAATAATGGATTCCAGTTCCCATACAATTTAACATCAGATGGAAAGTGAAACTATGAATGGATTCAGATAAAATCAGATTATTATGAACCATTTGGGAATGAGAAAATTAATAAGGCATTCAATAGTGGTAATACTTCCATCATGAAGAATAAAAATCAGAAAGCTTATGAGTTTACTATCTATCATTGGAGTGGGAGACAGTTCCTTCGCTTTCATTCTTTTACTAAAGGTCTTACACTGAGGTTGGATAATGAATTCTATCCACATCTCGGTTTTGGTCATGGACTACATCTAACGTCAATTGCTACTGCAAATGTTAAAAAAGTTTATTCAAATCAAATCAACAAATTTCATTATAAATTTAAAATATTTGATGAAGATGTTGTAGAATGTGAAGAACGCATCATTTTGAAAAAGCGTGGTGTTCAACCTTTATCACTTATTGAGTTAGTGAAAACGATGGAATGAGACTGTGGCTAAGAAGTATGGAGAGAAAATTATGGCGGACAAAAATAAGTTGGTTATTCAGAAATATAATGACAAACTTACAGTTTATTTCTCTCCAACCTTGCGTCATTTTGTAAGACATTATACACCTATTATTGGAAGCGGTGTGGTGTATGCTTCTCATGAATATCACACTAAAGCTGATTCAGTTAATGATGAATGGTGGGTGGACATCTATGGTGATCGCATAAAGAAAATTTACCAGTCTTATGAAGAATCTAAAGTTGCTATCAATATAATGCCGCGTCTATATCATACAGTTGAAAGCTTCATTCATGTAGTAAATCCTTATATACAACAGAAGTTGAAGCATGTGATGAAAAGTAAATATGATGTAAAGACACACCACATTTCGTTTTCAATTGAAAATCAACGCGTTGTTCTGAAACTGGGTGATGACATTCAATGTCAATTGAGTAAAAATTTGAAAAAACTCTTTGGTTTTTCAATGCTACAAACTGTGTTTACTGCTGCGCATACGATTGGTATAGAAACACCAATGACACTTGATAAACATGAACAGCACCTTTACATTCAAAGTGATTTGATTCTACCTATTTCTGTTGGTGAGAAAAAAGAATACATTTTACGTGATTTCATTCATGATAAAGACGCTTCATATGGAATAGTCGAGAAGATGTTTGAATCTATTTTCTATCATCCCGTCGTCAAACAAACTATACCCTCTATTACTATCAAAATTACCAATGGTTTACAAGAGTGCATCCATGTGAAAGATACTAAATCCCTCGTAACTTTATTGTTTCGGAAAACGAAGTGAAGTCATTGTGATATGTTTATTGAAATAAGAATATGTGTATGAAAAAGTCTTTTCACAGATATATGGGGAATGGGCTGACTGTAGGCATATATTCACAAGGAAGAAACGATCTCATGCGATACATAAAACAACCATGTATATCTACAAAAAGCAACATCAAAATACTGAGTTAAAGTTGATTATGTCAATACATCTCCTGAATGTGGTAGCGTGAGTTTTATTCTTTTGGGTGGAGGTATGTTTGTGTCAGGATGTCCATGTGGAAGAGATGTGTTATGTCCTATCCAACACCTCTTATCTTCCCATGCTGAAAGCGCTCGTTTCTTGAACGTGTGCGTTTTCACAGTATAAACTTGAGATTTTAAGATTGTCATATTGACAAACGTTATAGTTTTATTTTTATAGGCCTTCTTATAGAACCGAAGTTTCATTTTGTGAACAATGGATTTTGATATACCTTTAGCACGCTTAATACTATCTGCACATTCTTTTAATTTCATGGAATACATTTTAGGACGGAGGAGAATCATTTCATCTATTTCCTTTCCTGCTGATTCATCGTTAAAACAACCAAGTTTGGCTTTATTCTGTATGGAATAGAGTGGATGAGTGGGATTGTAGTTAGATGTGTCGAAATATTTTTCTAATGACTTACCTACTTCATTAAAATTTAAATCTTTTTGTTTAAATTTAATTAAGTTTAATTTAAAATTTAAATCTTTTAAATTTACCTCTTTTACGAGAGGATATGGTTTTAATATTTTGTAGAAGAGTTGATACATTTCAAGCTTGGAATTATCTAAAACGGCTTGCCCAATATAGATGGGTTTGCACAACTCAACTTCAGATTTTATCATTTTAACACCTACAAGATCCTCATCGATAATGTCTCTATCAATGAAAAGAGGTGATGAGGTCAATTTGTGATATTTTTGTTCATCAACGACTAGTTTGTAGTTCATACGTTTTCTAACATCGTTCATGGTCCTTCCGAAAAGACTGTTATTCTTATATTTATAAAAATCCTTTTCAAAATTATTTTGGGCGAGTGCACGTTCTTGACTGTTACTATCTATGTAGGCTTTGAGGAAGGCTTTCTGTCTAAATTTGATAATGCGGTGAACTGACTTTAGAAGCATGCCCATTTCTAAATAGAATCTTAGTATGCAGAAGTGCACGAGATAATTTTTCTTATCATATTGGGTGAGCAAAAGTTTGCGGAATGGTTTGTACCTTGGCTGTCCACACTCTGTTAAGTTATTATAAAATTGTGACATGAATGGTGAAAACATATCTTTAGTCACTTCACCAGATTCAGGTGCGAGTGGCAAATCAGCAGTTTTATTTTTAATACTATTTGGATAAATCAAATCCACTTCAAAATAATATCCCCAATGACCTTCATCTGGAATCTTCAGAATGTTTGAAGGGTTGGAGTAATACGCAAGCTCATCTTGATTTAACCAACTAAACTCGGAATGAGGTAGTAGTTTAGACAGTGAACTGCCATATAAATTATCTTGGTCATAGTACTTTAGGTGGAT
Organism: Prostheceraeus crozeri; assembly: GCA_907163375.1. NCBI lineage: Eukaryota > Metazoa > Platyhelminthes > Polycladida > Euryleptidae > Prostheceraeus > Prostheceraeus crozeri. The sequence continues at coordinate 273,346 of CAJQUW010005415.1, read as the reverse complement.
ATGATCATCACCTACTGTTTTAGATTTTATGTGATGTTTATTCACAAATGTGAGACCACCGCGTATTCCGCGCTCAAATATGTTATACATCTCCGGGTCTTGTAAGAGATGGATGGTCTCACCAGTCATTTTAAAGGCTGATTTAAAGGACATGGCTGGTAGACTGACAAAGTGGACAGGATCTAATTTGTCTTCTTCTAATGCTACTCGTCGAAATTCCTGAAAGACATCAGCCAGCAAAATGACATCTAATTCTAAGTAAGCGATCATATAATCGCCAAACGTTTTACAATCAAATTTTAACCATGCCTCTTGAGCATGTTCATAGTCCTCTACTGGACAATCTTGATCCGTGAAATCGTTTTGGAATTTGTGAATGGAAGGAAGGGTTGTTTCATTTAGTTTAGACATTGAAATAAAATACGCATAGGGAAAGACTCCTTTGCGAGTGATTATTTCATCCGCTAAGTTTGGATAGTGTTTCTTCAAAGTTTGACTATGGGGAGGAAACTTGAGATTACGAACGAGAGAAGTTAGTGACGCTGACATGAATTGGAATGAATCTAAAAATTTTATTTCGAAGAAGACTGTCTTATTTTCTTTAGTTTTATCTACTGGTACTTTTGCTGTCATTGCCATGAATTTTTCTCTCGTTTGCGCTATAACATTAAACTGCCACGATTTCATCTGGCTCAACCCTCCTGTTATTATCATATGACTGTCATAGCCCTTAAAGTTGTGAAAAATGACGGGTAGTGCACGACGTCTCAACCTAAGTGAAAAGTTACATTTGGAGCAGAGTGCGTTTCTAAATTTACCAGTGATGTGATCATGATCACGCACTTTCTTAATTTTATCGTCATCAAACGTTTTATGACATTTAGGACAGGATGTGCAACTTTTAAATTTTTGTTTGTCTTCATCTAACATATGTAGTGACTTACGCTGCAATTGGGAATCATATGATTGTTGAAATTTGGCAGCTCTATCGAGAAATTCTAGAAATTTTGAAATGCAATCTTCACCTTGCCAAGTATACATTTTGTTTTGTCTATTCCTAAAGTGGTCATGCCATACTTCATAGCAGGATATGGCTGCTGGCTTGTGGATGATATCATCAATGTAGCATTCTATGTCTGCGTAAATGACACACAGGGGACTTAATTCGTCACCGTTATCTCTATGTGAAAAGATTTTGTCTTTGGGCATGTGTTCCATTTGTAATTTACCTCGCTTGCACCATTCATAGTGAGTTTCAAATTTAACTTTACTCCAAAAGGAGCGGATGCAGCGGTCGCATACAAAATGTTCACCTCTTTTAGAGTGCCCCAAGTGTGTGTACAAGCGAGAGATTTTGGGAATACCACAGTAGTGCCATTCCTCGCTATCATCTTGTTTTACTAATAAGAGGTTGACTACACGTTCATAACAAGTTGAACGTGAATTATAGCGGGCACCCTTCAACCCCTTCTCCCACACGTGAACTACAATTTTAATCTTATTATGTTTTTCGAACGTTTCTACATCTTTGATTTTCATGTTGTTACTATCACAACCTTCAAAGACTAGTTCATCCTCCCACTGTCTATAGCTATAGGTGCGATCTCGATGCGCGTTGATATCATTATAGTGAAGGATGGATAGGACTGCGCATTTGAAACACTGCGATTTACAATCGACATTGATGACAGCTTTCTTATTATACAACGTTTTTGGTAGTTTAAATGTGCCTCGAGCTGCATGACTTTCTAATAGTGAAATTTTGAATATGGCTGAGTCCACACCATCAAAAATGAGAGCGCTGTCGCGTTGATTGAATTTATCTACATTTGATTTTAAACATTGAATGTGAAGATTTGGCCAAGACTCGCAGTCTACAACTTCGGTTGCGGAAGAGGAAGGAACATGAAACTGTATTCTCTCAGTCACTTGACCCGTTTGAAAATCTATTTTAATATATTTTAGTTTAAGGTAGATGAGCGCCTTCATTCTAAAATTGTCTAAATTGTTGAAGAGCGCTTCGATAATGTTAGAATTTTGAAGGAGAATTCACAGTCAACATGAGAAGCCCTCCGACAACACCGAACACAAAATTCTCTTCTCCATGCTCATCACCAAAGGCGCTCGTTGCACCAAACGTTCCAATGAAGGGGAAGGTGGAGAAAATATACCGACTCGACAATATCAGAAAGTTGTCATCACCAGAGGACGACGAAGAGGAGACTGTATGTGAGAAGGAGTGTCCCGACTTAACAGGCGTGAGGTGGAAGTATCTGCAGTACGATACTTATGATGTGATGGAGATCACCAGCACCAAATTCCTCCACCAATTATGGGAATGGTACACCCCTAACTCCCAGCCACGAACTATGGCGGAGTGGGAGTACATCGACAAAGTGAGGCTCGCGGTAGAAGAACGATTGAAGCAAGTGAACTGTTTTTGCGATCTATGTGAAGCCAGACTCTGGGACGATGTTGACGATGAAGACCTTTTGAAATATATGCCATAATAAATTTTTATTTCGTATTATCTCTGCTTTCATACTGACTTACTTGAATGGGGCTTCAGTGGATGATTTAACCATGTATACTTTTTCATTTGGAAATAGTAGCACGCTTAGTTTAACTTGTAAATCTTACAACATTTCATATGGGTGATGATGGCAGTTGAAATAGTGTTAAATAAAATTTAGATAGCTTACATGATTCTGGGATAGCAATCGACTGCGATCCATGTGTAAAGAGCTTGTTAGACTACGGATGGGCTTCAGTGGATGATTTAACCATGTATACTTTATTCATTTGGAAATAGTAGCACGGTTAGTTTAACTTGTAAATCTTATAACATTTCATATGGGTGATGATGGTAGTTGAAATAGTGTTAAATAAAATTAAGATAGCTTACACTTCTGATACAGGGATAGCAATCGACTGCGATCCATGTGTAAAGAGCTTGTTAGACTACGGAAGAGAGAAGTGTGTTATGTTGCGTGTGGCGCGTGAGTGTCCTCCCATTTCATTCCATTCATCAATTCGTCTCATTGATAGTTCTCATAACGTATGGTTCTCATAACGTATGCAATGGAAAGTTTATAAGGCAACCTTCGACAGCTGGCTAAATGTCGCCCTGGCGCGAATGCATACTACGTTGAGACAGAGGCAATCACTTGCAAACATGACGCAGAGAGGTTTAACAAGATTGACCATTGCCGAATGTCCCTTGCGGTATACATAGCTACGGGCTTCACCGCCGCCCTTTACAGGAATGCCCGTCGAAAGGAAGTATTACACCGAACTTCATTTGCAACGTTCAAGTTGACTGATAGCAGATTCAACTTAATGATAGTATTTGCCAGTCCAAAGATTGCCCAGGGCAAACCGCGTGGAGGTTCTATCATGTCTTGCCCCATGGTGGCCCTTAAGAGAGCCGGTGGTTCGTTCTCGGGAGTACCAATTCGACTATTGGCTTGAATAGTCAATAGGTATGACGGTTAGGTTCTCATATACCCTATACCGCCTAGCTCGCGCTGGTGCATCTGGCACCTTTCGGATGCGGGTGGTTTTAGGAGTCCACACCTCATCCGTCCAAACGATCTTCTTGATCTTCCACTTCTTCTCATCCTCATCATCCCACTAGTCGAGGATGATGAAGTCGGGAATGGCGTTGTCTTCATCCCACTCGTCGAGGATGATGAAGTCGGGTATGGTACTAGCAGATGTTGCTTCCATCGTGACTTAAGATTGAATGAGAAGCGCTACAATCTTCTGGCTTATATAGGGTTTTCAACAATGAATTGCTCAACCGCGAATCAGAAGGCTTCAGGGATAGCAATCGACTGCATAACGTTCAAGTTGACTGATAGCAGATTCAACTTAATGATAGTATTCGCCAGTCCGAAGACTGCCCAGGGCAAACCGCGAGGAAGTTCTATCAAATCTTGCCCCATGGTGGCCCTTAAGAGAGTCGGTGGTTCGTTCTCGGGAGTCGTCATCTTACAGCCTACCGATTCTGCTGAGAGAGTCTTTGACTCTCTCCTTGGTAGCAGTGTCGACTTCCACGCTAATTGGTATGTGAGTGGTGGGTGGAATGTAGCGCCATTCCGTTGGATTGGCAACACTTGCTGTCATCGGATTGCCAATCCGAGCAAGATTGTTGTGGGTTCTGTCTTGCTCGTCTAGTCTAACAAATTCATCAAATAAATTTCGCGGTCTTAACTGCGGTCCGCGAGGAGAGCTGACTTCACTGTTCGGCGTCTGCATGATTGAAATGAAATGAAATGAGAGGTAGTGGTTTATATACCCCTCTAACGCGACGCAACGTTCAAGTTGATTGATAGCAGATTCAACTTAATGATAGTATTCGCCAGTCTGAAGACTGCCCAGGGCAAACCGCGTGGAGGTTCTATCATGTCTTGCCCCATGGTGGCCCTTAAGAGAGCCGATGGTTCGTTCTCGGGAGTGACGTGATGGGGTGGTGAAGGCGGGGAAAAGATCTGCAATGAAAATGATGTGTATTAGAATAGGATATACTATCTTATTTGCTTTTCACTTACCAAGTTAGCCATCCTTGGGTAGTCTCGCGGGCTTCCTGACTGAAAATTTATGTAAATGCCCGCGCATTCTCAGTGTGGCATGCAAGCACTTCTTACTCGGATGGCCATTGTAACATATGATCGACTCGTCGAGACTTTTATTCACAAGGAATTGACCGTCCAAATGATTATCCCGAATAGGGATGTGAAACTCAAACAACCTATCCTCATTCAAACGATTCCACTCATCCCTCATGCGCTCCAACTTCTCAAACGCCTGTCTCTCATCACCCCGCCGAGCCACATTCCTCTCCAACTCAACATTCCTCGCTCTCAACACACACACATCTCCTTCATCATCTCCTCAAACTTCGCTTCTGCATCTCTCATTCTTCTCTCTGCAGCACTCGCCCTCTTCTCACAGTCATCATTCATCTCTTCCAACTCTCGCGTCTTATTCTTCAAATCAGTCACACTACGCCTCATTCGAATATTCTGATCCGCTATCTCCTTCGACTTCAGTTCCTTCTTTTTCAACTCATCCAACTCATTCACGACTTCATCCTTCACCTTCTTCAAACTCTCATACTTATTTATCAACAAATCATGCACCATCTGCTGCGACACATGCTTCTTCTCTTCATCCTTCAACCACCTCGCCGACTGCACACGAATCCCACCACTCTTCACTTTTGGGGAAGATGAGCTCTGCGGGGGGTCCTGAACAACTATGTTGGACACCTCCGACGACGAAGAGCTCAACTTCCTGACACGCTTCCTCACACGCTCCCTATCTAAATCCACATCATCCTCATCATCACTCTCAAGCACTCTCTTTCGCTCAATCTCAGCCTCCAACGAAGCAACTGCTTTCGCCTACTCATCATTCTCAAAACATTCTCAACAACATTCTCCACCTTGCCGTCTCGCTCTATCGCCAACATTCGCTCCCTCTCTTCAACAATCAACTGCGTGAATCTCAAGTCATTCACCAAGCCTCCACTACAATCCGCATGCACTCTGTAAAACCGCGCCTCATCCTCATCACCATTCAACACTCTACACTTTACGCACGCAACCCTATTCAGGATAATCATGTGGTCAGTGCCCGCCTTCTTAACATGCGCCTTGGCGTCCGCACTGCGATTGATTCGACCGCACACACACATTTTGATGTGGAATTTTCGGTTCTTATCAGTTGCCATTACTGAGATTTCTCGTTAACTGTAAGATAATGAAATTTGTATAAGTTTGGAATCATGTAGTACAGTCATATTCCTAAAGCATTACACTTAGTGAGGAATGATAGATTTGAGTGTAGTGAGTGGCACTCGATCCCGTCGACAGCCCGAAGGCCTTGTACTGATCACTAGGGAAGTGAGAGATCTTCCCCGATACCCGCTATTTACAGCTGAAGACATCATTGTCACTGCCCCGAAGTGGTAACAGCAACGCCGAGTCAAAGGTAGTGATCAGTAGCTGGGATCTAACCCCTCAAAGCTGCCTTAGACTTAGTTAAATTTCAAATCTGATAGCAGATTTGAACTCAGCATACTTGAAAACCTTAGTCTACATGTTAAAACTTTGAAAAAACTGAAAATTAAGAATTTTAAAACAATTCCGCATTTTACTACTCATACTACTTTTAAAAATTTTTATCAGTAGTAAAGACACTATCAAACTCTATCATACAAACTTTGAAGTAAGAAGATAGCTTGCCTACTTCAAAAGATAGAGTCCTTTGAAACACCAGATATCGAGAGCTCAGAGCGACGACCGTCGCTTACCTCGTCTTTCGATGAAGTGATCAGACTTACGTTGTCGGGGGTTTATATATGCTCGGAAGAAAACTTAAAATGGCTCTATCTCCAAAAGTATTCATCGTAGCGACATGCGGTTTGTTGCAAACGATTCGTCTCATCATTCTCTATCACATGACTCATTCTCTATCACCATTCTCATATGACCACGGGAAGTTGGTGCGTCAGCACATGTCCATGTAACATGCCACAAGTGAAAAAATTTCTAAGTGTGGGAGCTCCAGTGTGGTGAAAATTTTGAAAACTTTAAAACTTCCGAATTTTGACCTGGGACCTTTACCAAAACATTTTTCATCAAATTTCACTGACCCCCTCCCCCCTCGTTCGGAGAAATTTGATGAAACAAACTTTGGTCAGGGTCCCAGGTCGAAATGCGACACTTTGGAAAATTTTCAAAATTTTGTCCATACAAAGTCACTCTGACACTTAGGATTTTTTCAGGTGAGCTCCGACCTAAAATCTTGTAACAGCTCTAACTTTTGAACGGCTGGTCCGATTGACTCGCGACAAAAATCTCACCGAGCAGTTTTTTCTCCTCTTTCAAACGAGTAGCTGTAAGACAAAATCCGTCCACTAGAACCAAAGTTAGAAGATCGCTGTCGGGGGGGGGGGTCAGCGAAATTTGATGAAAAATGTTTTGGTAAAGGTCCCAGCTCGAAATGCCACACTTTGGAAAATTTTCAAAATTTTACCCATACAAAGCCACTCTGACACTCAGGATTTTTTCAGGTGAGCTACGACATTCCACCCTCCCAACCTGGCCGGCACACCACGCCAACCTGGAGAGTGCATCACGCACCACCTCGCGCAACGTCGGCCGGCCAGAGGGGGGGAACGTCAGACTCGAAGCAACACGGCGGCTCACCACGACCGACTCGGCTGACAGGAGGGGGGAGACGTCAGACTCGAAGCAACACGGCGGCTCACCACGACCGACTCGGCTGACAGGAGGGGGGGGGACGTCAGCGACGGCGGCCATCTTGCGCGGTCCAGTGGTGGAGTTTTACTTACTACTCACATTGAACATGTTCTTGATCTTTTCTCAGCAGTTTGAATATAATCAAATGAACCAAAATCAAACTCGGATGAAAGGTTGAGGATATCCTTAGTAATCTCTGAGTTGTTGGACGTTTTTGTGACATTTAATCTCCTCACAATTTTAATTTTGAAATTTCTACCAAAGTGGTTCAATGTGCCGCATGCGTGGGGCACATTGAACCACCCACTGGGGTGACTACATTGCGATGTTCATCAAATCTCAAACGAAAAGGGCGTGAAGATCATCTATGTAGCTATTAGAACTAAAATGACAAATAAACGCGTAAATAACAAAACTAATATTGCAATTATTATGATTAAGAATTACTGCAAAGAAAACAATTAGTTAGCGTGTATCATTATTATTGTTTCGAAATAAGTAACATAATTTTATGTTAATTATTTTGCGAATTTAATGTCAAGTTTATATTTACGAATACGATAATTAATTTTGCGAGAAAAACTATCACTTATAAAATCAATATCTAGAACAATTTTATTTTCATTGAAATAGTTTTGATTTACGCGAGCGTTTGTTAATAACGAAATCTCTATCAGAGCGACCAATACACTTGAGACGAGATTTGGTTTTGTTTCCAGCTTCGATGCCAAGAGAGTTAGAGCTGTACTTCTTTTATCGATGCTGTCAAAGGTGTTGACAGTGAAGTTTCTCTTTACATAACTGGAGACCCAACTATCTTTAGCAAAGGACGGGTACAACTTGACGTACGATTTCATTTTGATAATGGCAAAAATTAATTTTGCTTAACCAATAGTGAAATCTTATATGATTGTTCAAGTAGTTATTTTCAGGGATATCGGTCGCAAACTTAGTATCCTTATTTAGTGAGTTTAACAGTTTTTAGCCTTTAACTCAGTAAATAAAGATGTAGTTTGATAATGTTTATAGATATAAATAATAATATACCATAAGAAAAGTTAATCCTTTTTATGAATAAGTCTATTAATAATATTTTTTCTTCTAATTTAAGTCATTTTTTTCTTCTCAAGAATGAGTGATCAATAATCAATGATGTCAAGCAATAATCAACCATTAAAGCGATAGTAAGTATTCGTGTTCGAAATAGGTTATAAAGCTTCTATGTGAAAGTGAAAATACCGCAGTGATTAGGCCTACACTATCGGCTCTCTTGGCCTGATGAACCAAGGCTAAACGTTTCGGACGAGTTACTGAATGACAAAGACTTTTGAATTGTGTAGTCGTAATCTTCATCTATCTAAAATTGGTTTAGTGACAACACAACGATGATAAAAACTGTAAAAATCCTGCATGTAAAAAGTGCATGGTCCGTTTTGTGGAAACAGGATCCTATTGACATTCTCAATTAAACTATAATGTAATCATGCTTCCATTGGTTCGTTGCTTCTTTTTTACACTGATACTGTTATCGAAATACAAATGAAAATAGGAAAGCCATAACTGATGCAATTGTGAAAAAAATGCGTACACTTAATGTAAACATTTCAAAAATAAGGGAATGCAAGTTAGTTATTACATCATTTTATGAAAAAAAATTAATGACAATTAATTAATTAACTTGTGGTTGCCGGACTATTTGTCTAACTTATAATTAATTAAACATGACCTAACATATATGTTCCCTGAAGATAGCTTCGTGAGGAAAACATAAATTCATTTACAGATGTAATTACATTTGTCTAGTAACAATAAATGCAAATTAATTGAAGCATTTAGAAATATACCTTTATGCATATTCTTCATTCACATATCTATAAATGCCTAAAATTCCATCAAGGCATGCTCTTTTCAGTTATCATTTTATACCCTGAAGATGACTGCGTTCTGTAGTTGTAATTACTCGAAATTGGTCAATAACGGCTGAATAAATCACATCATTAATAGTTACATATACATCAGATAATAATTCAAAAGTAAGGGAATGCCAAATTGCTGCTAATTTGGCATTCCCATACTTTTGAATTATTATCTGATGTAATTTATGCATGTGTAACTTAATGATGTGATGATATGTAATGATATGCATAAAGGTATGTTTATAAATGCTTAAAATTTCATCAATGCATTCTGCTTTTTTATACCCTGAAAATGGCTACGCTCAGCATAGTTGAAATTAATTGGTTCATGATCTAATAAATTAGCATCATATCGGCAATCCTATTTTCATTTTCATTTAGAATGTCCAACCAAAGAGGCATCATCTCTACGTGATTGTTGGCTGTCTATAATTATCTTAAAAGATTTCCAAATTAGACTTGACTTGAACCACCCTCTTAACACTAGAAAGCCCAAGCTGAGTCATATGACTCATATACATACTCATCTATGTGGTGTGATTCATATATCAATAGAATTCAATAACCCTCTCGTGACTTTTATTTTTTTATCGTGTACGAAAGTATTGTAAACAAATATTTTCTTTTTTCGCAAGCATATTGGAGTAATTTGTGAATTCACATTTGTATACCTAGAAAGCCCAAACTGAGTCAAGGGACTCATAGTACTTTAATTCTTACTACTTTTCACTTTTCGTATGCTTGCCTGACGAGTGTGTTCGCGTTTTGGTTTTCTGAATAAGAAGTCTAATGAGCCTATTACACCGCTCGACGCGTAATGCATGACAGCTTTTGGGGAAGATTGAAAGCATTGATTGAAAGAGATAGTCAGTCAGCCACATTGTATTGTATCACAACGTCAGCCACGTTGCAATTGTATTAGCCACATCCAATCAATGCTGAGAATCTTGGTTGCGTGTGAATAAAACAGTGGTAACACTGTGCTTTCCATCGTCTTCTGAACTAACGTGAGAATGAAGCGACGCTTTTCTGTTGATAAAGCTGTATCTTTGGTTGAGCTCTCTGATGATGAATACAACGATATTATATCAGAAGAATTGAGAAGGGAAATCCATAGACTGCGAAATATCGAACCTGACGACAGCGATGGCTCCTTGTCAGATGAGAGTGATCAATCTTCGGCGGACAATAATAGTTGCACCGTTCAATATGTTAGTGATGATAGCAGCTCGGATGAAGATGACTTGTTGACTTCTGCTTCGACCTCGATTCCCCACACCGCCTCTTACAGGTCTCGTGATGGTCGCGAATGGAAGAATGCTGTTCAAACTGCTGGTCGTTTACCGAGTCAAAATGTTTTCCGCGCACGACCAGGACCTACGAGTTATTGTCGAAATATTGAATTACCTGTGGATGCTTTTCGATGCATAATTGATCCTGGCTTGCTAAGAATGATAGCTAAGTATTCTGTGGAATATGCGAGAAAAACCGGCGATACTGATTTTCAGTTAGAGGAATACGAGCTTGACGCTTTCATTGGACTACTATATCTTAGAGGTGCTCTAAATCAGAACAACTTCCCAGCAAGGGAAATGTGGAATGTTGATATTGGGTGTCCAAAGTTCAAAGCGACGATGTCACGGAATCGTTTTATGGAGATAAAGAAATATATTCGTTTCGACAATCGCAATACAAGAAGTGAACGGTTGAAGACGGATAAATTTGGACTCTTTTCAGAAGTACTTTCGCGCTTTGTTGAAAATTCTCAAAAAGCCTATGTTCCGGAGTCGTCTCTAACTGTTGATGAACAATTGCTGCCAACAAAAGCACGATGTCCTTTTACACAGTTTATGCCCCGTAAACCGGACAAATTCGGGATAAAATTTTGGATGCTTGCGGAGGTTGAAAACAAGTATTGTTTATCGATACATCCATACGTCGGAAGAGATCATACTCGCATAACAGGCCTTGGCCATCATGTTGTAATGAAACTATTGACTCCATATTATGGAAAGGGTTACAACGTGACCGTCGATAACTTTTTCACCTCCTGTTCATTGGCAGAAGAGCTACTAGCCAAACACACATCTTTGGTTGGAACTGTTAGAGCAAACCGGCGAGAACTGCCAAGTGTACAGAAGATGGACTTACATGATTCGATCATTTTGCAGTCAAAAAATATGAATCTTTCCATTTACCAAGCAAAAGTATTGAAGAAAGTCTACGTATTGTCTACCCTGCACAGCTCTCCGACATGTCAAGACGGTGGTAAGAGAAAACCAGAATCAATTTTATATTACAATAAAAATAAATGTGGTGTAGATATGGTTGATTCCATGTGTCGCCAAATGACCACGAAATCTGGCTCCAGACGCTGGCCATACGCCGCATTTTGTAATGTTTTAGATTGTGCTGCGTTGAATGCTTGGATTATTTACAGGAAAGTCTGTAATTCAAGCATACCTCGGCGTACGTTTCTAATTCAGCTTGCAAATGAGCTGACAAAAGAATCTATCAGCCGTCGAAACAGCGACGCTACTTCTCAACACCAATCTCCAGCAGCTCTGTCTTCATCGAATGCCCAACAGGTGAGAGGTAACTGTAAAATAAATCGATTTTGCATTCGAAATCGAACAACTGTGATCTGTGCTCAATGCAAGTTACCTATGTGTGGAAAATGTACCGCTGATCTATGTGCGAAATGTTATAGACCATAAGTTTTCATAGAGACCATATGTATGATTTGTTTATCTGAGTCAAAATTGCGATGCCGCAATGTTTTGTTTATCTTTATCAAATATATTTTTGTTACATATTAAAATTTGTGCTCTTATATGTTCTAACATATATGCAGTAAAGAATAAATTTCATAAATTCCTCCGTAAGTTTGATAATTTTAATAACATTCGAAATTGAGTCATATGACTCAGTTTGGGCCTTTTAGGTAATTTTATTATTCGGGCCTTCTAGTGTTTCTTAATCATGTTTGCAAGTGGACAGGCATTTGCTATATTTATTTTTCATGATTGCTAGCTGTTTGTAATTGTCTTTAAAGATTTCCAAAAATGCGCTATTGGTCCACACTCGCAATCATGTTCTCACGTGGATTTATTTGTCATACTTGTACTTCCTTTTTTTATACTGATCGTCAGCTGCATATTTGCGTTTGAAAATTTCCAAACTGAACCCTTTATCTCCTTCGTAATCATCCTAATCTCGTCATTTGTTTCATGACACATTTTTCATCGGAACTTTTCTAGAGCTCATGTAATACATATGGTGATTCTTGTCGTTTTATTATTTTTTGCCGGGAAATAAATGTGACAGCAGGTCGGGTAATTAATGTAATGCTATTGATTTTAAGCAGCATAATTACTTGAAGTGAATAAAAGCTCGTGTCGTTTTCCCATTTTTTATGTTAAATGTACATGTATGTTCCTATTTATTTTAATTATGTTAAATTCTATAACTTCTTTTTATGCGTCAATAATATTCAATATTTTTTGCATCAAGCATCTTACTGCGCATTTTAGACCGTAGTCGTTGCCTCTCAAAAAGATATCATAAATGGAGACCGGACACTACCAAGCCAGCACAACCGATGGCAGAGAAGCATACCACTGTTCTGTAGGCCGACATTTACTTTTGAGGTGAGTCGCTAAAGTAATTTCTTGTGCGATTATTTGTCACTGCCTCCGAATGTTTCGGTTTTAGCAGCATTGAGTTTTTCTTCTGTTAATCCTTGGAACATTTCGTAGCATGATGACACCGATCAGCAGCATTTTTATAATGTATAAATATTGTAGGGCTATTCTTGTCACTGCCTCCGAATGTTTTGGTTTTAGCAGCATGAGTTTTTCTGCTGTTAATCCTTGGAGCATTTCGTAGCAGGATGACTTTGATCAACAATATTCATCACTAATAACAGCAAATTTCTTCAATATTTTGCTACAACGTCAAGTAGGCTATAACTGTAATTTCATCAAAAGAATGTGAACATATAATTAGATGTCGGCGGCTGTCGGGGAATTGTCGGTGGCTGTCGGGGAATTGTCGGCTCACCGATTCGTCGGCAGATAGTCGGGAAATTAGGAACTTTGCCGTCATTATGCCGAGTCGGCTTCCCGACAATGGACCGACAGTTCACCGACAGTTTTTTTCACCGGGACTAATGCTCTAGAGTAGGCCTACTATTTTATGCTATACTCATGTTCAAATAATTCACATCTTTGTATCAGCCAATATATACTGTCAAGGTTATGTACATCATGTATGGAATGCAATTTATACATATGGACTTATTTATGATCGCAATTATATGTAAATAATTGTTGATCAGAATAACAGAACCATTTCATTTGAAGACGTACAACATTACAAAGAATGGAGTGATGTAATTTAATTCCTAAACATGCAACCTACGCGATGGAGCGCGAAAATTATTATTTTAAGAGTACCTAATTGAAACTTCGTATAGATTCAAAACGTAAATATTTTTTCAATATTCAAATATCGAACGATATGAAAACTGAGTACATCGCAACAGCACAAGTAAAACATAATCAAAATAAAAAAATATCCAAAAAAGGACATTATCTCATTACAAACTAGGACATAAGCTAATCTACATAACTAACGGTATATTTTAAAACACATGTAGCAGATAAGCATGCAATGACGCAATATATGCATGTAGACCTATAACTTTCACATGTTCATTCTCTCTCTCTCTCTCTCTCTCTCTCTGTCTCTCTGCACTAATTTTGAATAATTTTTTTTTCTACTCACCTAATAAGATCAGAATCCCAACGAACGCTTCAATCTCAACTTTGTCGGTTGAAACAAACACTTTTCTCCTGGATGGATTTGCTCTGTTCCATTCCTGTATAATCCGCCTACCTTGAAGATTTGTGTACAAGACTACTTCGTCCAGAGTTTTATCCAAAAAGATGAGTATTGCTTCTCGTTCATTTTCGGGATTTATACCTGGTGCAGGTCCTTTCGAGAATCGAATAATATTTCTTGATGGTTCTCGTCCAATATTTGATGGTTCATGATCCTACCAAACACGACCGGAAGGAGCCACAAAAGTAGTAGGCCTACCAGTACCTTGACGGGAGAATGACGTTGCCCCTTCGTCTTCTTCTTCAGAATCAGATTCACTTCTATCTACCTCATGCAAAAATTCTAAATCTAATATATTATCGTTCGTATCTGAAGCAGGAGGAAGTTCATCTTCAATAGGCAGGTTAGACCGAATATGCTCATCTGCAGCGTTATCAAAAACATCAATATTGAAGTCTTCTTCATCTGACTCATCATCCTGTTGCAATATCATAGCGATGGCTTGCTTCTTACAGAGGCGCTTAGGATGGCTCATGGCTTTAGCAATACTTGCAGTATCTATAGTTATCTATAGTGAAATTGTAGATAGTGAATCACAGCAAGCTCGCTGAGAGAATCTCAAGTGAGGATGCCAATGCATTACTGGGTGATTCAATGCTCGTATGACAACCGGTTGACCCATGAGAAGTCTCTTGCAGCTTCGACAAGAAACTTTTGCATGCATTCACAGATACTTTTACGAACTAGAAATGAAAAGTTATGTATCCAAAGTCGCACAAAACATAGGAGGGCATCACATATCCTGTTGGGCGTTCCAAGGACAATTCATACATAACAGAAAAACTATATACGTTATTTTAAAACTCTTGTACACTTTTAAAGAACATCGTATTTCAGCAAATGTCATGGAATTTCAAAAGAATCGGTGGATTATTTTAGGATTCACAAATCGTTGAACATGTCATAGGGTATGACATACCCTGAAAACCGGACAACCGTTAAGCTGAAGAAAGACAACGTTCATAACCAAGCAACGTCCAATCAGTTGAAACGATCAGCATTCGGATTATATTAAATGGCATCTTAACTCAAATTCTTATACATTCAAATTGATATATTGATCAATCAAATTGGAACAATGAGCACTAGAAACTGCACCGACCATCCGAATTGACAGAATAGATGTGAATTTCAACATCGCAGGCATGCTATTTCAAATACTGGGAATTCAAATTAAAGCAATGAGACCTCAAAATGGAATATTCACCTATCAAATTGAAATGATGATCAATTCAATTGACGCACACAATGAGCATTGAAATGGAAGTAGCTCGAAGTTCAGCAAATATGCATTCACACTTAAACATTTAGCCATCAAATTCAAATAGTGGAAGCTGAAATTGAAATAGTGAGGATTCCAGTTCAAGTCATCAGCATTCAAAATAGAAATAATGAGCACTCATGTTGACACAATAAGCAACCATTTCAATATATCTACCATGCATTTAAGTATAGCCTATACGCCCATTGACCATGCAGTTGAGCAATCACATAAAAACAATATGCATTCTTATTGGGCACTCAAATTGAAAGACTATATTCAAATTGAATTAATAAGAATTGAAAAGCAAGTAATGACTTTTCATATTCAGATAACACTACCCGAATTGAAAATTTGTTTCATTTTGAATGATCATTATTTGAAAGCTTTTTGGTTCAATTCAAGCTCTCATCAAATCAATTAAACAACTGATGATTTCGATTTCAATGATCAATCCTTTCAGTTAAATGGCCAACATTTCAAATTCAATGCTTCTTATTTCAATTTGAATGCTCTGTTTTTCAAGCGTCATGTTCACCTTGCTCATTCAGTCAGAATGAATACTCAATACAATCCGATTAAATTTGAATGCTCATTACTTCATCGTCAATATTCATTATTTCAAATCGACCTCTCATTAGATCGATCAAAAGGCTAAATGTGTCAATTTCAATGCTCAATCATTTATGATCAATGCTCATTATTTAAAAATGACTGATCACTATTTCAAATCGATAGCCTAATATCTCAATATCATTGCTGATTATTTCAATGTGAATGCACAGCAGCATTTGAAATGACATGATCAGCTTGCATTTTCTCTCAATTAGAGTGCTACATTTGTAGTTAGTTGAAGATGAGTGCTCAACATTTCATCCTCATTATATCAATTGAAAAGCTAATCCTCAAAGTTGATTTCAGTTTGGTTGTTCAGGTCATTGAATTTATGCGCTCGCCATGCTTAAATGCTTGCTTATTGTCTAAATTTGAATGCCCAATGCCCATTATTCAGCTTTGGATGATCATTATTTCAAAGTGGATGGTTGTTGTTTCAATTCAAGCAGATTTTAATTCAGTGCTCATCGGCTGAAATTGGTTGCTGATTACTTCATCTACAATACTCATTATTTCAATTCGAAAACTCATTGTGTAGATTGAAAAGCAAGACATCTCAATTTCAGTGGTCAATCAATTGTGTTAAACGCTCATTATGTAGAAATGGCTCCTCGATATTTCAAATTGATTGCTGATTATTACAATTTCAAATCCTCAGTGTATGCAGTCGCATGCAAGGCTTCGATTCTTCTGTCGATTTGAGTGCTGCCTTTGTAGTTACTTGAACATGAATGTCCAATATTTCAAATTGAATTCTCATTATGCCAATTATTCAGATTGATATGCATCTAAGCTGAAGAAAAACAACGTTCATAACCAAGCAACGTCCAATCAATTGAAACGATCAGCATTCGGATTATATTAAATGGCATCTTAACTCAAATTCTTATGCATTCAAATTGATATATTGATCAATCAAATTGGAACAATGAGCACTAGAAACTGCACCGACCATCCGAATTGACAGAATAGATGTGAATTTCAACATCGCAGGCATGCTATTTCAAATACTGGGAATTCAAATTAAAGCAATGAGACCTCAAAATGGAATATTCACCTATCAAATTGAAATGATGATCAATTCAATTGACGCACACAATGAGCATTGAAATGGAAGTAGCTCGAAGTTCAGCAAATATGCATTCACACTTAAACATTTAGCCATCAAATTCAAATAGTGGAAGCTGAAATTGAAATATTGAGGATTCCAGTTCAAGTCATCAGCATTCAAAATAGAAATAATGAGCACTCATGTTGACACAATAAGCAACCATTTCAATATATCTACCATGCATTTAAGTATAGCCTATACGCCCATTGACCATGCAGTTGAGCAATCACATAAAAACAATATGCATTCTTATTGGGCACTCAAATTGAAAGACTATATTCAAATTGAAGTAATAAGAATTGAAAAGCAAGTAATGACTATTCATATTCAGATAACACTACCCGAATTGAAAATTTGTTTCATTTTGAATGATCATTATTTGAAAGCTTTTTGGCTCAATTCAAGCTCTCATCAAATCAATTAAACAACTGATGATTTCGATTTCAATGATCAATCCTTTCAGTTAAATGGCCAACATTTCAAATTCAATGCTTCTTATTTCAATTTGAATGCTCTGTTTTTCAAGCGTCATGTTCACCTTGCTCATTCAGTCAGAATGAATACTCAATACAATCCGATTAAATTTGAATGCTCATTACTTCATCGTCAATATTCATTATTTCAAATCGACCTCTCATTAGATCGATCAAAAGGCTAAATGTGTCAATTTCAATGCTCAATCATGTATGATCAATGATCATTATTTAAAAATGACTGATCACTATTTCAAATCGATAGCCTAATATCTCAATTTCATTGCTGATTATTTCAATGTGAGTGCACAGCAGCATTTGAAATGACATGGTCAGCTTGCATTTTCTGTCGATTTGAGTGCTACACTTGTAGTTAGTTGAAGATGAGTGCTCAATATTTCATCCTCATTATATCAATTGAAAAGCTAATCCTCAAAGCTGATTTCAGTTTGGTTGTTAAGGTCATTGAATTTATGCGCTCGCCATGCTTAAATGCTTGCTTATTGTTTCAATTTCAATGCCCTGGGCACTCAAATTGAAAGACTATATTCAAATTGAAGTAATAAGAATTGAAAAGCAAGTAATGACTATTCATATTCAGATAACACTACCCTAATTGAGAATTTGTTTCATTCTGAATGATCATTATTCGAAAGATTTTTAGTTCAATCAATTAAATAACTGATTATTTCGATTTCATTGATCAGTCCTTTCAGATAATTGAACATTGAAATCAATACCGAGCTGCTACTCTTCTCTAGTGTATACCTACTATGGCCTCAGCTGTAACTAGGCCTTAGGGATCGATACCCAAAGACATGCTTGGGCTTCCGAAAGGAGAACCCAAGAGAGGGCGGCTCCTAGGCGGTGCCCTCTCCTCACTAAGCTTTACCCAACGAGGATGAGGGTAGCCTTGCTGTCAAAGAGCTAGCCGTCTCCACAGAGGAGACGACGGCGGGCCTCAACCAAGCCAACATTTTGCACATAATGGACAGAGTCCATTACCGTGCCGATGCAGCAGCGGTGTCCGCACAAACTGAGGTAGGAGCCGTATTATGCCTCCAATTTTTGATGTTATCGCAAATTTCTGAGACATTAATACGGCACTGATGCAGCGACGGACCTCTGGAATCAATTCAATTTTTGGTTACCTTTCTTCATTGCTGAATTAGCTATTGAACAAAGCTAAAGACAACGAGTGTGAAAAGGAGACCCACTACAAGCATCACGGATTCAGATGTAGCAAACTAATTAACTTAGCACATTTTGCACTTGCCATTCCTTCATTTCACTCCAGTCTCCGACTTACAAGCTCTGAGATACTATTTGTATCCTGCTACTTACAAAAAAGGATACGAAGATGCACATAGATATCAATTTGCAATTACACATCACAAATCACGCTACATTCTTCCATTCACAAGTGCCTACTTTTTACTGGGTCGGTAGTAGAGAGAATAAATCTAATAATTTGCCAGGGAGCTGAAAATGCACATAGATGTCAATTAACATCAGATAGCACTATGATCAGGTGACAAGTTTTCTACTTTACACTTCTACTACTTACGACGACAGTAGGTTGTAGAATGAATGATATATCAATTACTTAATCGTGGATCTGAAAAATACACATACATGTAGATGTCAATTTGCAGCAGACACAGTACAGTCAATCTTAAGCTCGTGTTGTTCGTGTGAGGCTAATAGTGAACTTTCAACAACTGCTCGACCGAATTCTATCAAGCTAGGGAATCCCGAAAAATTATCGTGTTTTACTTTATTCTGTACATTAATGCCCAAGAAAGACTAACAACGCATGACAAATTTTGTTAGTAACTTTTAAAGTACTTGCATTTAGGAACTATTCTAACATCATGAAGTGATCTTCATATCTTCTCTAGTGACAGCGATTTTTTTGTAGAGAAAGAGTGACGTTTCAACATTTTACATTTTTGCTCTCACTTTCATTCCCAACAAAGTCCCTCGTCCCATCACATCCTCAACATTTTTGTGCCGAACATGTCGATAAACAGTTTACATCCTATGCATCACGTTTTGCATATATCCATCTATCAAAATTTATCTGTGAGAGTAGAAGTTAAAAGATTCTACTATGCTGAATTAGTCCATTAAGCGAACTTCAAAACTAATTAATCATGTGAATATGATTCAATTGATTTTAACGAATGAAAATTTGATTTGCCAAAAGTTAAAACCTCAATAGTCATAAACTCAGGAATGCCATTTTGGAGGTATTAATTATTGTAAATTACGATATGAAAGCGTCTTTCCGTGTATTCCGAATTTGTTTGATTGGCATATACCTTGGAACTTCCTTAAAGAATATATTTTCAGATACGAGAACTGCCACTGGCTTTCCAGGAATTATGTATGTTTTTACAAGGTCCGATATTTCGGCTTTCTTCTACAAGGACAAATATGGAATGTATGGTGAATGCAGTCAAATAACACAGAGACACACGGTGAACAAATTAAATGAAAATCAATACTGACGGAGTTGAAGCGGCGATACAGATAAAGTCAAAGTCAGGAAGTCAACATTAACTGGAAATGCAGTAACAAATTAGCAAAAGAAGTTACTACTCATAAAAAGGAAAGTTGACTTTGACCTTTATCTGTATCGCCGCTTCAACTCCGTCAGTATTGATTTTCATTTAATTCGTTCACCGTGTGTCTCTGTGTTATTTGACTGCATTCACCATACATTCGATATTTGTCCTTGTAGAAGAAAGCCGAAATATCGGACCTTGTAAAAATATACATAATTCCTGGAAAGCCAGTGGCAGTTCTCGTATCTCATGACTTCAGGAATGGCCAAACTCTCTTTGATGTATCGTGATGCAATTGGCAAGAAATTATTCGAATTGGTGAATGCATTCAAAATTGAGCGCATGAGATCGCACATCCGTTTTATTAAACGTTGTTTAAAGGAAGATGTCATTCCAAAAGGATTTCGCATGCAAGACAAATCGGAAAATGCTATTATTGGAACTCATACTGAATATTTGAGAAGAAATCAATCACGTCAATGGATGAAACTAGCTATAAATTCTCTATATCATAAATTACCCAATCTGCTGATACCTATGGTCTATTCATATCAACATTAGAATAATATTGAAAGGCATAAGTTCTTTCTTCGTTGTGTAAAACGGAACAAACTACAGATGCTGTTGGCAAGTCATGATGAAGAAAAGGCGACCAATGATGATGGTAATTTTCCTTTGCTGAACGAACCGTTTAAGAACTTATCATCTGTGGAATTTACATCCAATCAACTTGACGTTCTTAAACATGGTCCAAGTTATGTCCCACCACCAAAGCCTGTGAATGATGAAACGTTACGTCGTGTGAAAGCCAACGTTCAAATTACTTTCAATTGAATGAGCATCGAAGACCAAAGCTTCGCTTCCAGTCCAGCTGCAACAGAATTCCTATCAGGTGTTGTCCGTATTTTCCAAACAGCAAAGTCCAAAACAGAACCCATATCCAATTCGGAAATTCGAAAGACAGTGGGGAGTATGGACACTATAGTGAAGTCAGAGAATATTGTGATTACTAATTCTGACAAAACGAAAAGACTGATTGCCGTGAGTGATGGTGAACACTCTTCTCTTGTGAGGTCGGCATTAAATCCCAATGATAAAGAAGTAAGAAGGACCCAACCAGCCACAATGCAAATGAAGATAAATCGTCAACTGAAAGAAATCTCTAATCATTACAAAGATTCCGAACTTGAACGCCTGCAGATGCAGTGAACCTTTGCCGAGTGTCCCGTATGTATTGCCAAAGGACCACAAGCCAGGTGTTTTGCGTGGAAGACCCATCATTTCTTCCCTTGATGCCGGTGTCAGAAAAATACAAGTATTTTTATCCGCTCGTGAAACGGTTTGTTCCTGCTCATTTGATAGACTTGAAAGATTCAAACCTCCGGATGGGAGATTCAGGTTTGCCTCTCTGGATGTAGTCGATTTGTACGGCAGCATTCCACTACGAGATGACTCGAGTCATGATCTCCTGTGCTACAGCAAGCAGTTCTATGAGATGTATCATTTACACTCCCAAGCTCCACAGTTGTCATGGTATGATTTTCAGTCTCTTTTGGTGATGGCAACAACAGATGATGTATACATTCTAGAGCATGGGTTCCCAAACTTTCTCTTCTCGTGGCCCTCTTTCCGGAATTCGAAACATCCTGTGGCCCTCACCCATAAATCAAAGCTGATAATTACATATAAATGTTATTGCAATGACAAAAAGCATTCACAAATGGCATATACCATTGAATATATTCTAACGATCTATCTATTCAAATAGAAAACTTATCAGGAAAACGTTATCAGTGAGATGGGTGAAGCTGCAAATTTTTCACCAGTTTTTCAACTTGAGGCTCGGTTTTTGAGAGGCAGCAGCGCAAGTCAGGTTGCACATCAAGACGACTGCGATGTTTTGATTTTATTTGCAGTAGAGCAGAAAAAGCCGTCTCACATAGATAAGTCGAACCGAATGGCAGCAACTCGCGCTTTGCAATTTGTTGCAGACGTGGGTATGACAATCCTATGGAACACCAAAATTCTTGGAGGGAGACAGCCACCTCGAATTTCATTTTGGCGCCGCCATCGGTCTGTAGAGCCAGGAGCTCAGATTGGGTGTCATCGTCATCGTCCGAAATTGAAGTCACGTCTGCCGTGAATGGATTACGGACCATTCGTGCAATCGAGCTCGAATCCAAGTCTCGAAAATAATGACGGTCTCTGGTTTTGCATTTCTTGAATATGCTCCAGCATCAGTGTTTGCAAATCTGCACCCACAATGCCAGTCACGGAGCACAAGTGAGGCAGCATGGTAACGTTTCCATTCGAAATTTTTCGATGCCAGTTTTCAAGTTTTTTGACGAAAGCTTGTATGGTTTCTGTCATGTCCATCACAAGATGTCCTTTGCCCTGCAGTTGAAGATTCACCTCGTTCAGCTCACCGAAGATGTCAACCAGGTATGCGAATGTCTGTTCATCAGCCCAGCCGACACAGAGATCGTCTTTGTTGTGGGCTCCAAGAAACACTGTTATCTCCTCTCGAAGGCTGAACATCCTACTGACGACATTTCCTTTGGACAACCACCGCACTGAAGTATAGAAAAGTAAGTTCTCGTGTGACTAATCCATTTCCTGGCACAATTGTCGAAGCAGTCTAGTATTCAAGGCACTTCCCTTGATGTAATTCACAGCTTTCACAATTGAATAAAGGACTGTTTTCAAGGACGGTGGAAGAGTTCGCGAAGCCAATGCTTGTCGATGTATAATGCAATGCATAAATTTGCATTCAAAATTTTTTTGTTTCACAAGCGCATGAAAACCGGATCGTACACCCAACATTGCTGGCGCACCGTCGGTACACACGCCGCATACTTCCTCCCATCGGAGACCGTGCTTCTGAAAGTAGCTATCAATGATATTCATCACATCTTCACCTCGTGTTGTTGACTTCAAGTTTTCGCAAAAGAGAAGTTCTTCCTTGAGGCTTGATTCGTAGGCGTAACGAACGAAGACCATCAACTGTGAGCAAGCGGCGACGTCGGTGCTCTCATCAAGTTGGAGGCTAAACATGCCTGTTTGCTTGATTTGCGACACAACTTGCTCCTCGATATCTTCAGACATCTTCGATTTTCTTCGTTTAACTGTGTTGTTGGACAAGGGTACTTGCGACACCTTATTTACATTTTCGCGACCAAGTATCAAACCGTTCATAATCTTGATGCATGGCAAAATGAGCTCTTCAGCAATATTATGAGGTTTCTTGTGCTTGGCTATTTCCAGCGATATGCGGAACGAGGCTTCAATACCGGCAGCATTTTGCGCATGTACGACACCATCAGCATCAAGTCTGCGGCGTTATCCCTGTCTGCCAATCTCTGGAATTAAGCTACGTCCTTGTCTTTGTGCTGAGGATGATTTGATTCGAGATGTATTTTCAATTTACTTGGCCACAACGAATCAACTCCAAGAACTTTGTCGCAAATCACACATTGTGGCTTTTCAGCGCCTTTATCCATTATTAGTGAAGCCGAATTTCAAGTACTCCTCAGAATACTTGCACTTTTTGGTTGCCGAAGACATCCAATTCTTGGATTCGAAGAATAAGGGTAAAAGTAAATCTTATTGTGACGAAAGAAGACGAAGCACAAACGACGAATATATCGGTGAGAAAAGAAGAGAGCGGTTTATTTCACTATCGATGAAGCGTAGAGTACTGAGTGTAATGGTGGTCGACCTGTCGCGAGGATTAGTGCAATGCGAGTGTCAGCCAAACTAGCTCCTGGAGGAGATCAAGGCAGGGTGACTCACGAGCAGAAATAGATAGTTCGACTCCTAAAGGAGCGCGCCCGCGACCATATGAGAGATCGCGATCGATGGAGGAGTGTGCGTCCTGCAAACTGGCTGGCTGTCTGGCTTTCCCCAATTTTGCGCGCCCGTAGCAAGCGCTTCCGGTATCGATGGATGTTCACACCGATATGTTTCCGTCATCGACGCCTGTTTAGTTGTGCCATCAATACACTGTCTCATCAAATAATTGAAATTGCGTCTGCCTGGATTTTACTAACGTCTGAAAATGAGTAAAGAATAAACGAGTAAAGAATTATTTCATTTCAGAAATTTGCCTTTTGCCTTTGAAATGTGAATGCACCCGTGGCCCTTCAAATGGGCTCCATGGCCCCTTGGGGAGGCATGGCCCCCACTTTCGGAACCGTTGTTCTAGAGGAAAAAGTCTACAAACAGACGAAGGGTATTGCAATGGGCAATAATGCAGCTCCTTCCTTTGCTTCAATATTCATCCACTTCATTGAATGTGAGATCACTAAATGCAAAGACATATTACTTTGGGGCAGATATGTGGACGATATTTTTCTGATGTACAGGGAAGATTGGGATATTTTGAGTCTGGTCAACGACATCCATCCATGTATAACTTTTACATTGGAGTCATCAATTGATGACAACTTACCATTCTTGGATACACATGTCCATTGGTGTGCAGAAACTGGAACATTTTCGTTTTCTTTGCATATAAAGCCAGTGCATAGCAACACATGCTTACCATTTTCTTCACACGTTCCAGCCAGTCGCAAACGAGCGTTGCTATTGGGAGAGAATTGGAGAACCATTAGAAATTCTTCCTCTTCAAAAGTACGCCAGTCGAAGTTTAATTTGAGACGGAGATTCATTGCGAACGGTTATCCAAAGAAATGGGTCAATGATTTACATGACAAAATGCCGATGAGACATCAAGATGATGATGAAGAGAAACCGATAACCTGCATGAAACTCCCGTATATCGACGAGGTCTCAGAGAGACAAGTAATGAGGCTGAGGCGGAAGTGTCAATTGGATAATACAATCCGTATTATTTTTCAAACACTGAAGCCCTTGAGTCATCGATGGAGGAAGGAAAAAGAAAGACCAAGCTTTGATCAGTCATGTTGGACCTGCAACCTAACGAGAAGAAAGCAGAGATGTTATACGAAGCATGTGATGTACGAAGTATCTTGTATATTGTGTGATGAGAAGTATATTGGTCAAACTGATCGTACTGTAAGATCCAGACTTAAAGAGTATGTACAATCACAAGAATCTGCAGTTTCAGCATGCAACAATCGTGCAACAGACTGTCCCCGAAGACTCAATCACTTGGAAAATTATAGATGTGGAGAGGAATACCTGTCTAAGACTTTCACCAGAAGCCATTTATATTCAGAATAATCATAGTTCCTTAATGAATAATTGTGTTGGTGAAGCATTACTTTCCTTTTGATGAGTAGTAACTTCTTTTGTTAATTTGTTACTGGAATTCTAGTTAATATTGACTTGTTTACTTTGACCTTTATCTGTATCGCCCACAGAATTAGATTGTTTAATCGTATCACTTTGCCAGAAGTGCAAACTGATTCAAACAGATGGCACATGAGGAACTTAATAAGTGAGCAAAAAGAAAATTTTAATACCTCACAGAGATAGGAAAAATAGTCGTGCGTCGCTTGCGGATTGCTCTGAATTCCTTCAAAATGCTCCGATCACCACGACTCCTTCAGATTCGAAGAATTCAGATCATTGCGCAAAAGTTTTCTCGATAATGTTGGGCCATCCGATCATTTTAAAAAAAGTTAGCAGGCGCATGAAAAAACGTTCACAAGCTTCCCTGTACAACTTGACATCGTCTGTGTCTCTTTGCTGTGTCATCCGGTTGATAACAGTCACTGAAACTTTGCACAATAATTATTTGGCGTGTTTAATGTTGAACTGGCTACTCATTTTTCGATTGCTATGGTATTTAGTCAGCAGATTGTGCCATTTCATTTACGCTACATAATCCAATGCTTCCCTTCTAGTCAAACGGAAGAAGAGACGACCTGTCTAATTCTGTGGTATCGTCACTTCAACTCCGTCAGTATTGATTTTCATTTAATTTGTTCACCGTGCGTCTCTGTGTTATTTGACTGCATTCACCATACATTCCATATTTGTCCTTGTAGAAGAAAGCCGAAATATCGGACCTTGTAAAAACATACATAATTCCTGGAAAGCCAGTGGCAGTTCTCGTATCTGAAAATATATTCTTTAAGGAAGTTCCAAGGTATATGCCAATCAAACAAATTCGGAATACACGGAAAGACGCTTTCATATCGTAATTTACAATAATTAATACCTCCAAAATGGCATTCCTGAGTTTATGACTATTGAGGTTTTAACTTTTGGCAAATCAAATTTTCATTCGTTAAAATCAATTGAATCATATTCACGTGATTAATTAGTTTTGAAGTTCGCTTAATGGACTAATTCAGCATAGTAGAATCTTTTAACTTCTACTTTCACAGATAAATTTTGATAGATGGATATATGCAAAACGTGATGCATAGGATGTAAACTGTTTATCGACATGTTCGGCACAAAAATGTTGAGGATGCGATGGGACGAGGGACTTTGTTGGGAATGAAAGTGAGAGCAAAAATGTAAAATGTTGAAACGTCACTCTTTCTCTACAAAAAAATCGCTGTCACTAGAGAAGATATGAAGATCACTTCATGATGTTAGAATAGTTCCTAAATGCAAGTACTTTAAAAGTTACTAACAAAATTTGTCATGCGTTGTTAGTCTTTCTTGGGCATTAATGTACAGAATAAAGTAAAACACGATAATTTTCGGAATTCCCTAGCTTGATAGAATTCGGTCGAGCAGTTGTTGAAAGTTCACTATTAGCCTCACACGAACAACACGAGCTTAAGATTGACTGTACTGTGTCTGCTGCAAATTGACATCTACATGTATGTGTATTTTTCAGATCCACGATTAAGTAATTGATATATCATTCATTCTACAACCTACTGTCGTCGTAAGTAGTAGAAGTGTAAAGTAGAAAACTTGTCACCTGATCATAGTGCTATCTGATGTTAATTGACATCTATGTGCATTTTCAGCTCCCTGGCAAATTATTAGATTTATTCTCTCTACTACCGACCCAGTAAAAAGTAGGCACTTGTGAATGGAAGAATGTAGCGTGATTTGTGATGTGTAATTGCAAATTGATATCTATGTGCATCTTCGTGTCCTTTTTTGTAAGTAGCAGGATACAAATAGTATCTCAGAGCTTGTAAGTCGGAGACTGGAGTGAAATGAAGGAATGGCAAGTGCAAAATGTGCTAAGTTAATTAGTTTGCTACATCTGAATCCGTGATGCTTGTAGT
The DNA here is from genome assembly GCA_907163375.1 of Prostheceraeus crozeri. Classification (NCBI taxonomy): domain Eukaryota; kingdom Metazoa; phylum Platyhelminthes; order Polycladida; family Euryleptidae; genus Prostheceraeus; species Prostheceraeus crozeri. Next base: position 246,040 of record CAJQUW010005415.1, on the reverse strand, counting down.
GGGTCTCCTTTTCACACTCGTTGTCTTTAGCTTTGTTCAATAGCTAATTCAGCAATGAAGAAAGGTAACCAAAAATTGAATTGATTCCAGAGGTCCGTCGCTGCATCAGTGCCGTATTAATGTCTCAGAAATTTGCGATAACATCAAAAATTGGAGTCATAATACGGCTCCTACCTCAGTTTGTGCGGACACCGCTGCTGCATCGGCACGGTAATGGACTCTGTCCTATTAAGTTCTATTAAGTGTCTTTGACAGCAAGGCTATCCTCATCCTCGTTGGGTAAGGCTTAGTGAGGAGAGGGCACCCCCTAGGAGCCGCCCTCTCTTGGGTTCTCCTTTCGGAAGCCCAAGCATGTCTTTGGGTATCGATCCCTAAGGCCTAGTTACAGCTGAGGCCATAGTAGGTATACAGTAGAGAAGAGTAGCAGCTCAGTATTGATTAATGCTAGTTATCAATTGAGACAATTTGTAAACTAAACAAATCCACTGCTGGTTGGGAAAAGCTTTCAACTACTGTTAGCAAGCAAACTCGAGAATTAAGCCAACCAGCAGAACTAGCTTCCAAGCTTTTTGTATGGATTAAACCATAATGCTCACGATGAAAATCTTTCGTAATAAGCACAATTTCTGTCTAAGTTGACTTTCATGCACTTTAGATATCCAAGCACGTGGCATCGTCATGAAAGCATGCAAAAAGAGGAACAAATTTCAAAAAATGCCTTCATAAAGATTGATTCAATATTTCTTGGAGGTAAATTAATACAGAATCGTTCGACATAGAATAATTCACTGCTTGCCAGCATTCTCTGTGCTCAAACTCTGCCTATTCTGTATCCCTACTCTGTGTCTGGTGCCTCCACAACGTTTAGCGCTCACACTTATAGACACATGACCGTATGTTGATTACAGAAACCGTGTATTTAATTCAATGCAAATGAGATAGAAACGTGATGAAGTGTGGCATGAAAAATGTCAATGCACTTTGTTTGGTGGTCCAATACACTATATTTTGCTAATTACACTGACTATGCATGCAAGCCATCTTTCATACAAGCAAGCTGAGCACTGAATCATCGTTGGTTGATACCACCCGAAGACGTTGAAATGACATTTTCAAAGCTGTGATGTTTTGACTGGAAAGGGTTTTGTGGCTTCATGGTTGCAGGTCAAGTACGAACGCATACCATTCCCCTCCCCCCCCCACATAACCAATTGTGTGCGTCAAGCAAAGTTGAAATAATCCACAACCAAATTGACATCAATGAAATTCAAATGATGAGCATACAAATTGAGTGCCCAACCATCAAAATATATTAAGCACATTATTTCAATATCTATGCATTCAAACTAAAATGACTTTGAAACTGAGGCGAAAAGCGTGTTTAATAATGCCCTGTAAAAGTGATAATCATTCCAATTGAAGCTCTCAGCATTCCATGAGATATTGAGCATTGAAAACAAAATAGTCGGCATCCAAATTGATGCAATGAGCATTCAAGTTGGAAACATGAGTTTTGATGTTGAAACACCTGTTATTCAAATAATCAGCATTAAAATCGACAGAATAGCATGAGCAACATACAAATTCAAATCTGGTCATTGAAATTCAAACAATCAGCAATGAAGCTGAAATAAGAAACAATCAATTTCGAAAATTGAACTCTCAGCTCCAGCATTGAGGATTTCAAATGTCTAGCCTTTGAATTGAAATAGTGAGAACTCGAATTGAAATGTTGAAGACGAGGTAATCAACATACAAAATAAAAAAAAATAAGCACTCATATTGACAGAACAGGAAACAATCAGCTTGACAGCTTCCTAGCAAGCGAAAAACGTAATTTCTACATATAAAGGCTTTTTACCAATGCAAATACTGAGCATTTGAAATTGTAATCATCAGCAATAATTTGAAGTATCGAGGAGTCATTTCTAGATAATGAGCGTTTAACACAATTGATTGACCATTGAAATTGAGATGTCTAGCTTTTCAATCTACACAATGAGTTTTCGAATTGAAATAATGATTATTGTTGATGAAGTGATCAGCAAGCAATTTCAGCCGATGGGCAGTGAATTAAAATCTGTTTGAATTGAAACAACAACCATCCACTTTGAAATAATGATCATCCAAAGCTAAATTAGGGGCATTGGGCATTCAAATTTAAATAAAAGCAAGCATTTAATCATGGTGGAGACGGCTAGCTCTTTGACAGCAAGGCTACCCTCATCCTCGTTGGGTAAGGCTTAGTGAGGAGAGGGCACCGCCTAGGAGCCGCCCTCTCTTGGGTTCTCCTTTCGGAAGCCCAAGCATGTCTTTGGGTATCGATCCCTAAGGCCTAGTTACAGCTGAGGCCATAGTAGGTATACAGTAGAGAAGAGTAGCAGCTCAGTATTGATTAATGCTAGTTATCAATTGAGACAATTTGTAAACTAAACAAATCCATTGCTGGTTGGGAAAAGCTTTCAACTACTGTTAGCAAGCAAACTCGAGAATTAAGCCAACCAGCAGAACTAGCTTCCAAGCTTTTTGTATGGATTAAACCATAATGCTCACGATGAAAATCTTTCGTAATAAGCACAATTTCTGTCTAAGTTGACTTTCATGCACTTTAGATATCCAAGCACGTGGCATCGTCATGAAAGCATGCAAAAAGAGGAACAAATTTCAAAAAATGCCTTCATAAAGATTGATTCAATATTTCTTGGAGGTAAATTAATACAGAATCGTTCCACATTGGATAAATCACTGCTTGCCAGCATTCTCTGAGCTCACACTCTGCCCATGCTGTATCCCTACTCTGTGTCGGTACATTGAAATGGAAGTATCTCGAAGTTCATCAAACATGCATTCACACTTAAACATTTAGCCATCAAATTCAAATAGTGGAATCTGAAATTGAAATAGTGAGGATTTCAATTCAAGTCATCAGCATTCAAAATAGAAATAATGAGCACTCATGTTGACACAATAAGCAACCATTTCAATATATCTACCATGCATTTAAGCATATACGCCTATTGAACATGCTAGTTGAGAAATCACATTAAAACAATCAGCAATCTTATTCAAATATTCAGCATTAATATTGTAATACTATATTCAAATTGAAGTAATAGGAATTGAAAAGCAAGTAATGATCACTCAATTTCAGATAACACCATTTGAATTGATTCAATTTGAATGATCATTATTTGAAAGCTATTTAGTTCAATTCAATCTCTCATCAAATCAATTAAACAACTGATGATTTCGATTTCAATGATCAATCCTTTCAGTTAAATGGCCAACATTTCAAATTCAATGCTTCTTATTTCAATTTGAATGCTCTGTCTTTCAATCGTCATGTTCACCTTGCTCATTCAGTCATAATGAATACTCAGTACAATCCGATTCAATTTGAATGACCATTGCTTCATCTTCAATATTCATTATTTCAAATCGACCTCTCATTAGATCGATCAAAAAGCTAAATTAGGTTGAGAGTTGAATGTCTTACGTAATATAGATAGAAATCAATAAATTCAATGTACAATGGACTGAACAATGGAATGTACAATGGACATGAATGGAACAATACAGCTAGTGAAACTATAACTACTAGTAGCAGCCTAAAAGTGCAGAAATGCCAGCAGGAGGAGATTAGAACAATAATTTGTTAATGGCCTAGCGCTAATCACAAAAGGCTAAATGGAGCAATTTCAATGCTCAATCTTGTATGATCAATGCTCATTATCTAAAAATGACTGATCACTATTTCAAATCGATAGCTTAATATCTCAATTTCATTGCTGATTATTTCAATGTGAATGCACAGCAGCATTTGAAATGACATGCTCAGCTTGCTTTGGTGAGTGCTCAACATTTCATCCTCATTATATCAATTGAAAAGCTAATCCTCAAAGCTGATTTCAGTTTGGTTGTTCAGTTATTGAATTTATGCGCTCACCATGATTAAATGCATGCTTTTATTTAAATTTGAATGCCCAATGTCAATTATTTAGCTTTGGATGATCATTATTTCAAAGTGGATGGTTGTTGTTTCAATTCAAGCAGATTTTAATTCAGTGCTCATCGGCTGAAATTGGTTGCTGATTACTTCATCTACAATACTCATTATTTCAATTCGAAAACTCATAGTGTAGATTGAAAAGCTAGACATCTCAATTTCAATGGTCAATCAATTGTGCTAAACGCTCATTATGTAGAAATGACTCCTCGATACTTCAAATTATTGCTGATTATTACAATTTCAAATCCTCAATATTTGCAATCGCATGCAAGGCTTCGATTCTTCTGTCGATTTGAGTGCTGCCTTTGTAGTTACTTGAACATGAATGTCCAATATTTCAAATCGAATTCTGATTATGTCAATTATTCAGATTGATATGCATTTGAGCCAAAGAAAGACAACGTTCATAACCAAGTGACGTCCAATCAATTGAAACGATCAGCATTCGGATTATAGCAAATGGCATTTTAACTCAAATTCTATGCATTCAAATTGATATATAGATCAATCAAATTGAACCAATAAGCACGAGAAACTGCACTGACCATAGTAGTTAGAATTGCGGACGCACTGATAGTGGATACGAACATGGATAGGAACATGTGTTCCGAATTGCCAATGCGAACATGTTCCGAATTGCGAATGCGAACATGGATATGAACATGTTCCGAATTGCGAATGGATGCGAACATGGATAGGAACATGTAAATAGGAACCGCGTTCCGATTGATAGGCGAATTGAGATCATACTCAATGATTCGGAACGCCTTGTTCCGAAATTGAATTAGAGTATGTGAATTAGAATAGGGATGCGAACATCTATTTCGGTACTTAAACAGGTGTTTGTTTTGAGACTGCTTGCTCAAATGCGACAATTGTGGCCATTGTGACTATGATGACAATTTTATTTACTTTCATAATGCGTTTACAGATCAGAAATTATGTTATGAAGGTTCTATTATTTACTAATCAGAATCCCATTTACGGAATTTGCGAAATGAAAACAAGAGGTTTACAATGTAAGTGTAATTAACCATAAAAAATGAAAGAAGGTAAGTCACGTCCCTAGGGGGACTCCGTTAACTTCAAGAAGTCCTCAGCCCATTCGAGGAATGTTGCATTGTTTGTGAAGTCGTGATCACACTCGTGTATAGGGCACTTCGCCGACAGTCCTTTTCTCCTTTGGAGTGCTGTCACTGTTAAAGTCTTCCAGAGTTCCACTTTGCATCCGCAACACAAATTAACCTTCGCATCCAACGATCCACCCATAATTACTTGGCTTTCATTTTGGTAACAGAACAGTTGTTTCTGGGTACTCATCATGAAATAGATTCGTAATAGATTCTTAATGTCTACTCAAGTCACGAGGATTAGAGCTTGCTTAATTGGAACAATTACATCCTTATATATCCCTTTAGGGAAAATCGGAACCTCTCTGATTGGCTGTTGGGAATTCCTTTGTTTGAAAAGTATATAAGTCCTAGTTGTGTACCAATTCTTATCAAAGATTCTAATCCTCAAGTACCATAGCTATTTTATCTATATTATTCTAATCACATTAAAAATGGAACGTACCACAACACCTCCCGCTTCTCCTGTCGAAGAGATGGAATCGCCATGCGAACCCATAGTGTTGGGAACAGGACCCGTGATTACAGAATCATCAGATGATGAAAGCGTGGTTCTAAGGAGCTTCATCGAAACACCGCTGGAAGCTCTTATAACAATAAAGACACGTGGTGGAAGTCACGTTCGTAACGCTCCACGAAAAACAAGGACGAAAAAGATATGTGTGCGTTTGGAACCTGAAGAAAGGGATTTGACCACTGCGCTGGAGTTCAGCATAATAGATCCAGCCACGCCCCGCCGCTGCCCTGGTGCCCCCAAAAAGACAAGAGTATGTGTTCGAGTTGACCTGAAGAGAGTGATTCCTTTCCCCAATATTGACAATATGTAATTTTTATCTTTAATAACACTTACATAAATGAACAATCTTGTTTTTATAATTTCACAAATCGAATTTCTAATAGGATTTGAATGGGAACTGGGGATAGATATATTCATCTCTGAAATAGCTACCTATAAGTATTTCTAAGTTTAATATTTGGAAGATATATATTTCAAATCACTTGTTTGAGACTTTGAAACAGCACCGAACGTACTAGAACAAGTTTGAAATGAATATTAATGTGTAATTCAAATGATAGTCAAATTGGATGAAAGTTTGAATAGATTTACAGTGTTTTTTGAATGCTTTTTTCACCTTAGGATGATATCATACATATTGCATACAATACATCATCAGCTAGAGAATGAAAAGACCTTTCTAATGATATAAGGTATGTACCCATTCGATGAAGAAATCCCTGTTGTATGCAAGTGTATGCAGGAAGAAAAATTTATGATTTCAATTTCTAAGTTTCTCAACTAAATTCTATCTATCTTTCAAAGGGCTATAGCTGCTTCGGATGGTGTCATACATGTGTCATACAATACACCATTAGAATCAGCATGAAAAGAGCATTCGAATAATATAAGGTATGTACCCATTCGATGAAGAAATCCCTGTTGTATGCAAGTGTATGCAACTGGAAAAATTCTAAGTTTTTCTCAAAAATAACTAAGTTTTCAAGTTTTTGAAAATTTTCAAAGTTAAAGTTTGATCACTCGAAATGACTATAATGCATAAACTTCCACATGAACTTGACCTTGACTTTTGACTTGACCTTGACCTTTGACCTTCATACACTTCATACACTTCATACACGGCGGGGGGGGGGGGCATTTGCAGATAGTTTAAAACATGTGGCTGGATCTTAAGTTAGGAACACTATATGTTATATTATTAAACAGAATTATTAATTTTCATAATTAATTATAACATTTTCAAAACCTATAAAGCACACAAGCTTATATGATGAAATGTTTAAATAAAGATAAACATTTCCAAAGTGTGCTTCAAATTTGTAAATAATTCAAATGTTAATTTTGTTTTCAAAGTGATAGTCTGTGGACCATTTACAAATTAAAAGTTGTTTAACCAAAGTCAGAAATGTTTATCTTTTTCAAAACAACAGTTTCGTTTCTATGATTTCATTTCGAAATAAAATAAAATAATAACAAATCAGCTGATTTCAATTTCATGTTAATATGTAAACAACCCTTTTCAAGATAAATTCAACATTTCGACTTTCGGTTTCTATCTCGAAAAATATATATCTCTGTCAGAAAATTAATGACTGTAGAATTACTTTCCAATATTTATACAATAGTTACTTAAATGAGTTCATATTTGCTAACAAACAATGTAATGACAAACGTTTTCCATGACTTACAGAAATGGTTCGTCAAGCAAGCATTGCACGTCAAAGATTAATTTTCCACTACTGTGAAACTGGTAAACAACCGGTGCGTCATGCCAACAAGAGTGGGCATAAAGATTGTAATTTCAAGGAGGGCTGCACTTATGTCTACTGCCTCACCTGCAGAGCCTACGTGCGAAGCACAAAAATGGCCAACGACGAAAAGTGCAAAGCCTTCATCATCTGGCATGCTACCTGTGCGCAGGAGAATGGCAGGGGTGGAGTTAACCTGACCTCGAAAGCCGAAAGAAATAAATTGGCTAGACTGTTCGCGAAGGAGGATAGGGCTGCAGAAGGAGTTCTAAGTCAATGCGCAGAACCCTCAAAACCCCCAACAAAACCCCCCACAAAAAGAAAATTCAAGTCAAGAGAATTCCTGGACAGTGACTCGTCATCCAGTGATTTAGAGGTGAGTACTGATAACTGCACATGCTAAATTTAAAATAAAAAAATGAATAATGTTAAGAACATTTGTTTCGCTATGTATGAAGTAAATTCAATTTTTAAAACATTTCAGTGTCCGAGGTCTCAAGCGAAGAAAAAGACAAAGATTGTCAAAAAGTTACCTCAAGTGAGAAATGTAAGTCATGTTGATAAAAATTAATCACCTTTGATGTAAAATAATATGTTATTTCTCTTTACAGCTGTTTAAAATTCTGCCACCGGTACCGAAGATGCGTGTGGTAGAAGAAACAAGTAGCCCACGTCCCGTAAGTACAGCTGTTATAGTCGTTATTATAAGTTCCTCTCACCACTTAATGTATCATACATAATGCATTTACTCAATTATTCTTCTATCTTTTTCTACCGTTTCAGGTAATGAGATCCTTATCCCTGAAAAAGACCAGGGTTAATAGCGTCGCCTCAACACCTGCGACTACAACTTCCGTTGAGGATAATGAGGAGCGTCCCTATACAATACGGGAGTCCTCATCCGATGAGAGGGAGGATTCAGACGAGAGTAGCGAATCTTCAACATCGACCACCTCGTCCTCTTCAACATCAACCACCTCGTCGCCCACATCTTCTGATGAGGATGAAGCAAGGCATTACCTTGTAAGTACCGAATTTAATAATTAATAACTAAATCTCATGATTTCTCTTGATAAATGCTGTTCTAAAATTATAACAGTGATATCTATTTTCAAAATAATTCGATTCAGGACAATTTTTCACCGTTGACTCCTGAGGTACGATTTTCACAATTTTGTTAGAACTGTAGTGCTCTATCCTCATTATAAGGACATATAGATAGTAAACAATTATTCCTTCTCATTTCAGGATATGTGTGATTTCACATCACAAGAGATATCATTCTCCCGAATCCGTTCGTCGCCAACTTGCAGCGTTCAGCTGCCCCCTACACCGATCCTTCAATACCGAACTCCTGCTCCTACTCCGGTCCCCTTTCCTGATCCTGCTCCTGCTCCAATCCCTGTTCCTGCTCCTACTCCGATCCCTGATCCTGCTCCTACTCCGATCCCTGTTCCTGCTCCTACTCCGATCCCTGTTCCTGCTCCAGTCTCTATTCCTGCTCCTTTACTACAACAATACAATGTCGACCTAGACGATACATCCGAGAATGATGAGCGGCTAGAAGAGAGGTTAAAACTGTACCAGCAACGCCTGAAGATGGCTGAGGAGAGAGAAACTAAGCTCAGGGAGGAGAATAGGGGTTTGATTGTGTCCGTTAGAAATTTAACACAGTCAAACCTACTATTGTCCTCCTCTGTAGCCAGAGGTGGTCGACAGTTTGAGCGTGAGACGCTGATGCACTTAGTGTTTCGCGATGGGGAATTCACAAAAGTGAGGCTGTCTCACATGGAGGACACGACCGACTGCTGTGAGCAGTGCCACCATATTAAACTGTCGCACAGCGACAGGGTCAAGTGTGAAAAAATGTAAACTTTTTACTTTTACTTTTTGTTTTGACTTTAAATGGAAAAAGAAATTGTTACAAGTCCTGTCTTCTTATTTCATCGTAGATTGGAACAAATGTCATTGGCTAGTAATCGTTGTGACGTCATAGGATGATAAAAATATATATAGTCTGCAAAATTATAATCCTCACCAGTTTAATGAACATGGTTGTCTGTTCTAAATATGGAAAAACGTTTACTCTTAATGGTAATTTGCAACGCCATGAAAAGTTTTGTAAGTTAGGAAAAACTTATCAGTGTAGGAAGTGTCCATATGAAACGAAACGACAGGATAATCTAAAGCGACACAATCTAGTCTGTGATAAGCAACCAAGTAATTGTAATTTAAATTCAAATCCTCGAAGTATCTCAGCTAATGATAGTGAAATACCCGAATCTAGTACTGCTGAATCAACGTCTAGACATGTACCAATCAGGGCTTCAAATAATAGTTTGATCTTTATGCAATGCTGCTCCCGCTGTGGTAAAACGTATAATTCTATAAGCAAATTCCGTCAGCATATGAATATGCATAATACAAATAGTGAGATGAATATTCAAAATAATCATGGAACTGTAAGTCTCAGCGAAAGCGCGCTCAACGGTCATGCTCGTGTATACGACATCACACCATCAGCACACACAGTAGATATAACTTCCTTTTTATTAAGTATGCGATCTATATTAGAGAACTTAGTGACAAACCTTCTAGAAAATTTTCAACTACGTGGTCGTCTGGTAGCACAAATTCGTTATGTGCGATCAAATCCTCAGGAAGATGAAACGTTTCTCGCACACTTTACTTCATCATCCACAAACTATATTTATGACTATGATACATGGTTCCAAGATAACTTAAATAGTCTCTCAAGTCATATTGAAGCTTTTGCAAATAAGGGTAGCAATTGGGTTATAGATGAAATACTAAATATAGAATTCAATGTTATTACTAGTCCATTACTTTCTGGTGGAGAAGTATTTAATCTACCAAAGAGGTTGAAAGATTCGAAGGCTGTAATTAATGTACATTCAAATGCAAATGACTGTTTCTTGTATTCAGTTCTATCAATGCTACATTACAATGATGTATCATATTCTAGGAATGAGATAAAATCATATAGTAAATGGTCATCTGAACTAAATATGAATGACATCTCTACACCCGCATCAATTAAAGATATTCCTAAGTTTGAGAAAAATAATGACATTAAAATCAACATTCACGTTTACGAAAAAGGACTAAAGGGTGTTCGATATAGCAGCAACTTTATTGGTAAACGAACTGTGAATATACTACTAATTATAAACAATGAACGTGCACACTATTGTGGAATCAGAAAACTATCAAGATTATATAGAAAAATAAATAGAAGATATAAACATTTCTGCGATCGATGTACCCAATCGTTTACATATAAGACAACTTTGGAGCGACATTATCAATTTTGTGTTCGTGGAAAGGCACAAATAGAAAGAATGCCTAAACAACTAGAGGTAAGCACAAGTAGCATGGAATATCAATTAAGTCCTCCTTTAGTTGTTTATGCAGATATAGAGTGCTACATCGATAATAAAGTACACAAACCGGCAGCAGTTGGTGTTTATCATGTTTGGCATAAAGCTCTCCAGTCCAGATTTGAAAACAAATATTATGTCTTCAAAGGAGAGAATTGTATTATGGACTTCTTGGATCACCTAGAAAATATAGATCAAAACTTATATGATAATCAGCGTGCAATAAGTCGGCAACCAATGTCTCTTTCTTCTGATGAAGAAGAAAAACATAAAAATGTAAAAAATTGTAATAAATGTAAAGCTGTATTTAGTGATGATTGCATAAAAGTAAGAGATCACGACCATTTAACAGGAAGATATAGACAAACAATATGCAGTAAATGCAATCTTCGATTAAAAATAAATAGGCGGGAACTACCCATCTTCTTCCATAATTTTAAGAATTATGATAGTCATATCGTTTGCTATAAAGCAATTGGAAAGAAGAAGTCATGGAAATTGGAAGTAGTAGCAGCAACAGCTGAAAAGTATATAACTCTATCCGCCAGCGTCCCTGTAAACGAATACAAAGGAAAAACAATCTACTTCAAGTTAAAATTCTTAGATTCTTATCAATTTTTAAGTGCATCATTGAGTGAGTTAGCAAGAGGATTGCAAGTTTATGAACATGTAGAAAAACTAAGAAATGAATTTCCCCTGTTAACAGATGATATTCTTTATCAAAAGGGAGTGTTTCCCTACTGTTATTTCAAAAGTCTAAATACCTTGACAGAAAAATGTCTGCCACCACAATGTGAATTTTATAATGATCTCACTCGTGAACATTGTTCAGATGAAGAATATAAGCACGCTAGTAATGCGTGGTTTGCTTTCAATTGTAACAATTTTGGTGATTACATGCTTGCATATTTGAAACTGGATGTATTATTACTGACAGATATTTTTGAAGTTTTTAGGTCACTAAGTCAAAGTGAAGATGAAGTAGATCCTGTCCATTTCGTTAGCCTTCCACATCTTAGCTTTACTTCAGCTTTAAATTTGACATCTAATGATCCTCCACACTACATACAAGACGAAAGTATGTATAATTTCTTCGAAAGGGGAATAAGGGGTGGAATGACTTTTACGAACATTCACAGAGCACGTGCACGCATTTCGGAATTACAAAATAATACAAATGAAAGTCGTCACTTATCTTACATTGATGTCAATAACCTTTACGGTTCTTCGCTCAGTAAGAGTCTACCACATTCAAATTTTAAATGGTTGAGTGATAGTGAAGTAAGCTATTTTCTAAACGAAGAAAATATACAAGCTATCGATGATGATGGTGAAATTGGCTATATTTTTGATTTGAACTTGGAATATCCTGCAAACATACATGATGACACTGCCGATTTCCCATTAGCGCCAGAGATGCAGACCGTAGAGCAAAATATGTTCTCAACTTATATGAAGGATTTACATAGGAAAATAAGACCAGACACTAAATTCAGTTCAACTAAAAAACTCTTGCTTCATCAATTCAATAGGGAAAATTATGTTGTACACTATTCAATATTAAAATTTTATTTATCCATGGGTATGAAAATCACAGAAATTCACAACGGTATAAAGTTCACACAAAAGCCATGGTTGAGAACGTACATTGATATGAATTCACAAAAGAGAGCTCAATCAAGTACCAACTTTGAAAAGTCATTTTATAAGTTGAAAAATAATTCTTTATATGGTAAAACAATGGAAAATGTAAGACGAAGGAGAAAATTCAAAATAGTAAACAGCGTGGAACAATGTCGAAAATTATCAAATCATCCTCTCTATGTACAGCATAAGATATTTGATGAAGATCTAGTTGGTATGGAAATGTATAAACCTTCAATAATGTTGAATAAATTGATTTATGTTGGTCAGGCGGTACTTGACTATAGCAAATTGGAAATGTACCAGTTATACTACAATGATTTGAAAAGATGTCCACTGATAAATAGAACGCGGCTTTGTGGAGGTGATACCGATAGTTTTTTCCTATGTTTGTACACCTCACCATCTGTCAGCTTGGAGGATGTACTGCTATATTTTGGTGAAAAATTTGACTCTTCAAACTATGACAGTCATCACCGACTATACTCAGTAACAAACAGAGCCAGATTAGGTTGTTTTAAGGATGAGTGTGCGGGAAAGTTGCTTGAGGAAATGATCTTGCTAAAACCAAAAATGTATTCAATGAAATATCTAGATTCAACTTGTGATAGCATCAAGCGGGCAAAAGGAGTGCAGAGAGCTGCAGTTAAAAAATTACAACATAATGATTATAGGACTGTGTACTACAGTGAGAAAGATACAAATGAGGAAATGACAATTATAAATTCAACAAATCACGTAGTCACTACAAAATCATTTAGAAAGCGAGGACTTTCACTTTGGGAGGATAAGCGCTGTTGGTCAAATAAAAATCTATCTCTACCATATGGACACTATAGTTTAGGTCTTCCCCCACCTTCAAAGAGAAGGAGATGCCTTCCTGCTACAGGTGACGTAGAAGTTTAAGAAATTTATCTAAGTAAACTAACCAATCACTACATTTCTGCGTAGTCATGCTTAATAATATATAGGTAGATTAAATATAAAATGAAATTTCTACATCTTTCCGATGTGTAGAAATAATTACTAAAACATAGGTAGTCCTACTATGAATTGAAGACGTAGCACTCAACATCATTCCGATATGTTGAGATGTAAAATAGCAAGCTTTATGCAAACAAATAAATTTAGGTTTATATTTGAAAACATGCCTCATTACATTAGAACATGGAAATTAAATGACTCACAAAGCATTCACATAACAAATTCTAAGAAAGTAGTCTTTCGTCACTTAATAACAAATAGTGGTGGAAAACATCGTGGCGTTTGCATTAGCCTTGACGCATTATCTTCACTGAAAGACTTCGCTGATCTGATTGACAACCATAAGACACGGATGAAGATTCCCCTCGATCAAAAGGTATGGATAAAGTGTGACTCTACCGTCAAGCTATACGTCTGTTCACCAAAGAGAGAAGATATTGACTATCGATTTTTCCGTTTCAGTGACGTCACATGGAGAAACTTTACAAAAGAGATACTACCACATATAATTTCATTCATTAAGGATGGAGGACATCAAGCGGATGGAAGTCGTGAATCGCATGTTAACTACAAAAGTAAACTCAAAACTCAATCTTCAAGAAATCGAGCGGAACATTCCCAATCGAAAGCAATGGTTATTAATAAAACACAAGATGAAGCCGACAACGAATCTACATCTGGGAAGACCCTCAATGTTAACATGGAGGATACAGAGGAAGGATAAATATGTGACTATCCTATTCTTTCCAAATGGAACAATCCAGTGTGTTGGTGGCTTCACTAATGGTGATCTACCATATCTACATTCTACGTTGGAAAATTTACTTAGTGACTCATTATCTGAATGGGAAGTGAAGACAATGACTGTGTTATGTGAATTGAACTATCATTATGACTTTCGTAAAGTCACATCATCAAATAATCTCACTTATGAAGTGGAACTATTTCCAGCAGCACAGATGACTAACTGGCACCCATATCATGTTCATGTATTCCATAATGGAAAGATTGTGATAACCGGCATTAAAGACATAAATGATGTTCCTCCCATCCTATGTGATTTGAGAAAAATATTTGTGAAATCTACATTGTAGCTATGTAAATATTTAGAAAAGAACTGTACATTTGTAAATACATATTGAAATGTAAACATGTTTTGCTTTCCCTCTAAACCTATCGATTTGAAACATAAAACAAGGATATTTACATATAAAATAAAACTTTATTACAAAACAGTTTCAATATACTTTGTAAGAATTACATCATTTTTATGGTAGTCTTTCGAAAAAAGTTGTAAAACACTTTTGCAGTTATTTTTCAATGGTCTCTCGTTGACGAAATATAGCACATAACCGCCGCACATGAGAGATACATTGCTTTGAAGTGGAAACGATGTAACTTTCTTAATCGTCCAGGAGAACCTATTCATCCATAGTGCAATGTCATGTAAGCGAGGTAGATTAAGAGAGTCAAAATATTCAGCCACTTTATAGCGATTGATGTACACTGCAACCCAATGTTTACCAGGAAGATTGTTGCTGTCCGTATTGATGATAAGCGAACAAGGATAGAAAGGAATTGAATTAGGTAAATTATCTCTAGAAAAGACATCAAGAAATATTGACTTGGAGTAGGGATGAGCATTTCCCATTTTCCTCAAGATTTGTATGTTGCTTAAGTTACTCATCTCTGATAGCTGACAGTTACGTCTCGCATTCTCGTTATTTCAACTTTGCTATTATAGATAGCATAAATGAGGCAAGTAATTGTTTTCTTCAAAGGTGACTCAAATGACACCTCTAGTCGTAGATTACCAGGCTTTGTAACTCCTACGCTTTCACCGCCTAGATCTGCATCTGCTGTGAGATTGTATATAATGAAGAAGTAACCATTTTTATACATATCCATTGTAATTCCATTTGAATCATCTGTGTTAAACATGCTCAGTGCAGTGAAAGTAGAACCATATTCACGTGCAAATTTACCCTCTTTAAAATTAGGCTCATTAGCTTTGCAAGAAACTAATTTTCCATCCTGATAGAGTGCTAGTTTACTAACGTTAAAGTGTTGGAAATTAAATGGATTCTTTTCAAAAGCACCAATAAATGACTCATTTTCCACAAATGTGATATACACCGCCTTCGGCATCGCAGTGGGAAAAAGATTTGGGTAGGCATGAGAGGATGATCCCGCACCAATTGTGAAGTTTGTTAACACACTGTGATTAACTGGATATATTGCATTGCTTTTCCTCAATCCTGTCGCATGCTCGTTGATGACTGACGGGTTCATTGTTACTCTCCTTACATTGAGCACGGCACTACTTATGTTGATTTGATAGTTTGTAGCTCCAAAAGCCATTAACGCGAACTCAGGATTTGCACGAATAAATTTTATTTGCATTTTAACCTGTGATAGTAGATATCTAGATTGACGAAGGAAATCAAGATAGACAGGTCCTTTCAAGTATAATTCCTTTGAATCTGCTGTCAATTCCATTCGTTTTTTTAAACCTCCATTTGAAACCTCATCAAATTTCCCTTGCTGATCATCATACCAGCCGGCAACTTGCAAGTGTGACTGTTTAGCTTGCTTCTGAAATTGCGTCATTGTATTTATGTATGCTCCATAGGGATATGCTCGATCCCCTCCTTCAATCTGTTTGTCATTCAATATTAAATACACATCTGAGAATAGACTGGCAATAGGAAGATTTGTCAATACCACTTTATCCTTAGTTGAATCAATATTGGTACCATCAGTCTTCTTAATTTGTATACACAATTCTAAATCAATGGATTGACAGTCAATATAATCTTGAGGATTAGCAGGTATATCAAACTGAATAGGCTGTTGGTTACCATCGATATTTGTTGTGGGGACTATATCAACAATAGTTGAGGAAATAATGTCAGTTTGATGAGGCGGTGAATCGAAGAAACACAAAGCCGAATTGATACTCTGCATCGTATTAGCTTTACAAATATGTTGTCTTCCTTCGTTTTGACTTGTTTCCAGTCGCTGTGGAATTTCGTTTGCGCTTTCTTGCTTTCACACGACGTCTTGATTTAGAACGTGCTGCTCTGGTGGGCTTTTTACTTCTCCTACGCCTTTGCTTAGTAACTCGACCTGATCCAACTTGTCTTGACTTCCTACGTTTCTTCCGAACTGTACGCCTCGTCTTTGTTAAATCATGTAATGCGTCTATGGCAGATTGCTGTGCACGCAATTTCATGGATTCACCGATATTCTCCCCTTGAAGTGCATCAGCTGCAACATTTGCACCAAAGTCTAAAGCTCTGTTTCCAACCCGCTTCATGAATGGTACGCCATACTTTTTGAGTGTTGGGAGAACCATACGTCTTAGTGCACCGAATATGCCTCCTCCAACTTGTCGTCTACCTCCAGCAAACACGGGATAGCCGCTCTGATAGGATGGACCACTGTAAATGCCTGACATTATGTCCTGTACATAATTATAGATCCCACAATAGCGTAAAGCCTTAATCTCGTGTCCTGATGTGTAGTGTTAAAACAGTAACACCACCACATAATGGTACTACTTCACCTGTATCATCATGAATTGATATGTCAATTCTATTGATGACATTTCTGCTCATTGGTACATACATCGTGTTAATAAATTCTCGATTGATTAGTTGCTTCCTTACGGATGAGAGAGGAAATGTGCGCAGAAGTGGGGCCTCAATGTCGCCAACCCTTGTATATTCAATAATGTTACAATAGACGTATAAGTTACTTATATCACGCTCTAGTGATGGGGCTGTATCGCCTATTGATGAGCCTTCATAAATAGTTGATTTTGAGAATCCCAATGTGGACGTTAACACGCTATCCAGCTTGATAAGAGAGTTCTTCCCTACCTTTAGAATCATGCGTTTCTTATGTGGATCATAAGAAAAGTGATATTCATCTGCATCAAGGTAATCTACACCAAACTCATTTAACTTTGTACACAATTCAGATGGCGTTTTCAAGCTTTCAATGTTCAAATTAACTCTTTTTACAAGTTCACTGGAAGTAGACAATTCATCACCCAATATGTCTTCGCTGTATACGTGGATATCCCATGAAGCATTTGTTGATGCTTTGAGTTTAGAAGAGGACAATTGAACCTTGAATGTATCATTTAACTCTGTCAACCAAGGTGCGCTTTCAAGGCCCTTAAACATCCCAATCATTTCAGATCCGAATTCAATAACAGCGGACTCAGACTTTTCCAATGGTGTCTTTTTAGTAAAAACAGTAAATTCTGCCTCCTTTTCAACAGTAAATAAAGTTACTTTCTCTTTCTTATATTCACAAGTCATTAAAGTTTCTGGCACTGATCCTTGAAACTTTCTTGCAAAGTCTTCAACACTTCTAATGACCTCAAATTTATTTTTTACTCGGATGCTCCTCTTTTGTAATGCATACAATGGCACAATTCTACATTGAAAATCAGTGACTTTCCTCTCCGAATTCCACCCACGTCCATTGTGCCAATACCTTGATGAGAAAGTTGTTCTGGAATACCCAAAAGTATGACTCAAATCCTTACCTAATACAAGAAGAACATGCTTGCCTTCCTTCATCAATTTTGTTGACCCCTTTATGACTGGTTTGTAGAATTTATTCAAAGTCAGCTTGAATAGATCATTTATTCGTTCAAACATTCTACTGATTTCCTTTTCTGTATCTTGCAAGCTCATTGTGGGAACCTTAGAATCAAAAGTTGACGTTGCAAATGCCTTTTGAATTTTAATCATGTTTTGGACAGATGGTAAAGATGTTGAAAAAGGATGTAAAGTTAGATGATGAAAAGCCCAAAAACCATGTAGACTATTTTGAAATATGCGAAAGCAATCATCCTTCTCTCGTACTTCTTTATGTAATTCAAAATAGTTGTTCTTTAGCAAACTGATATCGTTGTAATAAGTAATTTCAGTTAGAGCAACTTCATGGGGTCCATGCAGAGTAATTGGATTAGCGAATTCAACAGAGTATAGAGATGGTTTGTTACTTGGGAATATCTTATGGTTGCTATTGCTTGGAAGAATGATATTGAAGTTAGTAGACATGTTAAACTCATATATGTAAGAAGACACATGCTATATTAGCTTAAAAGTTACGAGTGTCTCCCACCTCCACATTTTGTAGATCCTGGTGCGTTATCCAGCTATTGAATGAATCAGGATATCCTTTCCATTTAACTAGATATTTCCTTTGATTGCCATGACCTTTCTTCCTAATTATTTTGTCAATCATATACACCTCTTCACTTCTGTCTACTACTTGCAATTCATAAGAGTAAAATTTTCCTTCAATTGGATTGCCATGGTAATCTATTAATTTATACATGGTGGGTCTAAATTTTGTATTTACTTCATCTACAAAAAACTCTTCTTCAGTCCAATTAGGTAGATACCCCTTCTC
Source organism: Prostheceraeus crozeri (assembly GCA_907163375.1). NCBI lineage: Eukaryota > Metazoa > Platyhelminthes > Polycladida > Euryleptidae > Prostheceraeus > Prostheceraeus crozeri. The sequence continues at coordinate 227,171 of CAJQUW010005415.1, read as the reverse complement.
AAATGTAGACTTAACCTTTGAAATCAGAACTCTATCACCAACATTTATTTTCTTTTCATTGGAAATGTTTTTCGCTTTCTTATCATACAATCGAAGCAATACATCCATCGCATTATCTGGGGTAACATCGACAGGTTTCATCTTAATGATTCGATGGTAGCTTTCATTGTAATTCTTAACAAATTTCTGCAGCTCACCTATCCAAACATGTGTATTTTTTGCAGTGAAATAGCGCCATATTTTTGTCTTCAGTGTGCGATTGAACCTCTCAACCATGGCAGCTTTATAAGCACTTTTGACACTAAACAATTCCACATTATGACTTTTAAGGAGACTTCGAACATGAGAGTTTTCGAATTCCTTCCCTTGATCGGTCTGTATTCTTTGCGGAACACGCCCCTCATCGAAAATGCTCTGAAAAGCCGCTTCAACTTCTGGTCCTCGTTTAGATTTCAGCGCACGTGTCCAAGCATAGCGAGATAAAATATCTATTACGGTTAAGATGTATTTATAGCCATCATTGTACTGTGATATCTGTTGCATGTCAGCCAAGTCCGCTTGCCATTGACTATCTATATTGTTAACAACATATTTTCTCGTTGGAAACCGCTTTCTCGCATTTTTGTGAAGAGTGTAAGTCGGTTGACTCCTTAACCACTTCTTGACTTTCTCTATCCCCACACCTGCTGCACGAGCTAGAACCTCCGGACGACTGAAACTTGCGGGGTGATTTATGTCGTAATAAATCTTTCTGAGTTTCACTGCTGTACTCATCGTCTTTGTTCTGATTTGCACGCGTATTACTCGCACAGCAACTGCTAACACAATCGATATCAACCTCTGTGCCCTCTTCTCCTTTACCTTCGAGCGCAGATTTCAAACAACAGCAAAATGTTTGTAACGACATGATATGAGAGAAGCAAGGCTTAATTCATATTTGCTTAATATTTACTATACTCCTTCCCAACACGCATTGAGCGCCTAGTAGCTCTTTTTGGTTGCAGATCATCGGGAACATGAAGCTCTCGCTTGACCGCCATCGTGGGTGTTTTACTTTTTGTTTCATCTTGTAAGTGACCCTTGTCCAACTCATTCACAGTCGGTCCTCCAATAATATTGTGTGGTACATTTTGATCAGATAAAATTTTCTGAAAATATGACCACCCTTGTGGTGCACCTAGTTTTCGCCTTACATCTCTAACAGCATATTGCAGAAGGTCATCTATGTGACTATTTCTAATAACATCACCAGTTGTTTCATCTATTATCTCCCCTCTCTCATTGAACTTCACATGTGGATCAATGAAGTCAAATAATCGCTCAGCGCGCACACGATATGGTCGAGGTGTTGACAAGGTTATAAATCGTCGCAACTTATCACGAATCTGTCGCCTCTCATCAATGTTTTCAGCTGCTAACTGTATTCGTCGATAGGGATTCTTAATCTTCTGAATTTCCATATCCTTTTGTGTTAGTTCCTTAAGTTGATTCGTAATAGGTTGATCTATATTTTTGACTTCTGGTGCACTTTGTAATGTAGTCAATTGTACATACTCCTCTTGAGGAATGACTACCATCTTTGAATACGACATGTTTGAAAATAATAAGGCAACAAAGTACATTGCTTAAAACTAATTGTGAACCGAGAAAACTGTCATTGGTTCAGCGGAATTAGGTATGATATTTGTTCAAAATCGAAGTCGTTCCGGACATTCCTGGGTTAGATCAATAAATAGATAGCCATGTGGTTTCTTAGTTACATCCTCATATATTTTTGAAAGAACTTTAGGTTGTTGAGGTAATATCTGTCTACTGAGATGATGTATCTGACTGATGTCTCTTGGATTTTTAAATATTGCCAAATAATGTGTATTCAAACTCCTAGTTCTTTGCTCTTTCCCTCCATCAAAAATGTTTTGGGTGATATAGATAATAAAAGCTTCCCTATGATGTGCAGTTTGAATGAACATTTCAGTTACATCCTTTGAAGATTTGCTTTCACGTAATAGATCGTCTAATACTAGTAAGTCACCTGCTTTGATGTCTTCAGTTGTCGGTAACCCTTGCTTCACATCATAACCTTTCTGGCGAAGTGCAGAATGTAGTTGTGGTTGAAATATGCCATAACACCATTTAACTCTTTTAATTTCTTTATTAAACATCTCATTTCTAAATTGTAGTAATTGAGTTACAAAAGTAGTTTTACCGGACTGACTTGGTCTGGCCACACACATTGTGCGATCAGTGAATAGGCGAAAATCTGTCATCCTGAAATTTCAAAAGCTTTAAAGACCAACACCCACCAGTTTGCTTAGAATAAAACAATTCATGTTCCATAACAACTTTATTTACATTTAGAAACTTTCATTTCACATTCACAGCATTTGTGTTTCCTCATCAATGTCAGCATTAAAATAACTTCTCGCGTCAATTTGAGCAACTTGGCGTTTCAATTTCAACTTAACACTCCCTTCCTTGGATTTCCGTCCCCGCTTTTTGCTTTCTTCAACATCCTTCCCATCTTTTGAAGTAGATTTATCGATGGTGATTAGACACTTATCAATCGGCATTGGCTCATAAACCAACTGTAGAACTTTCATTTGTAACGATGCCACTTTTCCGGTTGAGCCGTGAGCACCAATGTATAGACCGTTGACGTGCATTAAACCCATGTATCCTCCGCGCTTCAGATCATCACACTCCATTGTATTTCCAAGTAGATCGAATGCTTGAAAGTGATCGGACAATTTCAAGAATAGTGTATCGAACTCGGGTAAATCCTTATAGCCACTTCCTTCCTCTAACGCCTTCCTCCAATGTGTAGGAGCACTTTCGGGCAACACAACGCATTCCTTCGCCAAAGAGTCGATGGTTTTGAGTATCATCTGCTGCCATTTCGGAAAGGTTACTCGCATTTGTCTCATGTTGCTATAACCAGATGAAGACATACCATTACTGTGGAAAAATGGAACTTGAAGGTAGAAACCATCGTCACCATAGCTCAACGTTTGGAAGTAAAAGGTATTTCCAATCCCTTGAACCTTCCTTGTCGGTCGGAATTTAAAGAGATCACGTTCAAATGAGTCGCTCTCCTCTCTAACTATAAACATTTTTTGAGACATAATTCAATGTTGTTCTTATTCGGAGCTTTTCAACCGTCAGCGATGAATGATAGCTTGAAAGTGATTAAAGAGTACAAGCGCGTCTCTCTTATATACATATTCACATGAGTCATCAATCAATGATGACGTGTCAATCCATGATTCGTCGTCTACAGCAACACTGCGGCACCTGCTACAACTTTCCCTAGTGGACTGTTGAGTACATTGTAAATGCTGTTTCCAATATCATTCAACATATTCAAAAACCCACCACCTCCACGCTGAACTAAGTTCCGCCTTTTCATATCACTGCTTCTTGGATTTGAAAATTTTCTAATGCTGTTTAGAGAATCAGTACTCAATAAAGGTTTGTATATTGGGAGGCATTTGTGTATTGCAAAAGCCAAATCACGGATGAAATCATCACTTGAGTTTTGAATTAATTTGCACTTAACTTTATTGTTTCGCATGCTGTTTAACTTTCGCAACGCCTTCTTAAACTGACTTGAAGGTCTAAAAGAACCATACTTCCGAGAAAAAGATGCCTTTCGTTTTGCAGTCATTTTTATTGTGTTAAAAGCAAAGCATTTATGAAAATACGCATTTTTGCTTAGTTCCATGCAACAAAGTCAAACGGTAACAGATGGTAGGTCGTAGTCATCAACATCACTCAAAGTCTGAGTCGTTGCAGTTATAAGCTGTTCTATATTACACATTAAATCCTTTGATAGAGGACAGCATGAACAGCATGGTTTTGAAGCGAAGACTTTTAAAAGATTAGCATAGTATGCTCTAAACTTGATTATGTCCCGGTCATCTTGCACTGCCACATTGACGCTCATCGACGGGGGTCCGGTAAACATGTCCACCTTGAATTTACCACCATTTTCATCATAGTGGCTAAATACGATTATATCATGCAAACAAGTCTTCAATTTCCGTGTTCTCATTTCACAATAGCAACGAGAACTCTGTGGAATAGCTTCCGTCAAACTCAGAGGCTTGAACACTTCATCGAGCCAAAATCGTAGTACTCGCGTAAGGGCATTGGTCAATATCCTCATTAAGAGTTTCTGAAGTTCAATATCATCTTCACAATGATAGAATGTGACAATATCCTCCATCAGATCTATGAGATCAGCTTTGTAACCAATAACATCATTTGCAGAGTAGAAAATCTTGCTAGTAAACAGATTGTCTTTGTGAATAATTGAAACAGGAATGATCGTGGTAAATGGCATGTTTATTAATGTCTACAATCCTCAACAAGTATGGTTGTAATAGAAGTGTGATAACCTTATATACAAAAGCTGCACAATAGCAACCAATCACAGACACGCATGATGACTCATCATGAACGATATACAGTGACTGTTGAAATTATTTCTTCATCACAAAGGGGACAAAATGTAGTTTCCAAGGGTATATAGCATGTAGAACACATGATAAAATGAGAACATGGTAAGAAGAGAAGGGATTTTTCCCGTTCAAAACACCTAATGCAGTTCCGTTCACATAATAGTTTAAACGTCTCTGTTTCTAATTTCTTTCTGAAGTCACTTTCATTGTTAGAACATTTTGATAAATCAATTGAAGGTTTCACTTTTTTTATCTCCGTTTCAGAAAGTTCCAATTTCATCCTCCTAATTTCACTGTCTTTATAATGTAGCATTGAGAAATCTTCTATCCAACTACGATCCAATTTAGCATTCATGGTATGCTCATCCAGATCCATTAGTCGTTCAACTAAATCACCAGCTTTGATATTTTCATTTAGATTTGTAACAGTTTCTATAGCCTTTAGCGAATAACCAAGGTCTCTTGCAACAATCCATGAAATTGGGTAACTAACTATCAAGCAACTTCCACGTATTTATAACTTAACCTAGTTATGAAAATAGATAAAATTGTCATCATAGTCACAATGGCCACAATTGTCGCATTTGAGCAAGCAGTCTCAAAACAAACACCTGTTTAAGTACCGAAATAGATGTTCGCATCCCTATTCTAATTCACATACTCTAATTCAATTTCGGAACAAGGCGTTCCGAATCATTGAGTATGATCTCAATTCGCCTATCAATCGGAACGCGGTTCCTATTTACATGTTCCTATCCATGTTCGCATCCATTCGCAATTCGGAACATGTTCATATCCATGTTCGCATTCGCAATTCGGAACATGTTCGCATTGGCAATTCGGAACACATGTTCCTATCCATGTTCGTATCCACTATCAGTGCGTCCGCAATTCTAACTACTGACCATCCGAATTGACAGAATAGATGTGAATTTCAACAACGGACACATGCTATTTCAAATACTGGGAATTCAAATTAATCAATGGGAACTTATTCAGCTATCAAATTGAGTGGAAAATTTAATAATTTTTCAAATCAACTTCCTTTGTCTGATATCGTGGCAAACAATACTTTGTGGATAGCTAAAGATTGTGATAATCGAACACAATTAATCAATTAAAGATAAATTCATAGCACGGTGATTATTCATGGAAATATTTTCAGGTTGCAAATCAAAACGAGCCCTCTCTATTAGGGTCGGCTACACGATGTCCTAATGAAATGAGATAAGACTTCTTTTGAGTTACCAGCGTTCTCATGAGTCATGACATAACTAAACAATACACCTAAGAATCTTAGAAATTGTTCAAGGTCAGATATTTCCAGAGCGTAGCGAGTAGCGAGGATAACGAGCACCGTCATGCACCGTCACGTGATATAGAAAAACGCCACTGGCGGATGGGAGTTAGTTCTGAAATGTGTAGACAAACCGTGTTGTAAATTTCATGGATGGGATTAACTAACATAACGATAGTCAGTAGGGTGGGGTAATTTTTCAGCCGGGTGGACTTAGCCCTCGCCAGTCCCCCGACGCTACGGGCCTGCTTCTCTGTGATAGTGCTTCCGTGAACAGAAAACTTTGCTCCATGATTGATCTTCAGATAAACCGTCCTTGATTTCCGACGACGACAACCTCTGCAACTCAATTGTGTATCTCTTATATGATTCAGTTCATATGTTGAAAAATTTTAGAAATAATTGGATTACCGAGAGATGTCAAGAGTTGAAATACAATCTTCCTGATGGGACCACTGCCGTTGCTCGATTCAAAGATATTATTGACTTGTACTGTTCAGAGTCAAATGTAGTAAAACGAGCTAATCTTTCTTATTGATCGTGCTTTCCTACTTCTCTTGTTCCTTTGAAGGCCAAAACGTCGCACTCATAGAGTAAGTATATTAGGCAGAGTGGTAACTCCGCATTTATTAAATCCCCAATGTGTATACACCTTCGAATTTATTAAAGGAACTCGAGGGGGATGTAGTTGGTAATTGTTGCCAAATGTGAGATATGCAAATTGTTGCAGTTTTGAAGAAATTATAACGGAATTGACTGATCATGATTGTAATGCAGAAGGAATGATGGTATTTCACAAATTCTCATGACAGCCTTGGAGATTTAATGTTTGCTAAATTACCAATTCGATGGGTTCCTATTACTTTCATACTCAAGAAAATGAGTATTGTCTTAAGAATGATCATATCACAGGCAACCTGCCACTGGCAGAGTAAAATCACATAATCGCAGACAATGATACAATGATTTCACTTAACTTTGAAAAATGTAGATGGTTCCACATCACTATTCGGATTCTAGAAATGAAACTTGAATTTAGTGAATCATAAAATCATGCCGGTGAAAATTGAATTAAAAACCTGAAATTTCAGAAAAGAAGGCACGAATAAGATCGTGACTTTTTCATGAAGACTTCCATTGTATATCATGAAATTCCCCTCATAATCAGCTTCATGTCCGCTTGGTTATGATGCTTATTAGCAAATATTCATTCCTTTTGATATACAACTTACTTCATACTACTTATAAAGAGGACGTCATCTCGGTAGTATGTAAATTTGCAAAATTTTGACTTTATTTCAAAAGTGCTCAAATAATGTTTTTGACCACGGGATCGTGATTTCCGCAAAGAACTGAATCTTTTGATATAAAAATTTTTACTGTATACAAACACTTTTTTGAGTCGACACTCTACCTACATATACATACCCTATAGTCTCACTTGTCGTGCGTGTTTTTAATGAGAAGACAGTGAGTGCATTAATCTATGATGGCAAAACAGATGCAGCGAATTGGTGCATCACTTTGTCCGATTTTGGCATAGATTAAATGTGAAACATACACTACTTAGTGATTCTGACAGAAAACCGTTTTCTTCTGTTGAAGATGTGCGATTTTCATCTATTTTGAACATTTCTGACCAAATTGAATGCGGCCTTGATGAGGAACGAAGCCGTCGCATGAAATCGCTAACATCAATAACACGGGATTCCTTAGTCCAAACGTTGAGAGGACTAGTCGAACTTAGAAAACAACTTTTGATGGACAAAAGATGGAAACATGTGTTACCGGGTGTTTTTCAGACTGACCAGTTCGAAGTTGGATTCGGCTGCTACAGACAAAGGAGCACTGGTCCATATATTACACATCCTTCGAACAAATTTTGTGCAGTGCAAGACTTCGCAAATTGAGACTGTATGATCAGGTAGAGGTTGTGGTTAATCATGGACATGACACATGAAAGTTTGATGTCGTATTCTACTACCCTTTTTGGAGTTCTGTCATCTGAAACGAAATCTATGCTGTCTCGTATTTTTAAACGTTGTAAGAAAACAATTTGCAAACCCAGATGTATATGTTCGAATACTGTTGATAATCTGTCTGTCAAAAGGTTCAGAGCATTTGACTCGTTGTATATGAATTCAGGAGATCCATGTCATCCTTTGAATTCAATTTAGACGTGTTACAATTCCATTTTGTCGTACAACTCGTAGACACAATTCTTTTCCAATAGCTTTTGCTACATCAAAGTGGTCACGTAAAACTCTGACATTGCTGTGTATTTTGATTTTCATTTTGACAAATATACTGTTTCTCTCTCTCTCTCATGCGACTGCTGCACAAAGGACGCCACTGTTACAGAACTAGATCGAATCGATGTGAATTACTGACTGACTATGAATGCTCAAGTGTAGGCATTCTTTATCGCTGGATATGCATGCTTTAAGATATAAAGCATGCGGAACCTTATAGAATGCCTATGAAAGAAACTGAATTTACAGATTTTGTGAAACATGGTAGGATCACTTGTCCACATCCAGACGTTTACCAATTTTCATTGTTGCTTGCACATTTTTCACAAACAGCGATCTGCTAAGGCTTGCAAATCCTATGAAACGTCATCGTTCTTGATATGAATGTTTCTTTTTTTCCTTACCTCGTTCTGATGAAATTTGTCGTCGATTGGTAAACTGTATTTTTAGAGGACTCGTGTCAAGAGATTCTGATGCTTTGATAGAAGCAAAAAAGAAAAAAAGAATGAAATTGCAAAGGTAAATTGTGCTAATTTTCTCTTAGAAAAAGAGGTTTTTTAATCAGTCTAATAATGCAACAGGCATGACCAGCCTACAAAACTTTCCACAGGTTTTTCTTATTCTGCGTCCTGATACTACTTATAATATATCTAGTAGTCCTTGACTATGAGGAAGCGAATTTTGGAACATTTAAATGGTAAATTAGGTCTTGTATACCAGCATTTTTTCATGTGAAACATCAAGTAGATCCATCAGCTTGTGACATTAAAATAGAAATTTTACAGAAGTTTTTTGCCACTCACTTTCTATGAACGCAAAGTCTGCGAGAGAAATCTTATCAAATATCAAAGACCCAGTAGTAGATTAGTGTTATACCCCAAAAAGAGGGTGAGGCAAAAAATACGGATTTTGTTTAAAATTCTATTTTTTTTATTATATTCTTATTATTTATATCATTAGGGTATCTAATTAACATAGCAGGCAACACAAGATGCATAAAGTCAATCATAAAAACACTTTCGAATTCGAATTGCTTCAATGCAATGCAGTAAGCAATGGTGCAATGCTGCAAAAAGCATTGCAAACAGCATTAAAAAAATGGGTAGTAGTGGCCAATTCATTATTTTCAGTATTTTTTTGTTATTTTTTGCATTTTTTGATTGATGTTGTATTGTTGAAGACTTCAAGTGACCCCAAAAAATAAAAAATAAAATAAAGGGGGTTAGATCGGGAGTGCTTGAAATGGTTCGGGGAGACCCGCCCTAACCGATCCAGTGATTCGATTCGGAAATCATTTCATTCTTCATTTCACGAACTTTGATTGGCTGCGGCATCTGGTGGGCTGCCCTACATCATCATCATTACCACACATTCCATTTTCAAATTGCATTTTTGTTATTTTGTTTTTGCATTTTGCAAAGTAATCTTCACCAGTACTGTGTCATGGAAAAAATGGACCAAATTGACCAATTGTCCAAGAAATCGCACCATGACCATGATTGATGTTGACTGTAGGAAGTTGTGACCAGACCATATTTTTGTGTGATGTGTGGATTTGAAACAGCATAAAAACGGCATAAAAACGCCATTTATGAAATTTTTAAAAATGGAAAACCTATATATTGGAAATAGATTCATTTGGATCAGTATAATTCATTCAACCCCCAACATCGTTTCTCATTTCCAATCAAAAAATCACCATTCAAACCATAATCTTTCCATGTGTCAATTGTTGTTATGAAAAATTAAATTTTTTTTATTTTTCTTTTTGTTTTTCTGTTAACTGCCATTTGACTTTTTTCGCGACCGCGCCTTTATTTTGTGATTTGATTTGATTGGACTAATTTTTGCTGTAATAAAAAAAAAAGATGTATTTCATCATTTAGAAATTCGGTTGGACGTCTCCATCGGAGAGCATCTATTTTTTTTTTTTTGTTTTAAATTTTTCCATTTTTCTCTTTATCGTTTTTCTCTGATCCTGTGTTTGTTTGACGACCTGGAGACTGAAAAATCTCATAGAGCTTTTCTCATAGAGCATACGAGCCAAATCAACTAAGAATCAACTCGATTTTAATTTTCTCGATTGGTGGCATTGTTAGTGAGTAGAAGTTAAAACAAACAAAAACAAACATGTCAAGATTTCCTGCAACTAAATTTGCTGCAATCTTTGCAGAGAGAGGAGGAACACTTGCTCTAACAGACAACTCTCATTAAATAAAAAAAACTTCAAATTCTATTTTATTATTTGTATGATGGTATTCACGAAAACCAATTTCTTATTCGCTGCAACGCCAACACGTCACACTACAGGCTCACACAATCTCACAGCCAGAAAAACCTCGAAACGTTTAACGGGAAATCGCTCACATCACACACACACACCACACACAATGCATCATTCTAGTTTAGTAGTTAGCCTGCCTAACTGCGACAAACCTTCACCTTTATTGTCTATTGAGGCTTCTTATCTTCGTCGGTTGAAATAACACAGTTACGACAGGACAGAGGAGAGAAATAAATAAATAATCAACTTAAAAAAAAAACAACATATGGCGCGCTAATCTCATTGACTGACTACTATTGAATTGAACTTGAACTGAAGTGTTATTATGCACTGTTGAATGCATATTGTGTTATACCCTAGTCATATTTAGATGTACATGTACATATTTAAAAAAATGAGTGACAAAAATTCCCTTTATTTTTGCTGGGGCGTGACTTTTGCCTCACCCTGTATACAATTGTTAACTACAACATTCTTTAAATATCTTGTCCAATTTTACATAGTATCTGCTTTTTGTATCAGCGTTTAAATTCTAGATATGATGACCTAGATTAGATTCCTTCTTTCCTTTTTGCTTAGTTTAAGATAGTTGCTATATTTGGACTGAGAAAGACTTTTGTCAAAAGCTTTCCAATATATGTTTTTATTGACCTCGTCATCTTTTTCCTTAAAATAATTCAGGTCAACGGTGAACCGTATCCATAGAACAAATAATAAAAGTTTAAATACTTCAATAATATGCGAAGATGATACCCAATGAAAACACAATAATATAATAAAATCCCAGACCGGTATCACTTCATTCTCAAAGGCATGTTAAAAATAAGATTTGTCAAGCGATTTTTGCTTATTTTATGAACTCGCATATCATCATCTCAAATTCGTTGCAATTTTCATCGGATGTACGATTGTCAAATATTGAATTAAGGAAACAGCATGTATATACTTTTCGTTGTACGCATCATGTTCATTGATGATCCGAAAATGATTCTGAATGCGCTAGACCGTTTGATTTTTTTTGTTATGAAATACGAATCACTTCTGATTGAAACATGCAACAATTTCCTTGACAGTCAACAACAGCGATAAGCGGTTCTAGCGGCATAATTACTGAATTTGGAATGACCGCAAAGTGAAATTATTAGACGAAACTTTTGAAATTGAGGAAGTTGCTTTTGAAGAGGGTGTGCAATAAGAATCTCAACTTCCTGACATAATCGTAAATAATTCTTCCAACTCAACCTACGAAAGTAGCATGATGACAGAACTTGCTTTTCTAGAGCAATTAATTATGTAATGACAGAAGGGTCACGGGTTTATCAGATGAGTAGAAACAGCAAATTATAGTTGTAGTGTGATTCTTCATGGGAATAAAATGGAAATAGCCAGTCATCAGGTAACATTGCAGAATTTGAAATATATAGGTTAGTCATTAGATAGGCGAGATAAATTTACTTAACTTAATCTGGTTGCTTTAACTCAATTCAAATTGAATTCACAAGACTTGAAGCAGATAAATATATATGGCTCTGAACTGCTTTCATGGTGATTTTCACATGAATTTGTCGATGTTGTTGCATTTCACTTTAATGTCTGATAGTGATGGAACCCTTAGTCTTGAAGCAGGTTTATTTGAAGAAGATATTGTGTTCCTGTATCAACATGACCTTGGTCAACCTCTTTTATAGTATTATCCATCCAACGTTGAGACTAAATCTTCAAAAGAGGAATAGAAAGTCAGAATCAAAGCCAGCAACAAATCTATCAGTGCTGTATACGGCTGACATTCTTGAAAGAATTTATGGAACTAGGAGTAATTCCGAGATTCTTGAACTTCAAGGTGCCTGTCCAGTAAGATCTTCCAAACCATTAATCCGCAAATTCCTTGCGAAAGAATTTTGCAAGAAAGCTGGTAAAGAGATCAGTGAGTCAAAAGCCGAACAGTTTAAATAAGCGCCATGGGACCGAGGACGCTGAAGATTCTTGGGTTTGAAAGAACGTTTGTGCAGAGCATAGGTGGTGCAGAATGAAGGACGATCACACGGAAAGAGAATGGCTGCTGCAACGTCTTGGCATCACCATTATTAGAGGCAATGCTCAATCTAATCTTCGTGACTTTAATTGCTTTTTTACCCTACTTTTAACTTATTTTCATACTGCTATCCGTACTTTTCTGTAATTTTTCTAGCATGTGCTTTCAGTTGATGTTTGGTCAAAAAATATAGTAGTTACCTCTAGCCTTCGACTCTCGGTGATTACAGCAAATAATGACCTAATAAAAAGAAAATAAGTTTAAATTACTCCGATTACCGAACATCAGTGTGATTAGAAATCAAAAAGCTCTGTCAAATCAATCGTGGACCATAAGCTGCTGAAAGTCAAAATAAGAAAGAAGAAAGTATTTAAGTATTTGAGCTAAATGCGCAATCGAAGCATGGTTTCTAGGGACATCTATGATATTATTAAGATAACGTTTTATTTCCTTTAAAGTATGCACCAAAAGATACATGCCCTTTCAGGACAACGGTTCACTAAAAGCGGAAACGATTACATAAGTGAAAAAAGGTCACTATATGAAAAGTAATAAAATAGAAATTAGTCTCAGGAAAATGGAGAGACGCTCCAAACAACAGGAGGATGAACTCTCGACGAGAGACACGGCCAAGTCGAGGAGGACTGTCGCGATTGATGTTGTTCTCGCGAAGATATGATTTGACCTCGTGCTGTTAGGAGTTTGCAAGCGAAGCAAACAGAAGACACTCCATAGGTAGATCGAACCTGACAATGCCATTGTCTTGCTCGACCTCAGCAACAAAAGACCTCAAGAGTTTCAATTCTGCAACAAGTATGCTTGAGAAGGAATTTGGCAACTTTTCGAAAAATGAGAGACTAACGATGGCTGCCCTTTGATAAAGACCGTCGATTCTGGTGTCCAAACGAGCACGTAAGGCAGCTCGAAGGCCTCTGAGTTCTAGTATTAGAAGGCGCTGATAAGCAAAATCCCATCTGTAGAATGGCTGCGGCGTAAAGCACACATGAGCGAATCATAGTCTTATATAAAAAAACACCTATCCAAGATGATATACAGCGATTAGGCTGTATATCGCTGTATACGATCAAGCTTTCACAGAGTCATTATTTAAGGACTGACACGTGAAATTATTCGGTCAATATGGGGTGAAAATAGCAATTTGCGATCGAGGGTCACACCAAGGACACGGATGGATTAAATGTAGGGTTATATCCTTGGGAAAGGGCAGTCCAAGTTGTTCATCGGACCAACGATTCTGACGTCTAGAAAATCAGGCGATCTACTTTTTAGCAGGTGAAAAATGAAGTCGCCACTTGTCACTCGATGTTGTCAGATCATTGAGACGCGGGAGTATTTGATTCTAAACCAGATCTGGATTTGCATCAGAAGCCCACAAAGGAACATCGTCAGCGTACACAGAAGATCCTTTCACACGACCGTTCGGTAGAGGTATGCTTCCAGTATTACGACGGGGATAGAGGTGAACCTTGGCGGATACCGAAGAGCGTGCAGAGGGCTTCCAATGCGTAATCATTCTCTAAACTGTATGCACGACGATTATTGAGGAAAGAAGCTATCCAACTTGTAGATGAGGGCGGCAAAATATCACGACAAATACGTAGGAATCCTGCATGCCATACACTATCATAGGCCGTCGAAATGTTCAGAGATATTACGGTTGACGTAAGACCTGCGTTAAATCCTTGCATAATGCGTTGCGTCAAAAGTACCACTTGTTCAATGCAGTCTCGGCCACGACGAAAACCAGATTGTTCAATAGGCAGCAGTTTCCGATTATCACACCAACACAAGATTCCACGAGCCAAGATCCTCTCAAGAATTTTTGAAATACATGATGAAAATGATATACTGTATAACGATAATCTCCAGGCTTATTTAAAACTTTCCATTGTTTAGGAAGCATGCGTATTAGAGAGAAAAACGCCAGCGTTAGGGAACATATCCCATCAATAAGGAGCCATTGACAAGCGAAGTTAAAATGACGGACAATGCAAATGGAGAACCAAGGAGAATATCAGTTGATACTACATCAAAACCGGGTGCTTTACCTTTGCGGAGCTTACGAATAGCACGATAAACTTCTCCTGGAGTCAGGGATCGCGTAGGATCCTCATCATCATTTGCGTCTGATTTAGAGGGAATGGATGACAAAGGTTGTAAAAGTGAATAGTCAGTGACTTTTTGTTTGTTGATTAAATTCATCATCAAAATGGGGATCAGAAGAGCCATTAAAAAATGATGCCATATTAGCAGGAAAATACATCGCTTCGTTCTCGGGGAGTAACAGCGTCACGTTCATCTGGTGCCACATGACTTGTGTCGTGTGTCCTCTAAAATAAAATTTCAAGATATGGTGAGACGAAAATAAAATGATTGTAAATGATATGAAAACAAAGGTTTTGAACATTAATTTTTCTGCTCTTCCTGTTCAACCAGCCTCTGATATAGATAACGTTTCTTGCACAAAAATTCTTGGTGTTATTTTTAATAACAAATTGACTTGGTGAAGTCATTTTGAATACATTGTTTTTAAAGTCTGCTCTAAATCACGATCAATTGGTAATTGTGTTCAACTCCATTATTCGCTCTATAATGGAGTACGCTTCGCCAGTCTTTTTGAACGCTGGATCAACATTTTTAGTAGATTCGAAACTGTTAGCTATGTGCAAGAGAGTTTTCCAAATCATTTATGGCTACGACGTATGTTTTTGCAATAAATGTAATCTCCTGGATATATTTTCCAAAAGAAAACTTTTGAGTTTTGTCACTGCGTCTTTTTCGTATTGCATTACAAAATAGCGACTATGTTCTACATCATCTTATGCCAAAAGTGTCTGATCGAAGTCACATTTGAAAACGTCTCGCAAACTAAATGGATTCGTGGTTTCATCGGCTATGTTGTACATAAACAGTTGATTTAACTGTATTACATGCCCTTTTCATCAGGCACGTTTGATATTATCTTTGTTATACTGTGCGACATTGAAAAATATGCTGTGTCTAACAATTTTAAGTTATATATATTGTATTTAAATGTACTTTTAAACTTATGATTCCCCACTATGCGGTCTCATTCGATCTCTGACTTCATCAATGAAACAATGTTTTATTGGACTATCTTTGAATCAACTCCGACCAATGTAAATATGCCTTTTACTTTCTGATTTTTGAACAGTGACTGTATGCGGCATGCTTTATTACAACACTTGTATCATAAATGTATTCAAGTCTCCTGGATTCTCATTAAAGGAAGCTGTGACCTGTTTCTGTTATGAATTAAACGCTTATTTGATTTTGGTCGAGTTAAAGGAGGAGGTAAAGCTGATGGTTCTCCAAACTAAGATTTCAAAGCGGGTCAAAAGTCTAGATTGAGTAGATAATTGTCTTCGTAAGCGTTTTCTCTATTTGATTGGAGACAAATCCCACCATAGAAGATTAATCTTTTTACGCACAGTCAGTGACATCGCAGAATTTCTCATACACTTGTCACAGTATTGCTTTCATGTTGCTTCGAGATCTTCACTCATCTTATCAACTTCATCAGAAGATGTGGGATAACGGGAAAGTAAGTCATAAACTAGGAGATTCCTGAACATTCTTCCTGAAATGATCGCCAATCAGTTACATGACCAGTCCCCTATCGATTTGGTAAATTAGCTGTAAGAACATTATTCAAAATCATACTAGCATTCCTCGAGCACGACACAATAATAGAGAGATGATCTATGCAGAGGTCACTGCCAATTCTGCAAGAAAGCATTGAGGCCATGTCAAGCGACGCAATAGCCCAATCCAAGCAGTCGGAAGAATCTAGCGTGATGAAATGTTGGTATCTGAGGATCCTTAATAGTGGCCGATGAATGCCAGGCAGAACCGCACACTCGGAAACTATTTTTAAACGCTCTATAGCCGAATGATTCTTACTTTTAGACGTTCACGAACTTTCTTAAAATGAACTTCGCTACTGATTTCTAAGTTATAACCAAAACGGTCGTATATTATTGCTGTAATAGGACTATGACGACCGAAATGAATTATCTTATGAACTTCCAAGAATGTCTAGTATTGTTGGACCTTTATTCGAAATTGGTAAGACTGAAAATAGCGCTGCAATGATCAAATGAAGTCTGCAAATGATAAGTCAGTTACGTTTGGACTTGCCCTAGTTTTCTTAAATCGAAGAAATATTTCAATAAGCCTCGTTAAATTTCATCGACTCTGAGATCACATTGAAGTGCTGTAATCGCTTCGAACGTGCTTCAATCGTTCTCAGGAGAGTTGCTATCATTTTCTGATGTTTCGCGAGTATGTATGTGCGATTATCAGTTTTCATGACTATTTCTAAGGCATGACTTCATTCTAATGCATCTCGACCTCTGCAATTATCTAATTTTTATTTCTGACCTATTATCATCTTCTGAGAAGGGATTGTCATGTTTTCATGATGGCGAGCCTCCTAACTGCGAATATTACAATGCATTTCTTCGCCACTCATTAGTCAGTTCACGAATTCCTCATGCGGTATTTGGGTGTGATTCAGTTCGTCGAAGTGAAGGCTGACGGCGCTGCTGAGTTTTCTCTACAGTCATTGAAGATAGTATAAGGGCGTGCGCGCACTAGGCGGCCAGGTCGCGGCCAGCAAGAATGCTTAATCATCGTTGCGGAGATGGGAAGTCGTCACCTTGCGTGCACACTTTCCCGCTGAGACCACTTGGTCTTGGTGGCCATCAAGATTTGCAGCGGCGCACAGTCGGCCAAGATGTCGCGGCGACCAGTAAAAGACATGGCAGCCTATGAAGGAGCGCACACTTGGCGACCCTTCCCGCGACAAATAGATAATAAACTGCTGCAACCTCTTCCCGGTCATTTTTCCTCAACAAATGGCGTCGATCGGCGCTGTCGCAGCCGCTTTCATGGTCGCAACATTCTTTGGCCACCGCGACCTGGTCGCTTAGTGCCCGCATGTCCTAAATGCTGTCGTCTTTTGCTAAATATTATTACCGCGGATCTATGAGTATCCAATGGAGTACTAATAAGTGGATATGGTGCATCAATTCAAACATGTGAGCAGAAAATAGATCGTACTTGTAAAACCAGTGTTTATAAACAGATTCTAAGCCAATTTATATTCAACTTAAGAATTAATCGTGTGACTGAGGATCATGGATAGAAGGAGATAGAAAGTTCCAGCCATGAAGCATTTTAAAAACAGGGATGGTGAATTAGCATAAATTTCCTCTATTTTAAATGATTGTAAACGTTCTCCAGATATCGCATTTTGTTGAGTAGATTCCGCGGTTCATGCGACTATCTTAAAGCGGATGTTTTATTTGAAAGCTGGTCGTATGGAGAATGATTAAATCTTCTTTCAATTTGGTGATTGATTGACTTTCGATCTACAACGGCATCGTTTTGTCAACTGATATATTTTCTCAGCTTTCAGTTTTTCCAAAAGTGTGGAATGAACGTGGGTTGTTTATTAATGCTATTGTACATGAAAAGGAAGCCAATTAGAAAGTAGTAGTATTGTGCATTAACAAGCATAGAAAAATTAAATAGGCCTAAATGGAGAAAATGATGCCATATTTAATTGATAGGCCTATTAATTAATTAATTGACATCACATGTTGTCACACCATAGTAATTATCCATGCCATATAATTGTTTCTGTGTGTCTGCCTACTCTAAGCGCATTAAGATGGAAGTCTCTTGCTTCCAATTAGTGGGAACAATGTTTACAGGGATGAGAATTTTCCACGGGTATGTCCATTATCAATGTCTGGCTAATGTGCTATTTTTCCTTTTTGGTGTCTCCTTGTGTGTGAATTTCCGCCGGGAACCCAATCCTCATCCTGTGTTTAGTAGTAAAATTAGCAAAATCTGAAAATAAGTCACTGCTCAGAATGTTTCAGTGTGGATAGTTAGGATCTGTGTAAACCATCCTACTTGTTACTGATTTCAGCCAATGTTGTTGAGAGCTGTTGTTGCTGATTTCAGTGGAGAAAGTTGCAATGACATGTCCATTCTTGTTTCTAATGATATAAAAGTAATAAGCACTATGTGATCCTTGTAGTAATATGCAATCCTTGTGTAATGCATGTATTATTCGTAAATCGCATTCTGTTAATTGAAGCGCATCTCCTGTTTCAGGAGATAGCCCTTCATCGATAAATATATCGCTTCGTTTATCGGGGAGTTTTGCTTCATGAGGAGCTGTAATTAGCTTTCATTCGACTTGCTATGACTACGATCATCGCCTGCCCTGTTCCTGGTTGCGGATTTGACACTGGAGTTGTTTCGGAGGCCGTTGCCCACACGACTGTCCACGTGGTCCCTTCTCCAGTTACAAGTTCCATCGTTTCTTCAACCGTGCCACCGCCACCTGATCGAGGCCCAAGGTTGACATCGGTGTCTCAGCAGAAGAATGGAACCTCTTCGAAAGACAATGGACCCTATTTCAGAAGTGTGCCAGGATTGGGCGAGCAGAAATTTGTTCTTGCGCGACGACGAGCTCATGCGATTGCGGTAGGTCGAACACAATTGATTTCACAGACATGATTATCCGTGATGTGTTGATTGCTGGCATCTATGACGTTGACATTCGAAGAAAGATGCCTAGTATCCCCAACATCACATTCAGAGCAGTGAATGACATTTCTTTCATATATACTCAAATGACATCGTATCAATGATTGTGGGCCGAAGAAATGGCATCTACATCCAAGAGAATACGAAGTCGCAATCCTCGTCACCCATGCGACTCTATACCGATCCTCCTTTCCCATCACATCTTTACGCACGGGGAATGGAGCAAGATGGAATTCATGAATCATCCACGAGTGATGTCTTTGTCGATAAATTGCCGGGACTATTCCGCTTTCCACTCGCAATGTCCATTTGTTCAAAATGCGACGATCAATGGCATTACAGATACTGGGGCACAAGCAGACCTCTGGTCGCTTCAAGAATGTCTTGACGTTGGATTCTCCAAATCCGACTTTCTTCCAGTTGATCTCAGTTTCCCTGCTGCAAGCAAGTCAGCGATTTCAATCGCCGGCGCGATTCTGGCTCGCCTTAGTAGTACTACCTCCAGCGGCAGTGTCGCCTTCTGTCACGCTATGGTGTACGTCAGTCCTTCTGTCAAGAGCTTCTACCTCTCTCATGAGACAATGATAGACCATGGGATCATAAGTCACAATTTCCCATTGGTTGGGTCAGCCTTTAACGACACTGTTGCGGTATCCACCGCTGATGTACAAGCCATAGGTCGAGAAGAGCCAACATCGTCAGGAGTTTCGTTCACGACAGATCAAACCAATGGCTGTGAATGTCTTGAGAGGAGCACGGTTCCACCGATTCCTGACACACTGCCTTTTCAGCCAAATCCTGAAACAAACAACAAAATGCGCGCCTGGCTCTTGGAAACGTTTGCCTCGTCTACATTTAACACCTGCCCGTATCAACTGCTACCGACCATGAAAGGACCGCCATTAGAGATGCACGTCGACCCAGCCGCCAAGCCAAAAGCTTTCCACACCCCAGCTACTATTCCTCTTCATTGGCAGCGTCAAGTCAATGCCGACCTCTATCGGGACGAAGTGCTTGTAGTGATAGAAAAGGTACCTTAAGGCGAATCTGTGATCTGGTGTCATCGTATGGTTGTGATAAGAAAGCATGACGGGACCCCGCGTCGCACCGTTGACTTATCACCGTTAAATAAATACTGCCAAAGAGAGACCTTCGCTAGCGAAAACCCATTCCACCTTGCCTGTCGTACCAAAGGGTGCATGGAAATCTGTTACCGATGCTTGGAACGGATACCATAGTGTCCCCTCTCCTAGAAACGGACAGACACATGACTACGTTCGTCACACTTTTCGGCAGATATCGGTGCAAGAGAGCTTCTCAATGCTTCGTTTCAAGTGTAGATGGTTACGACCGCCGTTTTGATGCTGTCCTTGCTGACTTCGAAAGAAAAGAGCGCTGTATAGATGACACCATCCACTACGATGACGACCTCGAAGCCCATTGTTGGCGCACGATAGAGTTGCTACGTTGCATCGGAGAATCAGGCATCGTGTTAAACCCTTCAAAGTTTCAATTTGTACAGAAATATGTGGGATTTGCTGGATTCCGCATCACTGACACTTCCATTGAAACACTACCAAAATTCCTTGATGCAATGCGAAAATTTCCCAAACCGGTGAGCGCGTCGGATATTCGCAGTTGGTTTGGGTTGGTTGACCAGGTGGCCAACTATGAGCAGCTTCGCGATATCGTGGCCCCTTTTTGACCTTTTCTGAGCCCTAGATATTCATTTGATTGGACCGCTGACCTCGATCTAGCTTTCCGCAAGTCAAAGGAGTCGATCGTAAAAGCGATCATTCACGGTGTTGAAATATTCAACATGAAGTAGTGGATCTGCCTCCGTCCAGACTGGTCTCGCCAGGGAATCGGATATTTTCTCACACAGAAAACTGTCAGTGTATTTCCAAGTTACCAGACTGTTGTGAAGATGGGTGGCAGGTAGCACTTGCTAGTAATGGGCAAAAGACCGTTCCAGGACACCATAAAATTCAAAAAATAGTATCTTTAAAAACGACATAAATTCATGAATTTGAACCCTTTTTCAGGTTTTTAAGACCTAAATACATGAATTTAGTCCATTCAAAAAGTACCATTTTCTCAAAAAATGGTATTTTTAAAAACGACAAAAATTTATGAATTTGAACCCTTTTTGAGGTTATGAAGACCTAAATTCATAAATTTAGGCGTTTTTAAAAATACCCAATTTTTCAAATTTTTCAAAATCTCAAAATTTGAGAATTACAATTTTTACTCCCAAAATCATGACCGTTCTAGGACACCGAAAATCATAAAAGTTAAGAATCTCAAATTTGTGATTATGACATTTTTCATTGCTAAAATCATGACCGTTCAAGGACACCGAAAAAATCAGAAAAGTTAAGAATCTCAAATTTCTGATTATGACATTTTTCATTGCTCAAATCATGTCCGTTCAAGGACACCGAAAATCAGAAAAGTTAGTATTTTTAAAAACGTCTTTTAAACCCATTTTTCAGGTTTTTAAAATATGAGATAACTAAAATTATGTGTCTAATAATATTTCTTTAAGAATGTAACACAATCTCTCACAATGCCTGTTATTGTTACTGCTTTGCACTTTGATGAACCTCCCAATTGTAGGGAACAGCTGCTCCCGCATACATGATATAATTGCAGCTGCTTATCGCATTCCTGAGCCATTGAATTACAGAGCAAGCAGCTGTTACCCGTATTAAAGATTAAAGATTAAAAATGACGTGGAATATATTGCAGCATGTAGGAAGTAAGACTTCATTTACAATTCCATTAATCATAACTAGTGACTGTTTTCTTTCTTCATTGCAAAATGCCAAAACGTACTGCCGCGGAAGCTTTTTCGTTTTACATGCCGATTTTACTAAACTTAATTAAAGAAGAGCACAAGGAAACTGCGAATAAATACTTTGAAGAGTCGAAGTTAGAAGTTCAATCGAGAAAGAAGAACAAATTGGACTCTCGAAAACAAGTGGAGGATATTACAGTAAAAATAGAACAGTATCTGACCACTACTACAATTCCTCAGTTCAATGTTACAAAAGAACATTTCATTACCATCGAGGATAGTGCTACTATGATTTCAAAACTGATTGCAAGTGATAAAGTACACCATGGGTCGTTGTTGAGAAGTGCTGCTTATCAAGGTTATGGATTTAAAAGAATTCTGGAATTGAGTGACAATAAAAAAAACAGATTTGTGGCAAACTTGGAACTATTTAGAATTTCCTATAACGTAAGTTATTATTATTTCTTGATGAACTTATCAGATCTAATTCTACCACACGTATTATTTTTAAATTCATCAATGCCCATTAGTTTTGTTAGAAAACATTTTAAAGAAATCAAAATTTATATAGAAAAATTGAATCAACCGACAACTATAGAAGAAATGAGGTTTGGTTCCCAAGATGAATGAAGATTAACTGTGTTGTTTCACTTTTTAAGATATGTGCAATGTACATACATATTTGATGTATACATATTTATGAAGACTTCTTTATAAGTAGAAACGCATTTTGGATTATTTTGAAATGTAATTAAATTTTCTTTTGTTCTCCAGTCTCATGGTAGTAGACTGCTATTGTATAGATCTATATTTCAGTATGTAACATAATCTTTGGTATTTAAGAATGATTCATGGAACTTAGTAGTATTGCATTTTGGATTATTTTGAAATGTAATTAAATTTTCTTTTGTTCTCCAGTCTCATGGTAGTAGACTGCTATTGTATAGATCTATATTTCAGTATGTAACATAATCTTTGGTATTTAAGAATGATTCATGGAACTTAGTAGTATTGCATTTTGGATTATTTTGAAATGTAATTAAATTTTCTTTTGTTCTCCAGTCTACTGATAGTAGACTGACATTGTACAATTGTGTGATAAGATTGATTGTTGTATTATTATATTTGATGCAAAATACACTGCCGTTGTTTTCATTTTTCTGTACAAGAAGTAGACATTATTGCAGTTATTGGAATTTATTTCATTTAAAATGAATGATGAAAATCCGACAGTTATAATGAGTAATATAGGCGATATATGTCCTCAGGTTAATAACATGACTGATGTTTTAAAATTATACAGCAAACAAACGACTACTAATTTCGATTTAAATAGAATTTCAGAAGATTGTATTCAAACTATTTATTCAAAATATTTCTTTAAAAATGGATGAAACAAAATTGGAAGAAACCTCAACGGGGACGAAAATGGAAGAAACCTCAAGAATATATCCTTCGTTATCACAATTAAAAACAAGTGAAATGAACATTGAAAAACACAAAGATAGAGTACGCTATATGAAAGATAAGGAATCTCAATTATTATTAAGATTAGAACATTATAAAAAATTAAGAAAGAGATGGACTAATGTTAAGAATGTAACACAAGGAATTGGCATATTCTTAACAATAAGTTTAGGTGCTTTAACAATTGTTATATCTTCAGGTGTTTCATTAATTCCAGTAGTTGCTACAGCTTTAACAGGTACGGGTGTTTTTGCAACTTCACTTGTTACAATGTTAGATAAATCTTTAATAACTAAGAAACGGAAATCATTAAAAACTAAGCATTTACATATTAAAGAAGTCTATGACAAATTACACTACTACTTTCAAAGAGTATGTGATGATAATGTTATTACGTTAGATGAGATTGAAAAATTTGATCAAATAGCTAATGAAGTAAATCAAATATCATTTCAATTACAGTCAGAAAAAGTTGATGATAAGAATAAACAGGATGGCAAAATTTCTGGTGATGGTAAAATTTCTAATGAAGAAAATGATAAAATTTTTTAGAAGAACTAAAAACTTTAAGCGAAAATTTAAGCAGAACTTTATTAAACAAAACTTTATTAAAAAAAACTTAAAACGAGAAAACTTTAAACGAAAAGATGACAGACAACAAAGCAATAAAAAAATAATTTGTTCAGTAAAATGTTTTTGTTGTATTCCAATGTTACCACAAAATTCAAATATTATATTTTAAAAATGGATAAAATTAGAGCTGATAATTTTAAAAGAATAAAACAATTAGAAGAGTTAATAAAACAAAGAAATATTATGAAAGAAAATCATCTTCAACATAGAATGATAAAAGCTGGTATTCAATCTGATATGTTTGAAAAAATGCAGCAAACCGAGCAAGTAAAAACTGATTTTGAAAAAACTATGAAACCATTTAAAACTCTTGAAAAAGAAAGTACAAATAATGATAAACAAATTGATATAACAGATCCAGAGCACAAAACTATATTAGATGACTATGGATTACTAGAATCAAACATTAATAAGAAATTACCAAAATCTATGCAATTTGAACATTCTATCTCATTTATAGATGGGAAAACAATACCTAGATTTTATCTCGGACAAAAAGAAATATTTCCACAACCTTTTCGAGGTTTAAATTTTTCACCAGATAAATCTCCTTTTAATTTAGATAGAAATTTTGTTGATCTTTTAAGAGGAGAAGATTTAAATAATTATGCTGTAGAAGATCTCATAAAATATAAAGCTATGTTAGATAGAGTTGGTGCAGTAAAATCTCTTAGACGTTATAAACAATTAGAAAATTTATAACC
Organism: Prostheceraeus crozeri; assembly: GCA_907163375.1. NCBI lineage: Eukaryota > Metazoa > Platyhelminthes > Polycladida > Euryleptidae > Prostheceraeus > Prostheceraeus crozeri. Next base: position 202,633 of record CAJQUW010005415.1, on the reverse strand, counting down.
AACGGGAGTTAAAGTAGGAAAAGGTTTTAAAACAGAAACAACTGTACTTTTACCAGATGATCCACAAGAATTACTAAATAGATTAAATATTTTAATATCTGCAATAAAAGAAAGACATAATTCTAGTTTCAATGAAATTCATGCTATATTGAATAGACTGCTGGAAAAGAAGATTCTAAATGAAGAGGATTATAAAAGTATAACGAACCGATGGTTCTAGGGCTTCGCCCGTAGCTGAAATATGTTGTTGTTTTTAATTTTTTTATAAAAAAATATTTATTCAAAATTTTAACTAAAAAATGTCTTCGAAAGAATTATCATCAGCAGATTTAGACAAAATTAATAATCATTTAGAAAATTTGACAGAGATTTTTGGTTCATCAAAATTTAGTACGACGTTAAAAATTATAACAACTACTTCATCACACACTTGTAATTTAGAACCCATTCTACATTTGGAACAAAATAAAAATTATCAAATTGCATTGACTAGTTTTTCCAAATTTAACACTATTCAAAACGTTATCAAAGATGTGAATGATCAATTTAGATATTCTACTGATAAAGGCAAAACATGGAAAATACAAACTTTTCTTCCTGGTTCTTACGAAGTTGAATCAATATCAAATGAAATTAAGAGAAATTTAGGTATACCATTTAAAGATAAGAAACAATTACATTTTGCAGTTGAACCGGCAGTTAATAAATTTTCTCTTACTTTAGACGAAAATCATCAAGTTGATTTTAATGATGATAGATCATTGTCAAAGCTATTAGGATTTAATAAACAAACCTATAGTCAAGGTTATCATTTAGGTGAGAAGATTCCAAAAATAACTGAAATAAATTCAATTGTTGTACATTGTGACATTATTGAAGGAGGATATATAAATGGTAAATTGTCAAATTTAATATTCAGTTTTCCAGCTTTTACTGTACCCATTGGTTATAGATTAAATGTAATTCCCCAAACACTAATATATTTCCCTATTACAAGAAAAACTATTAACAACATTAACATGAGAATCACTGATGAAAAAGGACAAGAAATAAATTTTGGAGGTGAAGAGATTATGATAGATCTTTTGGTTCGAGAGGTATAAACTCCCGTTCGAGAGGTATAAACTCCCACGCGAAGCTAGAGAAGTTTAATTTTCTTCTTCTTCTTTTAAAATAAAAATAAAATTTTTTCATTAAAAAATGAGTGAAGTACTACCATTAAATAAAAAAAAACTTAAATTTAATCATCATCCAAATTTATCTAATAAAGTTTTGTCAGTTATTTGCGGAAGATCAGGATGTGGTAAAACGTATCTATTATTTAAAATTTTAACGACTCCAAATTTTTTGGATTATAACAATCTTATAATTTATACAACAACAGCAGAACAACCCGTCTATCAATTTTTAAAATATGGATTTGAAAATAATCTTAAAAAACAGCAATTGCTTCATTATTCAAAGAATATGAAAAATCTGAAGATGAAGAAGAAATAAGTTCGTGGTGTGAAGAAGCAGCAAAAAATAGTCAGTTAGTAGAATCCAATAAAAATAAGCATATAAAGATACAATTAATAGATGATAGTGGTAATATGCAAGATCCTAGTAAACTAGATAAAACAATGAAACATTTTGTAATTTTTGATGATTGTGTTAATGATAGAAATCAGTCAGTTCAGAGAAATTATTTCACAAGAGGTAGACATAATAACTGTAGTGTATTTTATTTAACACAAAGTATGTATTCATTAGATGGAAGTGTTATTAGAAAGAATGCAAATATATTTATACTATTTGAAATAAATGCAAGAAACCTAAGTGATTTGTTAAGAGATTTATGTGTAAGAAATAAAGATGAATTTAAACAATCGTGTAACAATGCTTGGTCAAAAGATTATGGATTTATCACAATTAATATTGATAAAAAAATTCATGATAGAGTTATCGAACAATTGTTCTCTGACTAGGCTTCGCCTAGTGGGGCTTCGCCCCGACTGAAAGTCGATAGAAGATTTATTTGCTGAGTAATAAATAATAAAAATTTTATTCTAGACTGATTTAAATAATAAAAATTTTTTTCTAGACTGATTTAAATAATAAAAATTTTTTCTAGACGGATTTAAATAATAATAAATAAACTTTAAAAAGGTTCAGTAGTTATTCCATCAGGCAAAATCTTTCTTTTATCATCAAATGGATCTAATGCTAGTTTATGTTCTTCTTTTAAATACATTTTATGTTTCTTTGAATTAAGTCTATAATTACATGCTGTTTTTATTTCATTATTAAATAATACATTTTTATAATCTTGAAATGTTATTTGATTAGCCACTGATGCCTTTGAAATTCCTTTTAATGTTTTATGTGTTTTAATATTATTAGTTGTATCATAACAGTAACATTTAGATTTTAAAAATACAGCTTCTGTTATGAAATCTTCATTTCCTTCTAATTCATCTTTTACTTTACATAAATCAGAAGGATGAATGATATCTTTTATTTTATCTATTTCTTTAACAAGTGTAGAATTATACGGTATTGTTAATTCTAAGAAAACGGAATCCGTATAATCCGTATCTGTAAAGTGTAATTTATAGTTTTTGCCATAAGCAGGTGCTAAATAATCATATATAAATCTATACATAAATAGTTTAGCTAATTCTAATATAGTGAATCCAATAAAATTAAACTTATCATGTTTTACGCTAATTCGACGTAAATGTACAGCACATAGTTCATCACTAAATCTAGTAGTTCTTTTATATGTAGGTTTCCTTGTTAAATTTTGAAACCTATCTTTATCATAAACTATTTCAATATTTTGTCTATTACGCACATTTTCTAAAGTCTTACCATAAAATGCATTATTCATTAATTTGAAGAACACGTTTCCAAAATCATCTTTATTTCTTTTAGCTATTTTACGTCTTTCAATATTGAACTCTATATAATCTTTTAACCACCTAGATTTTCTATACACTAGTTTCCGGTGAATTTTTAAAAGAATCATTCCATGATCTAAATACCAATCTAGCATTCTTCCTTCAACAACATACTTTCCTTTATTACCTTGTGTTAACATAAGTTTTTTTGTTGGTCTGTATTTCTTAGGAATTATAGATTTTTGATAATCTGAAAAATCTTCTATATTGGGAATTTTGTTTTCGGGACAGAAAGGAAAATATTTTGTTTTATCATTTATTTCATCAGGATATACTAAATCAACTTCATATATATAACCATGATTATAATTTCCATCATATGTTTTTTGATAATCAAGAACGGGCGAAGGCCTAGTAGACATCTCTGATGTCGTACGAATAATACACCATTCCATCTCACCTGTTGGTAATTCTTGTATCATGCAAGAAGAATATAAGCTATTAAAATCATAATATAACAAATAGTTTTCTCTCATGATTTCATCAACTGCTGCTTGACTATCTTCATTTGATAAAAGTCCTTCTATATTTTGATTAAACAATTTTATAAACTGATCGCTTTCTTCTGGAGATAAAGGTTTCATTATTCCATAATCATCAGGATTTACTTTTTTTATTGTAACACTGTACATAACGATTACCCAAAACTGATGAAACTCCACCTCTAATTCCAGATTCAAAAAATAATAATTTATCATATGTATTTTCTTTATAATGTTTAAGTTTAACATTTGTATGTTTTAATCCTGCTAACCATGTTAAACCTGGTGTAGAATAACAATAACATGGATCTATTCCGTAATATTCTAAACACATATCACGAAAGTTTTCAAAAAGATCAGCTAGTATTAATACATCTATCTGAAGATATTTCATTGTATGATCATACATTGTTTTACAATTTAACTCTCTCCAATTTTTTTCAGCTTCTGCATAATCTTCTTTAGATAATTGTGATTGTTTTAATGTTGATTTAAATTTATTTATTGGAGGAAGTTGTTTTTCTTCCATAATTTTATTCACAGAATTAAAATCTCCAGTTATGTACTCATACGGAAATATTCCTTTTAAAGGTTTTAAATTATATTTATTTAATATTTTACATTGTTCAGATTTCAAAGTTTTTCCCATAACATCTAATGAATAAGGAGTAAAAAATCTAAATGCATCTAAAATTCTAATACAACCTAATTGCATTGAAAAATATTCTTCTTCTGTTTTACATAGTACATTTACTTGTTGTTGTTGTAATTTTTCAGATGAAAATAAATCTTTCATTACTAGATGGAAATCATATTTAGAACCATTGTAGAAAAATAGAGGAACAAAGTTATATTTAAATTTATTAGCATTAAGATTACAAGAATTATGTGCTGCACCTCTATATAATCCATTTAGATGATCATGATCTTTTAATTTGACGGCAGAGCCGTCGCTTCGCTTGTCAAGATATCTACCTTTGCCATTTTTATAATTTTTTATAAATTCTTTTCCACAGTAATAACATTTTGTTTCATTAACAAAATTAATTTTTTCTTCATCCGTTAATGGAAGCATTGGTATATTTGTTTCAAGCAATTGTGAAAAACGTCCTTGTAATTCTTCTACTTTCTTTGTAAACATTTCTGAACTATCTTCACCATAGTATTGATAATATTCTGATTTAAATAATTCAGGATAATTTGAATGAATGTACATTCCCCAACATAATGGTTTTTGTTCAAATAAATATTTTTCTTTACTTTGTTCAGATGCACTTTTTTCATAATTATAAACCGAAGGTTCTAGGGCTTGGCCCGTACCATTTTCAGAATTATCATTTTCAGAATCGGGCGAAGCCCTAGAACCTTCGGTTCGATTTTGTGTCATATTAACATTATATGCTTCGAAATCACAATAAATAGTAAAGGGTACTTTATTTTTCAAATAATGTCTATTATGTATTAAATAATCATCTTTAGGAAAAGTATTTTCAACTCCTTCATTTTGTTGGCAATTCTCCAAATGTCTATTCATTTCTTCTTTAGTTCTAAAGCGCGTCATGCATTGGAGACAGGGAAAATTAGCATTATCTGAAGTTTTTGTAAATATAGAAACATCTTTACACAATATAAAATGACCCTGATAATATAATATATTCGCTTGTGCTGGTTGTTTTGTCTGTTCTAATTTTTCAAATTTATCTTTATATATTTCATGTGTTTCATCAATTTCTTTTGTAAGATTAAATGTATTTCGATGAAAATTTTGATTAAATATTTGTAGCTGATAAATATATTCTTTATCATATTGTTCTTTATATTGTTGTTGACATTTTTTTAAACATTCATTTATTTTTTGATTGGTTTCATTTTCTTCATTATTTAATTCTTTATTGTCTTCATTTAATTTTTGAATCTTTTCTATCTGATTTTGATATTTATGGCCATATTCTTGTACTAATATTTTTGTTTGTTGTTGATAATCTGTTTTACATTTTTGTAAACTTTCATTTAAATTTTGTAATTTTTGTTGATATTCTAAAGATAAAGATAAATAATCGGTATCATAATCATAATTATAATTACGTCCTTTATAATTATTATGATTAATCATTATTGGTGATAGTGTTTTTATAATTTCAAATTTTTCAGTACATATTATATTTCCTTGGTAAAAAATATTATGATGCATGTAATTTCCTCTATCATTATATACTATTTCTGATTGACATAAATTTTTATTATTCAAATAAAATTTTTTTGAATCTGAGTAAAATGGATTAATTCTACCAATAGAAACATAATTCACATTTAATTCAAAAACATTTACTTCTATTAAATTTTTATTGTTTTCATGAAACTTTTTTAGCTTATTATAATCATATGGAAATTCATGTAAGCCATCAGAGAGATCAAATTCATATATTCTTCTTTATTATAATTACTTAGTCTTTCTTTGTGAAATTCTGCAGGATGTAAATGTGCTATAATACTCCACAGAAAACAATAATCATCTTCATTTTTTATGTTGATTATTTGTGGTGAACTGAAAGGTAAAGGAACATAACTACCACCAGTATTATTTTTATATTTATCAATTACTATTTTCTTAGATAGTATTTTAACAAATCTCCAACCAGATTCACGTAACTGGGCTTCAATTATACAATTTTCTAATTTATTTATCATCGATTCAAATATAGGTTGTATGTCATTTACATTATGAATTTCTTGTGAATTTGTAAAATGTCCTTGTAATATTTCTTCAGGAATTCCATCAGGTCCATTTTTTGTATAAAGTACTTCTACATTCATATAACATTTCAAAGATTTCTTAAATATTTTGAAAAAGTTTGTTAATACATTATAAAAAGTTTCATCGGTTTCATTATGTTCAACCGATTCATTAAATAAATATTTTATATCTGTTACCGCTTCATCGGTTCGTTCAGCTTCATCTGTTTTTTTAAATTTCGTTTAATTCATCTATTTCGTTAAATTCATCAGTATCGCTAAATAAATATCTTCCATCTGGTAGGGGCCAAGCCCTAGAACCTTCGGTTTGTATGGACTCATCTTCACTATTAAAAACTTTTTTATATTCCGAATGTGAATAATCATCAAACATTTTTTTAACTTTTATATCAGTAGGTAATGTTTCTAGATAGTTTATATAATTATTTAATTTTAATATATTTCCTTCATCAACTCGAACTACATTTTGTAAATGCAATTTATTATTTAAATGAGATTGATAACTTCTTTTTGTTTGCAACTTTTTTTACATAAGACACAATAAAACTTGGTATTTTCCATTTTTTTATTTTTTAAAGAAAAAAATTGTGTTTTAATTTTAGATATAAACATTCTAATATCAAGGTCTTGAGAGTTACTTTATTATATATTTCCCGTTCTTTAGTTATTTTATTTTCTTTATCATATAATGTTTTATAATATTAAGTTTTATCATATAACGTTTTATCAAAAGATAATTTAAATTTATTTTCACTAATTATTGATTCTTCATCATCATAAATTGATTCTTCATCATCATAAATTGATTCTTCATCATCATAAATTACACTTTTTGGGATTGGATACCATTCTCTTATTGGTATATCTAATTCCAAATTACATTTTTTATCTGATAATAATATAATAGAGAAAAATATTGGTCTTTGATCTCTTTTGGAAAATTTAATAACACCACCATAATCTGAATCACTTTTAGTTTTTATTAAAGATGATAAAATTTTAAATTGATTAGATGTAAATCCTAATTTAGATATTAATTTTTTTAATTAATTAATTAATTGATTGATTAATATTAATTTTTTGTAGAGCCGACACATAGTTGTCTAACAGTATCTTCAACTATACCATCATTGTTATTTTCAATTGTAAGAAAATGAAATTTAGATAAATTGTGATTATATGTAGTATTGATATCATGTACATCAGTATGAGATATAAATTTTTCTTCACTTAAATTTTTATAATACTAATATTTTTATAATCTTTTTTACCATTTACACCTTTTTCAGATGTTATCATTATTATCATCATTATTATTATCATAAGATTCTTTAAGATCGGGCAAAGCCCTAGAACCTTCGGTTCGTTTATTGTTATTGGATTCTTTTAAAATATTATGATTATGTTTATGGTCATTGTTAATAGTATAAGGTGTAGTCCACGTATAAGGTGTTATCCACATATAAATTTTTTCTTGTCGAGCTAAGCCATTTATGTAAGATTTTAACAAATTAATATTTAAATTTGAATATAATCCTATATATGTATCATCATCATATCTTTGGGGCATTTCTAATGTTTCTTGTTTATAAATTGTGTCTCTATAATAAACTTGACATAATAATTCTTCGTTATGTTTTTTACTCTCTATATGAATATTATGTTGGTTTTGTTCATCAACAAATAATCTTATTTTTTCTTTGGAAAAAGATTTTAATTTTTTAACTAATTCTTTAATATTGATATAATTAATAATTTTAGTTTCTATCCAATCAGTATTACTAATTGGTAAAACTGCTCTAATAAAACCATAAACATTATTATGACCAATAATAACCATATTTTCTTTATTTAATTCTACATAAGCCACATCATTATATTTACTAACAATATCCATAAATTTAATAAATGGATCACCTGGAAAAATACAATAGTTAGTTTCTATAGAAGGTAAACCTTTAGTCTGTTCTTTAAATATTTCAGCTTGTAATTCAAATAAAATATTAACATCTATACATGGATTATTATTATAATTATTATTATTATCAAAACATTTATTTTCAAATCCCGTTGATCTCGTCGAATAAGAAGAACAGGATGATGCAGGCGAATATAATTTTTTTAAATTTGCTTTATCCATTTTTTTATTTTTATTAGAAAAATTTTTTTTTTATTTTTATTAGAAAAAATTTTATTTTTTTTCTCATTATATAAAAAATTTTATTTTTTTATTGTTAAAAAATGATGCTACCAAATGTTGGTGGATGTGCATATATCCCGAATAATCGTGAATTAGAAATAGAGATAGAAAATTATATCATGAAAACTGGAGACGTTTTATCTGGTCCATTGCATCTTTCTATTCTTCCGCAACAAAATACAGAGTTGACAAATAAACAATATGTTGATACACAAATCAATGACTTAAAAGAAAAATATATAAACGATGTTTTGGTTCCACTGATGAATGAATTAAAGTTGCTTAAACTTAATGACAAATCATTAAACGAAAAATTATTACAACTTGATAAAAAGGATAGAGAGCTAGAGCAGATATAGCAAAACTTCTTAAACAGATTTCTGAACAATCAAAAATTTTAATAATACTTTCTTTAAATTTAAAATCTGCTGTAATTAAAAATAAACATCAGATAAAATTATTGAAAGAACAATTAGAAGATGAAATAGAAAAACTACCTGAAAGAATTTAAAAAAATTAAAGTAGTTACAAACTACATTCCAAAAAAGTGTTGATGAATTAAGTTCTAAAATTACTCAACAAATGAAAAAGATGAATAGAATAATAAATGAAGTAAACTCACTTAATCAAAAAGTTGATAAAATGAAAACACTTAAATCAATTTAGAAAATGAATTAAAGAAAAATTTACAAGAAAACTCTAAGAAAATAAAGAACAGTTAGATGCTGTTAAAAGACAATTAGATGTTCTTAAAATTAAGTTAAATGCTCTTAAAGTGGCGTTGAAGATGAATCAGGAGAAAATGCAAGTTAATAGAAAAGAAATTAAAGTACATCACACGCTACTTGACGCAATAGATAAAGTGCAACAGATAATTAATAAAGTTATCTCGAAGTTGTTGGACATTCACAAACGTAAATCTTGATCGGAGCGAAGCTCCTCAGGTTACTAACCTATCGGAGCGAAGCTCCTCGGGTTACTAACCAATCATAAACGTAAATATTAACGCAAATATTAACGTAAATATTTTTCCCAAAAGTCAAATATATTCCTAAAAAATGCCTATAATTTATAAACACAATCTTAAACATTTTGCTTCAAATCAAAAAATTGCTCATGAACAATCTATGAAATCTGTTTACCATTATAACAATGTAGAAACAATTCAAAAAGAAGGAGATGGTATATTTTCTGGTATTGGAAGCATCGTTAACTTGATAAAAAATAATAAGATTTGATTACATCTGCTGCAAAAGGAGCAGCTGCTATAGGTAGTACAGCTAGTGCCATATCAAATGCTGCTAAGTCTCAAAACGAATTAAAACAACTAGAAACTATTCGTAAACTTAAGAATGATTCTGAAGAACTAAAAAAATTAAAAAAACTTTCAGAGGAAACAAAAAACAAAATTGCTAACATAGCTGTGGGGGGGGTGATAGTAAAAAGGGGAAGAAAACGGGCGTAGCCATAGAACGTTCAATTGAAGAAATAAGAGGTAATGGTCAAGCAAAATTCTAAAATTATATTTTAGTAAAATTTTTTTAGTAAATTATTTTTAGTAAAATTTTTTAGTAAATTTTTTAGTAAAATTTTTCTGTGTATGAGAAAAAACAAAAAAAGTCAAATTATTTTTTATAAAAATGTCTTCGCTGATCGAAAATAAATTTAGATTAGACGAACCTCCGCTCGTCAGTTATAATCAAAAAAAGAATGACTATATAAGAATTGCTATGAATCCCGGATCTTCTAGTAGAGTAAATACTGGAGGAGATTTAATCTTTGAAGTTGATCATCAGCAGAGTTATATATATCTACCTGATTCATTTTTGCACTGTGAATATTCTTTATATAGTGATGCCAATTTTACAACACCATTACCAGATACCGATATTATTGCATTAGAGAATAATTTTTTTCCAAGATTATTTACACAAATGCGTTTAGATGTTGCAACTCAAAATATAGAAACAATAAGTGATTCTCCAGGTGTAGTTGATACAATGCTTAGATTTGTAACAATTGGTGAAAATAATAAAAAGCATAAAATCGAAGGTTGGTTTCCTGATACTAATGATGGAATAATTGTTGATGACTTAACTCACGCTGGAACAGATGCAGCAGGAATTGCGAAAGATGTAGAAAATATTGCAAATCATTTAAATAAAACAAACAATAGTGCATATAAAGAAAGACGTGAATTTAACAAGAAAAGTGAACAGACAGTAAATTGGTCATTGTCTCCATTATTCGGATATTTAGGTTATGATAAAATATCATATCAATTAAAATTTAAGTTAATAATTCATCGTACAGCAAATAATGAATCAATCTTTTTTGGTAAGACTGGAAAAAAGCATATTTAAAAATTGATAGACTTGAATGGTGGATAAATCATATTACTCCTAGTTTAGATGTTGAAACAGCTATTGCAAAAGATTAAATACTAACAAACCAATTCCAGTAAATTTTCTAAAGCGTACTGCTAGTTCAGTAACTTTTTCCGAACAAAGATTTAACTGGCATTTTACTAGAACTTCGAATACTCCAAGATATTTATTACTAACTTTTCAAAGAAATGATTCACCAAGTTTTGATAAGAACAACAATCTCTTCCATATTAATACAATTCGAAGTTTACAAGTTTCATTAAATCAAACCCGATATCCAATTGATCCATTAAGATTCGATGATACCAATAATCAATTTATGGAAGGATATGATGCTTATCGAAATCTTTGTATAGAATTTGGAGTTGAACCACAACTAACTCCTGGAGATTGGAAACATTTATATCCTGTTTTCTGTTTCGATTTAAGTGCACAATCTGAAGATATTATCAAGACTGGTTGTGATGTAACAATTAATATTGAAAAGAAAGATTCCACAACTTCATTGATGGCTTATGGTTTATTGCTAGAAGATGTAAAATATTCTATTGAAATTCTTAATGGTTAGATGGCTAGGATAGGCTAAAGCCCAAGACTTCGTCGATTAATTAATTATTTTTTTTTCATAACTTATATTTTTGGTAACTTAAAATTTTTTAGTAACTTAAAATTTGTTCTTAAGTTAAAAATTTTTCATAACTAGAATAGATTAAAATTTTTCGTAACTTAAAATTTTTTTATTAAAAATGTCGCAAGCGAAAAGTAATAATAATAAAACTGTTGAATTAAAATTACGTAATATTGTTGACACAAATACCCCTAAAACTATTACTATTAATAAAAAAAGTATTACATAAGTAAACCAATGATAGAGAATATTAAATTACAAGAAGAAAAGAATGGCGGGATTCTCCCATTAATTCCTCTAATAATAGGAGGCATAGCAGCTGCGGGAAGTGTCGCAGGTGGGACAGCTGGTATTGTCCAGGCAGTAAATAAAAATAAATCAGAGAAGGCTGCATTAGAGGAACAAAAACGTCATAACAGAGAGTTAGAAAAAGTTGCTAGGGGAGAAGGAGTAGTAGGTAATTTTATTAGTAAATTAAAATTAGTTGATGAAGGAAAACGAGTTCTTAAAAATATTCTTCACAATGTTGATGATTTAATTGAAATTAAAGAAACTAAAGATGGTTCTGGAATATATCTAAGTCCTAGTATGATAAGGTAATAACCTCAGGACCTTTGGTTCTATTCGGTAAAACTTTTATTTTATCTTTCAAAATGAATTCTACAAATTCCGAAAATTTAATAAAATTAAAAATTGCTAATTTAGATTTATTAAATTATCTATCAAACAAAAATAAAAACTCAAATTGTCAGCATATTGGAGGTGACAAACAAAAAACATTAGAAAACTTTCCTGGATTTATTTGGAGTAAATATTCGAAAGAAAAACATCTTCCTAGTCATTCATATACCGGTCCAGGAACTCGATTAGATATAAGACTAGATGAGAATAATAATCCGAAACCAGGTGAAGAACCAATAAATAGAGTAGATGCAGCCGCTTATAGACATGATTTAACTTATCGAAATCATGACCTAAAATCTCGTCATGCAGCTGATAAGAAGATGATAGAAGAATTAGATAGTATTCAAAATCCTACATTTAGAGAAAGAATTGAAAGAATGTTTGTTAAGAAAGCTTTACAAGCTAAAATATTATTCGGTCAGGGTTTAAATGAAACGACAGCAAAGCTGTCTGAGAGCAACGCTCGAACTTATGCCTCCGAAATTCATAAAGAATACAGAAGGCCTAAATATTTATTGAAAGTAAAAGTATTTAATAAAGATGATATTTGGAGTGCTGATCTTATTCATATGCCGAATGATTCTGATTATAAATACGCATTGACCGTTATAGATTTATATACACGATACGCTTGGGTAAAGCCTTTAAAAAATAAAAGTGGTCTATCAGTTAAATATGCGTTTGAAGAAATCTTTAAAGAAACTAATAGAAAGCCAAGGAAATTGTTTGTTGATAAAGGGTCTAAGTTTTATAACAGAAATGTTAGGCCACTATTTGAAACTGTTTATTCAACTGAAAACGCTGGAAAGGCTGTAGTGATATGAAGATTCAATCGGACGTTAAAAAATAAATTATTCAAGAAATTTACTGAGCAAAGAAATCAGAAATGGTTGAAGATATTACCAGGAATTGTAGAGCAGTACAATAATAAAGTTCATTCAGGTATTGAAGAAACTCCAAAGAAGGCTTCTGACGATCCTGATTTGATACGAAAGAAAATATTCGAAAATAATTATTCAAATGAGAGTAATCAGCATTAGCAGAAACGTAAGCCGAAATTTAAAATTGGAGATAGAGTTAGAATATTTAAGTATAAAAATAAATTTGAAAAAGGCTTTGTTGGCTACTGGACTAAAGAAATATTTGAAGTTTGTAAAATAAATCAAACTTATCCGATTACTTATGAAATCAAAGATTTAGATGATGAAGATATAAGAGGCCGATTTTATCAAAATGAATTACAACGAAGTGATTTTTAATTATCATTATCATTATTATTGGAACTAACGTTTCGGGAATGAAATTCCCTTGTTAGGCGTAGCCATAGAACCTACGGTTCGTTCAATTCTAACATAATATCTAGAAATGGTACTCCTTCCTGTAATTTCAATAAAACATAAAGACATAATTGACCACAATAAGTAGTTCCCGGTTTTTGAATTTGAAATGTATTATAAGTTCCATTGCCAAGTAATTTTTTGACTTCGTTTGTTGGAGGCAATCCATAAGAGTCGAAATAGTAATTATCTCGATTTTTATTAAAGATACCTGCAGACCAATGTACTCCTTTTTCATCTGTTGTGTGAAGATTTTTTATGAAATTTATAGTTATTGTTGGCTTATTTTTGATCAATTGTAATACGTCTCTCATTAGAACATGTAAATTCTTTATTCCTAATTGATTTGCAATTTTCTTTAGATCAAAATTCGTTGTTGTTTGCGTTCCATATAATTTTAAAAACTCATTTATGTTGCTCATTTTATAATAAAAAATTTTCTTATGGGACGCCGGAGTAGGATTTGCTGGTTATATACTCCACGTCTTACAAATGTCTAAGTGGGTGTAGCAGCTGTTTGTTCTTTCATACATTGTTTCCTTTCAAGTGTTTGAGTGGGAGGTCACAGCTCTTTACACTGAAATGCCTTTTTTCTTCATAAATGCGAGAATTAGATGTTCTCTACAATTGAGTGATCATCTGAGTGCAAAGCAGTAGCAACAACAGGAATTGTAAGAACGCCAGATGAAATGACAATTGTAAATACTCCTAAACTTATTGTTAAGAATATGTCAATTCCTTCAAATATTATTAGACACATGATATATTTTAAAAACCTGAAAAACGTTTAAACTCATGAATTTGAAATTCTCAACTTTTGTGATTTTCGGTGTCCTGGAACGGTCATGATTTGAGCAATGAAAATGTCATAATCACAAATTTGAGATTCTTAACTTTTCTGATTTTTTCGGTGTCCTTGAACGGTCATGATTTTAGCAATGAAAAATGTCATAATCACAAATTTGAGATTCTTAACTTTTATGATTTTCGGTGTCCTAGAACGGTCATGATTTTGGGAGTAAAAATTGTAATTCTCAAATTTTGAGATTTTGAAAAATTTGAAAAATTGGGTATTTTTAAAAACGCCTAAATTTATGAATTTAGGTCTTCATAACCTGAAAAAGGGTTCAAATTCATAAATTTTTGTCGTTTTTAAAAATACCATTTTTTGAAAAAATGGTACTTTTTGAATGGACTAAATTCATGTACTTAGGTCTTAAAAACCTGAAAAAGGGTTCAAATTCATGAATTTATTTCGTTTTTAAAGATACTATTTTTTTGAATTTTATGGTGTCCTGGAACGGTCTTTTGCCCATTACTCTTGCTGGATCGCGTTTTTCAGCTCAACCGGGCATATACTTCAATAGAAGGAGAAGCCCTTGCCGTTGCATGGGGTCTTGAACAATCAAAGTACAATGTACTTCACGCAAGGATGTGACGACCTGCTGGTGGTTATGGACCATAAGCCGTTGGTGATTATTCTGGGAGACCGAACACTTGATGAAATAACCAGCACACGCTTGTTTCGACTTAAGCAACGCACCTTTCCATGGAGATACGAAATTCTGCACCTTCTTGGAAAATCAAATTGCGCGGCCGATGCCACGTCCAGACACCCATCTGAATACAACAAGCAGACGTCTAGCCACACTGAGACAGCTAGAATGAATTTGATGACAAACGAAGATTACGCCGAATCTCGGATATCAGCTGCCATTGCTAGAGATGCGTCCGATTTCTTTTCTCTTCGCTGTTCTGACTTGTCCAATGCCACCAGTCATGATGGAACTTTGCAGCTCCTTATCTATCACATAGAGCAAGGTTTTCCGACACAGCGATGTCAGCTGGATCCGCGCCTGACGAACTTCTGGAACATCTGCGATGATCTGTATGTTCGAGACGGCGTCATTATGTACGATGACCGTGTTATTGTCCCTCAATCTCTCCGCACCGCTGCATCGCGATACTGCATTCAACCCACCAAGGAGTCACTGCTATGGACGCCAGAGCTCGGAGCAAGATCCTCGTGTACAGAGTGCTGCCATAACGCTCCTTCGCAACCTGCAATGCCGCCTGCCTCAGTAACCGTTCCCTCTACCCGTTTGATGCCATAGTTGCCGATTCCTTCGAAGCAAGTGGCTTCCACTTCCTCGTTGTAGGAGATTGCTGGTCCGGTTGGGTAGAACTGTTCTCTTCTCCGGTTAAGACTGCGGTGTCTAGCGCCAACGGATTGATCGCCCACCTGCGCTCATTTTTCTCGACCTTCAGCGTGCCTGGAGAAATCTCTACAGATGGTGGACCTGAATTTATCGCATCCGTTACACAAGAGTTTCTACACCGATGGGGAGTAAGACATCGAAAATCATCGGCATATTTTCCTCAATCAAACGGTCGAGCTGAGGTGGCAGTAAATACAGCTAAGAGACTACTTCTCTCCAATATCTCTCCGTCAGGTTCCGTAAAATCCAACAAATTCCCCCGCGCCATACTTCAGTTGCGGAATACCCCAGATCCAGACTGTCAAATGTCGCCGGCAGAAATTTTATTCGGAGATGCCTTTGCATTTGTTAGTAAGACAAAGCGATTCCCAGACACCTCTTCTACAGACCTAGTAGGACCGCTGCTGCCTTCGACCACTGCGCCATCAACTGTTGACTCCCCAAGCTCACCTGACTTGCATAGCTTGCCGTCGCGTAGTGATGACACAAAGTCCTCTATTGGCTCGCCGACTTTTGTGACAACTCGTTCACGTCGTGCAGTGCCTCCTCGCAAGTTCTATGACGCTAATAAAGGCAAAGGGAGCACATTACGCGTCACCTGATTTTCTGTGTTTTCTTCTATTATACTTGAGAGGAGATGATTCTAATGTGTCGCTTATTGTCTCATAGTACCATGTGTTTGACATTTTAGTTATGAATATATTGTTTTGGCTATTTTTCATTATTTGATTGTAGTTGGAAAGAGCCAATATAGAATGATGGTGGTTTTATTTTCTGTTTCTTACTTTTTACAATTAATTTCAGTTAACATTCGTTAACTATCTTCAGGTTAAAAGGAAGGAAATATGGTCTAGTATAAAATTTAAAATTCACACTGACGTCTATGTCATAATAACATAATATTGAATACAAAAGGGGGAAGGGCTGTGGAACAGGTAGTATTGGGTTACATAGTACCAATAGCATCTTAATGATGACCTGAATAGATATGAAGACAAAGGACATAGAAATGGAGTAGCAATACAAAGGCTTGAGTTATAAGTACATGCACATATCATACAAGTATAAAAATACAAAGCTATAAAACGATTGGAAGAAGGTAAGAGGTGTGAATTAGAAATTTGATACTGTTATAATGTAATACATTGTCATGTTTTATTATTTTTACATAATAGAAAATATTTTTAATCAAAAAGAAAATCTGCATAATTGTTGAGTTCGATTTTGCTGTTAATTGTTGGTTTCATTTTTCTAATGCTTCACGAAGTCTTAGGTTTGATGTATCACTATCGTGGGAAAGAATGGTTGTGGAAAAGTTGTAACTGTGACATTTCTGAAGATGGTTATACATGGAAGACTTGCTGTTTGTTTTATGCTCACGGCAACGGATATGTAATGGTCTTATGGTGCTTCCAATGTAGAAGTTATCACACTTATCACACTTTAGCTGATAAATTACACATTTCTGATTACAGATGTTGTTGTTAATTGGGCAATTTCTTAAATGACAATCTTGGTTTGATTTAGGCTGTTTCAATACACTTCTAAGAGTTCTTGATCTTCTTGTTAATCTTACGTTCAAGTTTTCTCGACGAAAAACATTTTGTAGTTGTTTATCCACCTTCTCAGAAATAAATGGAAAATTGAAGTAAAAATAGAGTCTTTCTTTCTCCTTTCTGTTATTTGGTTTATGTGTTTTACGATAATTGTTGGTGTTGCGAATGATATTTTCGGGATACATGTTTAGTCGTAGAATATCATTGAAATTGTCTATGTGTCTGTTTTGAGTTAGATTATTGGAACATCGTTCTGCGATTCTTGTTTTTTCTTACCTCTATGGATTATCGAATAAAAACATTGAAATGAAAGGAAATCTTAATGCAAACCATGATCAAAGTCAGAGACCTACATTAGTAACAGATCTAACGAACACAATTACTGAAGACGAACGAAACCTTTTAGAAAAAGGTCCAAAATTTTTATTGGCGGAAGCAGTAAACGACTCGATCGTAATTGATTTCAACGTCAACTTCAGCAGATTCGCACATCAATATCGATGGAAGAACGAACTTAATGACTGTCACGAACCAGACAATTACCCACAAAAATACCCATGGCATACTAATCTAACTATGCCTCCAAAGAATGACCAAATTGAAGAAAAATTGAAACGGGTATACTATGGATGTAAAATGATTATTGGAAAACTGAGACCTCAATCAAAATTCTCCAACCTGAGTACACAAGAAAAAGAAACATTGAAAAATCTTAAAAGCAAGAACCTAATGATGTTGTCTTCAGATAAAGGTTCCGAATTCTGCGTAGTTTCAAATGATAATTATATTGAAGCAGGACTAAAACATCTCAGCGATAAAAATACATACAAGCCCATACAACGAATGACATCTAAGACTGTTAAAAAACGCATCAACACAGGAGGGAACACTATAGCCAGTGAAAACAATATTCCATATTATGTAAAGAATAGCTATATTACGAACAACTCATCCTTACCATGCTTCTACCATCTCATCAAAACTCACAAGGAAGGCCCCGAGATGAAAATACGTCCTATTGTATCCAACACGTCCGGACCAGCAACTAAGTTGTCATGGCATCTTTCTAGACTTTTAATTCCTTTGCTTCAAAATGTCCCCGCACATTTAAAATCAAGCATGCATCTCATTGATAGCATCAAAAATATCAATCAAAAAGAACAACTTTATCCTTGCAGCTTCGATGTAATAAGCATGTACACTTCCATTCCAATTCCTGATGCCATTCAAGCCCTGGTTTACAAAATGGAAGACTGCAACATCACCAACATGAAAAGATTGACAATCGACCAAATTGAACAGTTATTGCATGTAATCTTAAGAAACACATATTTCCAATTTGATAATAACATATTCTTACAAGTTAAAGGTTTACCCATGGGTTCGTCTCTTTCTGGTGTGCTTGCAATTATATTCATGGACAGCATCGAAACAGCAGCCCTCCGACAAATGAGAGTGATGTATAATGCCCCACTTTTTATGAGATATGTAGATGACTACTTCGCAATTATTGAAAACAAAGAACAAGCCTTGAAACTTCTCCAATATCTCAAAGCACAACATTCCAGCATCAATTTCAAAATTGAATTACCAGACGACAACAAAACATTAAGCCTACTTGATTTCCAAGTAACACTGAACGCGCCAAATGAACCACAATTTGAATTTTACCGCAAATCTGCTAGAAAAGATCTGTTTGTGAATTATCACTCACATGTACCATACACTAACAAAATTAACTTCATCAGAAACGAAAAAACAAGAATCGCAGAACGATGTTCCAATAATCTAACTCAAAACAGACACATAGACAATTTCAATGATATTCTACGACTAAACATGTATCCCGAAAATATCATTCGCAACACCAACAATTATCGTAAAACACATAAACCAAATAACAGAAAGGAGAAAGAAAGACTCTATTTTTACTTCAATTTTCCATTTATTTCTGAGAAGGTGGATAAACAACTACAAAATGTTTTTCGTCGAGAAAACTTGAACGTAAGATTAACAAGAAGATCAAGAACTCTTAGAAGTGTATTGAAACAGCCTAAATCAAACCAAGATTGTCATTTAAGAAATTGCCCAATTAACAACAACAACATCTGTAATCAGAAATGTGTAATTTATCAGCTAAAGTGTGATAAGTGTGATAACTTCTACATTGGAAGCACCATAAGACCATTACATATCCGTTGCCGTGAGCATAAAACAAACAGCAAGTCTTCCATGTATAACCATCTTCAGAAATGTCACAGTTACAACTTTTCCACAACCATTCTTTCCCACGATAGTGATACATCAAACCTAAGACTTCGTGAAGCATATATATTAGAAAAATGAAACCAACAATTAACAGCAAAATCGAACTCAACAATTATGCAGATTTTCTTTTTGATTAAAAATATTTTCTATTATGTAAAAATAATAAAACATGACAATGTATTACATTATAACAGTATCAAATTTCTAATTCACACCTCTTACCTTCTTCCAATCGTTTTATAGCTTTGTATTTTTATACTTGTATGATATGTGCATGTACTTATAACTCAAGCCTTTGTATTGCTACTCCATTTCTATGTCCTTTGTCTTCATATCTATTCAGGTCATCATTAAGATGCTATTGGTACTATGTAACCCAATACTACCTGTTCCACAGCCCTTCCCCCTTTTGTATTCAATATTATGTTATTATGACATAGACGTCAGTGTGAATTTTAAGTTTTATACTAGACCATATTTCCTTCCTTTTAACCTGAAGATAGTTAACGAATGTTGACTGAAATTAATTGTAAAAAGTAAGAAACAGAAAATAAAACCACCATCATTCTATATTGGCTCTTTCCAACTACAATCAAATAATGAAAAATAGCCAAAACAATATATTCAAATTCGACAAATAGCCCTTCATCGATAAATATATCGCTTCGTTTATCGAGGAGTAGTATTTAACATTAAATATCAAATTCATCGGGTTTTGTGTTGGCCACCCTGTGGAAATGCTTTGTGGATTAATTCGTGCCGTTGTAAATTATTGAGATGATAAAGGATACTAAGACAGTAAGTTGAATTATCTCCGTGTTCATCATTCATTCTGAAGTGAATTTGGATGATGATACTGATTCAATTGCTAAATTGCATCGAATTGGGCGAATGTCTCTTGGGAAAGCACGTCTTCTTCGGCTTACTGCTAATGGTCGGGGTAAGAAGTTTGAATTACTAAAGAAGTCCAAAACTTTACGAAATTCAGGCAGTGTTACGTAAATCCTGACCGCACACCCTTGCAGCAAAATGAACATCGGCAATTGAGAGAAGAGTTTCTTAGTCGGAAATCCAAAGGAGAAGAGGTTGTTATTCATAATAATCAAGTGGTTTTGAAGCTAGATGTCAGGCGCAAAAATTTTGTGTAGATGAATTTATGTTACATCGCAGAAAGTGCGTTTTTCCAACCATAATGCTTATCAAAATCAGATCCCTTTTTCCAAAAATTGATGAATTGTCTGTTCTTTTGTCATCCTTTAGACCAGGTATTGTTGCTGTAACAGAGTCATGGTTACATAAGGACATTGAAGATGACTGACTTCTATGAGTGATTATAACATTTATAGGTGTGATAGAGGGGATCGTGTTGCTGGAGGAGTTTGCGTTTATGTGAGAAATTTTATCCCATGTACGGTCATTAAGCAGTATACAGCTCCTCATGCTATTGAATATCTGTCGCTCAGATTTTTAAAACTTAATCTATTTCTTGCTTGTGTGTACATGTATATTCCTCCTGGGCTACGAGCGACAGAATTGCGAGAAATATCTGATTTTTTGATTGATATGCTGGACTCTGAGCTGAACTGCTCTCCTGACTCAAATCTGCTGCTATGTGGAGATTTTAATAACTTTGATTCTTCTATATTTGCGCTATAATTTTCATTGCATAATTGTGTAAT
The DNA here is from genome assembly GCA_907163375.1 of Prostheceraeus crozeri. Taxonomy (NCBI): domain Eukaryota; kingdom Metazoa; phylum Platyhelminthes; order Polycladida; family Euryleptidae; genus Prostheceraeus; species Prostheceraeus crozeri. The sequence continues at coordinate 181,497 of CAJQUW010005415.1, read as the reverse complement.
TTCTGCAACTCGAAACTCTGCTTTGTTAGATCAAATTTGGATCAATAAAGATTTAGTTGGAAAGTATGAAGAGTTTGCCGTTATAGGTCCACCGCTTGCCAATTCAGATCATAATTCTGTTGTTTTGTTCAGTCGTGATTGTGAGTCAAATGCAAGGAAAATTGTAAAGTTTGGGACTTCCGCAGATCCAACATTGACGCATTTTTGTATTTACTATCTACCCTTGACTTTTCCAGTTTACTGCATTTTGAAAACGTTGATGACATGTGTGAGGAATTCTATTTGCTTTTGCGTACAGCTATGTCATTTATAGCATCGAGCTTTGTTATCATGTCGGAAAGAGATAAGCCCTGGATCACACCAGTTTTGAAGTCTCATAAATCTGCGATGGAATGCCTACAAATCTAAAAATTGGATTTCGTGCTGACATTACAGAGAAAAGGTACAATGCGAGATTCCGAAGGCGAAACTGATTTGGACTCAAAAGAAGATTCAATATTCGCGTAATGTGTGGAAGGTTATTCGCTGATAACCGCATATGGTAGTGTACACAATGTAGGCCTACTGCGTGTTTTAGGAACAAAGTTTGAGACTAATTTCAACCATATAAATGATGTTGTATGTAAACCATTGTTAGACGAACATTGGTTAAAAACCCTTATTGCATAAAATTGCATAAAAACCCTTACAAATTTCGCTTCATAGCAGGTGCTAAACAATGCACTACTAAACAACTCTCGACTAAGATTAATAAAGGCCTAACCGTTATAAGAAATTACTTAAGGAATATTGTAACGCTATTTATAAAAATAACGGAATTAACTGTTTTTGGAGTATAGTATCTTCGATCGAATTCCTAAATAAGATTCAAAACATCAATATACATAACGTGCAAGTTTTTGACTTCTCCACATTGTACACTAACTTGAATCATGACGATGTTATTCATCACATTTCTGACTTGCTAGATTTGGTGTTTAATGATTCGAATAGGAAATACTTATGCATCGGTTATGAAAAATGTTTTTTAGCTAGTAAAAAGTATCAAGGCTATAGTGTTTTTACTAACGATAACTTTAAGGATGCTATTAAATTCATTATTCATGAAGTTTACGTCACTTTTGGTGGACAGGTTTTTCGACAGATAAAAAGTATACCGATGGGAGGTAATTGTAGCCCTTTGCTAGCAGACCTTTTTCTTTTACACTGCGAATATATTTTCATGTCTAATCTTATGAAAAGTAAAAAGTATGGCCTAGCTAAACTTCTATCGAATACCTCTAGACGATCTGTGTATTGTTAATTATAAACATTTCGCTTCTTTAATTCCTAAAATTTATCCACCAATTCTTTAATTCCTAAAATTTATCCACCAAGTCTGGAGGCAAGTAGAAGTGGAGATAATGATAACAACATTGAATATTTAGACATTAAAATGCAAATCACTAATACAGAAGCGGCTACCTCTGTATTTCATAAGGTTGACAACTTCAATTTTCCTGTTACGCTCTTAACATTTCCTCAAAACACTATGCCTTACAAAATAGGTATCAAAGTTTTCGCGGGACAGGTTTTGAGATGTATTCGCATCTGTACACATGAGAGCGATGTTATTGAAAAAATAAATCGTACCTCCACCACCCTCATTGCGAGAGTTTATAATCGCTTTGATCTTAAGCGCAGTGCTGAAAAGCAGTTACACAAACACAGAGAGACTTTATTGAAATACGTTTATTTCTCCGCTAAGCAACTTTTGGACAACTGCCCGAACTTTATTTAAGTTCCTTTTCCATATTTCCAGTTTAGTCAGTTCGAATCATCTCGATGGCGTAGTCAATGTATCTGACTACATGTCCGAGATTTTTCTTTCGAGGCTGCCTTTTCGATTCAGTAACTTCTCACATGATGCAGCTCGACAATTCCAGCGGGTTTCACTAAGTCCTGAAAGTATGATAAGATACATACGTTTAATAGAACAAGTAAAAAAACACAATTGTGATAGCATAGAATTTTACGTGTATCAAATACGCAATAAGTGAGTAAACTGAAGACTAAAAGTAAAAGTAATACAAAAGTAATCTTCAATTTTATAGAATTCACCTGTAAGATGGAGGGGACGTTTATCTGGATGATGTTTCAACTGATAGTTGATAAATATATCGTGACGTTGCGAGCTCCCTTCAACGAAAGAACACAATAATTCTACTGTTCCAAAAAAGTCGGTAGCTTTTCGATTCGCTTTCGTGCTAACAGCAGTGATCAAAGCTCGATTCAAATCATGCGCTGAGCAATGCGAGAATAAGGCATTAGGGTTCACTTGGAGTACTCTGCCTTGTACACCTTTGGCAGCAGACGTCATGTTACTGCCTCCATCGCAGCCCTGTCCAACAATTGATGCTACATTTAAGCCCTGTCTTTCTAAAACTTCGAATAGTAGATCCTGTGGTGACCACATAGCAATCGCTCCTCAATTACACCCTGCAATTAAAAAATATTTCTGTTAAGGGATGGCGGATGGCGGGCTAGATGTCAAAGTCCCTCTATTATCTCGGTGATGACTGAACCCTATCAGTCATCACTCTCTTGTTTCTGTAGTAGATACGGTATCTAAGATATATTTCGGATATACAACAATATATCTTATTGTTAAAAAATGAACTTAACTCAAATTATCGATTTTCAATTTAGTGTTTATTGCCTTGGACATAAAAATATTTTTTAATGGGCCTAGATCGGACTTGGTATTATTAAAGTCGTTCCAAGGACAACTTTATGTATTGTAAACTGCATTGTACATCTTGACTACAAGTAATCCCAAAATAACTTACTTCAGAAACATAACGGAGGAAAATAGCAACTTGTTCTTGGTGAGAGACGTCGGTTGTTTCATCCATCAGAACGGAATAAATACCAGCATCTTTCGCTCGATCAACGATCTGCTGCTGCACTTCTTTCCCAACTACATCAATCATGTCGTTCTGAATTGACGGGTTAAGATAATGGCAATTACCTCGAGCTTCTTTCAAATGGTTTGATAATATTTCATCACCACTTTCACCAAGAAAAGAGACAAATTCGAGAAACACACCACGATTTCTGGATTCATTAGATTTGTCGTGTCCCCTGAACGGCAGAGAGAGTTTTCCGAACAACCTAAGAGGGACAGAGTAAATTAAGTATGACTTATTCATCCACTATAAGAATTAAAACAATAACTTACCGAACTACATCGAATATTCTTCGCACTGTACTTCTATTTCTTGAAATGGCCATTGTGACCTTTTCCTTCTCAAGTTTGGCGACTTCAGATAATTTAACATCAATTGGCTGAGACTGGAATCAAATAACATCAAGCAAATGAATTTTCTCTGTATAATTCATCCATATATACTCGTATCCCTAAATTCTAGACTACCTATCAGAATCGAATGATAATTACAGGTCAAGTAATTTTCGCCTATGATCGGTTCAATATTATAATTTCTATTACATGTGAATGTAGATTTAGATGCAGTATTATTAATCAATCTATAATAAAAATGATAATAATTGAAGACGAAAATATTCATTGACATAAATAAAGTTTTTTAAAATTAGGTTATGTTTTAAATTCTCATGTCAATTCCATAGCTACAGGTTTTATACTATTATATGATAATAATAATTTATTATAATATATAATGAATGTAAGAAAAACTAAAATAGTTGTCTATCTATTACTGTTTCGAGTCCTAAACTGCTATTTATTTGCTCTTCAGATGTGAAGGTAATAATCATGGAGGAAAAATGATAATGATACTTCATGATAATGATAAAATTATTTAGGTAGCTTTTTCATTTATTGTTGACTATGATTTATATTTAGACCGGTAAAATTCATCGAGCATTCTTTGAAAATTTGATAAGGTTAGGTTAATTTCTGTATTTTATTCTGTCTACTTGATATATTTCCCTTATCAAAACTGATATCGAAAATGTGGGAGTATTAATATCTTATAAATTTCAGCAGATGCAGCCACCACGAGACATGTTTCAGGCTATTGGCTTTCATCAGTCGTGGGTAGGCTTGAACCAGCGATGTTAAAGGTAGAGGGCATGCAAGCTTGCCCTCCAGCCACAAGGCCACAGGACATGTCCTTTAGCTCCAACGTCACTGGTTCAAGCCTACCCACGACTGATGAAGGCCAATAGTCTAAAAATATCTCGTGGTGGCTACATCTGAATTGAGATTTTTGATGAATATCATAGCCAGCTGTTACGTATGAAAATATTAATATCTTGTTTTAATTTTGCGGATTGCGGAATAAGGGCTCTCAGGTCAATAAATTCATTCATGTAATAGCATAAATTATCCGCTTTGCAATGGCCAAAGGTTTTATTCTACAAGTATAAAGTTGTATTCTACTAGTTTTAGACTAAAACCTTTAGTTAAAACTAAAACTTTTAGTTAAGATTCCAATTATGCCTAGTCAAAAAAGCTTTGATAACATTTAGATTGTAATGTACTTTAACCGAAGAATCATAGGCCTTTACGGAATCCAAATGGTTTTGGGAACTCTGATGCTTCGTAAATCCTTTCTTTTTCTCTAACGCCTTTTTCCAGTTTCGAAATCCTTCCTTGGTAAATGCATCATCATTAGATCCTCCAAAAGAGCGAGAACCACTTCCAGTGTAAAACAATCGACAATAAAAGCAAAATGCTGCTTGACGTTCTATGCTGTATTCCAACCAAGGAAAACGCTGGTACCATTGCGGGATGAATTGCCTTCCATTCACCTTTACAAAACCAGTTTAAGGTTGTATAGGACCATGACAGATGTATTGCGTTAAAGTATTAGAATCCGTAGGAGGGTGATGGGATGGGTCTCGGTCTTTAAATTGATCACAAGCACATAAAGAGTAAGTCGACGACATGCGGAGGAGACTATTACTTGCGGGAGATAATGCTTGACGCACGTATGATCAATGTAGAACACTCGATGAATTGTGATGAGATCTTTATTGACGAAAAATTCAAATACATTCTATCCAATAAGATTCTCACAACCATCGATCAAGACAAAAACCTGACAAGAGCAGCTCACAGTAAGGTCGTTGTCGCCGTAAATAAGAAACGCTGCATCATTAGGGTTTACAATCCCGGGATCTCGACCCTATTTCCGAGATTAAAAATCCCGGGATTACGTCTTCGAGATCTCGAGGTATTTCGAGATATTTGAAAGATTGGCCCTGAGTTCCTTCTAAGTGACATAGTTAAGAGAGTCAATGGCTTTTTTGAAAATGCATCTAAATTTTTTATGTTCCAAGTTTGATAAATTGCCAATGTGCTGTATTTGCCGAGCCAGCTGGTTAAGCCTCGTTCACACGATGACACTAGTGTCGTGACATTAGTGCCGAGGAGCAGCGCGAAATCTGGGCTAAATCAATGCCGTGACACAAACCGTTCAGACGCTTAATAAACATTGTTGTGACACTGCTATTAGTATTGCTTCTGTAAACTGAAAATACTTCGTAAATTAATAGCTGAAAGACATATCACAACGATTTAAAATAACGACCCGTTCAAGGCTCGTTCAGACAGAGCTAGGTTTGCGGTTTGCGGTCTTTGAGGGAAAAACCGTCGAAGAAACCGTCATTCAACCCAGTGAGTCTCCCGAATTCGCTTTATTGACAGGTCACCGGACTGCAGCTGCGCTGTGTTGGTTTTCACACATCGACAACGAATTGTGTCTCGGTGATTAATTGACGGTGAAAGACAATTTGAAAAAAATCATTGGTTATCGACAAAATGACATTGCAGTTGTATTCATCTTTGTTGTGATGAAGACAACGTTTCGTTCATCAAAATCGACCCAGTGGTTTAGAAGTTATATCAAAAAATGCATTTGTTCTCTAAGTGAATGTACAACTGATAAATGAGTACCGTTGACAGAAAGTCTTCGAAACACAAAATTGGCGATAGCTCAGCTAATATTACATCAAATTTAACAAAATAGACTTCATTTTACTTGTTATTTCATGATTGTGAAGATAGTGTTTGTTTAGTTCACGTTGAAAGATATACATTTTACAAGCACGTATCGTCTTTTGAAATATTTCTTGAAGCTTAATGAAAAACATATACAGTATATATAAATCTCGATCGAGATCCCGGGATCCCGGGATTGCGATTAGCCAGTCTCGAAAATCCCGGGATTGAGAAAACGGCTCGAGATTGTAAACCCTATGCATCATATTATCTGTGATCCACACACGCTTACAGATACTTCTTTCAACAGTCTTTCATTCTTCTACCACTTAAGCTCTACGCGCGTCAATGTGTATGCAAAGTTTATGCTGCATTCAAGTTCACGCATAGAAGACAACATGTGTATGTGGTAGAGGTAGCTTGAAGTGATTGACCTCGACCTCGACAAACACGCTCACGCAATGACTACATAGCTGTCCCCGCGAAGCCACGAATAACAGAAAGGGAAATGATGACATCGTCTACTGCTACCACAGGTTGGGGGGGCAACTTCCCCCCCTTGCCCCCCCCCGTGGCGACGATAGTGATGATATTGAACAATGCATTTTCGTGTTTCCTCTTTTCTGATGATTTGCCCACTTTTTTAAGGCCTTCGATTTTCAATTTGATGAAAAATATGCGCTAACTAACTAACTTACTTTTACTTGTGATAAAAGATCGATCAATACATGCGTCATTTTCCTATTTTTCAATTTTGTTAAATTCTATATGATCCTTGTGCGTCAAACATATTCTTATAATTTTTGCATCAAATACTTCATTGCGCATTTCAGAGCGGAATCGTTATTTCTCATAAAGAAATGTCATAAATGGAATCGGATTCTATCAAACCAGTACAATCGATGGTAGAGAAACGTGCGACTTTTCTGTAGGCCGACATTTACTTATGACGTCAGTCGTTGAAGTAATTTCTTGTGCGATTCTTTGTCACTGCCTCCGAATGTTTTGATTTTAGAAGAATTGAGCTTTTCAGTTCTGTCAATCCTGGGAGCATCTAGTATCAGAATGACAGCGCTCAACAATATGTTATGGGCCTAATGCATAAATATGTACCAGGGCTGCTATTCTTGTCACTACCTCCGAATGTTTTGGTGTTAGCAGCATTGAGTTCTTTGTGCTGTGAATCCTTTTAGCACTCCGTAGCAGGATGACAGCGATCAACAGCATATTCATCATTATCAACAACATCAAAATTTTACTACAAGGTAAGTTTTAATTTCATCAATAGAATGTGAATATTCTGCGAACCCACTTTATGCGTCAATATCAAACTTCAGGGTTTCTAATTTATTAATAGCGTGTTAATTAATATTGACGCATAAAGTGGGTTCATAGGATTTCATTGATAAAATTATAGCTAACCTACTGTATGTTGTGGCAAGGGAACATACCACAAACGATCGTAGATAGTAGCCGTTTGAACGGTCTCCTTAGATTAGTCTACAGTACGCGAACGTACGAACAAGCGCGTTTAATTAGCGCACAATAAACGGTCGTGTTCCGGCAGGGATGGAGCTTTCAGCAGAGGGCTTCAATAAACTTCCATTGCTGGCCGAACTTCAACACCCAGGTCTTGAGAACGCGAATACAGATAGCCTATTATTATAGAAAAACGGCTTCTCAGAACACCTCGAAGCAGATAGCATTGTAAAGGACCTGCGCCTGGCCTAGTCCTTGGTGGGACATACACAGATGATACTGATATTTTCCGTCTATCAGAAGCAACAAGCTCGACAGTAATTGCTCGATGAGGTAAAAGAGTAATCTTTTGAGTCAGATGGTGAATTATTGTTGAACGTATAGGCTTAACACAACCAGGACCATTCGAATCATTTAAGAATTTATAATTCAAATGAAAATTAGGCCAGTTATTACGCCACAAATTTGGTTTTGAGATACACAGACGTTTATGTTGCAGAGATATGACACTTGCGGATGAGATTGCTGCACTAACTCCTTCAAGACGAGGCATAATGATGCTAAAATTAGCATGACAACGGTCAGAGAAGATAGTTCCACATTTCTCAAAACGAAGGGGAAACCAAATCCATACGACAAATCGAAATTCCTGTGAGGGAATCGACTGAGGCAAAAATAATTTGCGGATTTTCCACAGAACACCGGACTAGGTTGTACAATTCTCGCCATGTAGATTTGATCTTGTTCAATATATCACATTTGTCTGTTTCTCTTGGAAAATGGGCAGTCCATAGACTTTGCTGCACTGACACATGATGATGGCGCAGAGATCTGCTTAGCAGGAGAGGCACTTTCATCAGTTGATGATGCCTTTTCGTTTGAGTTAAGAGGATCAATGAAGGAGAAATTGAATTGTCGACTTTTACCTTCAGATGGAGTGGATATCGGATAGTTCTCATTGACTTTACTTGAGACACTATTCGAATTATTTGAAGATGAAAAACAATAAAGAAATGCTTTAGATGATTGAATCACTGATTTAATTGATTCAATTTGTGATGATTTCAGAAGAAAAAGAGTAGTAAGTAAAGGTCCATAATAAACACGCGCGCCCCGAAATGGGGTGGGTCCAATACAAACACGCGCGCCCCGAAATGGGGTGGGTCCAATACAAACACGCGCGCCCCGAAATGGGGTGGGTCCAATACAAACACGCGCGCCTCGAAATGGCTAGCTCCCATACAAACACAGCTCGCCTCGAAATGGCTAGCTCCCATACAAACACAGCGCGCCACCTTGGCCGGCCGCCCAGATTGGAGTGAGAGGTTGTCTTGGCCGACCGTCCAGGTTGACGTGGCCGACCGTCCAGGTTGACGTGGCCGACCGTCCAGGTTGACGTGGCCGACCGTCCAGGCTGACGTGGCCGACCGACCAGGTTGACGTGGCCGACCGTTCAGGTTGACTTTGCTGACCGACTAGGTTGACTTGGCCGACCGACCAGGTTGACGTGGTGGAGTGAGAGTGTGTTTTGAGGGTGAAGGAGGCACGGGAGAGTGAAACAGACTTCAGATTCGTGATCAGCGTCAAATTCTGCATCGGTATGGTGAGTTTGAAAGGAATCGGAGAGAAAAAATTTTTCTTCAAAATTTTTCCGAAAAAACGACAGAGGTAAAATTGTGGACGTTTTGGGCTGTAGCCTCAAAACGAAGCATCGGAGAGCGAAACGGATGTCAGCATCTGTATGGTGAATTTGAAAGCAATCGGAGAGAAAAAGTTTTCGCTGACGTCCCCCCCCTCGGCAGCGATCTTCCAATTTTGGTTCTAGAGATCGTAGAAAGTCGTGCAATAGCTCGTTTGAAAGCTAAGAGTGAGACAAATTCAGTGAAAGAAACGGCTTGTTCATATCTGTCTTTGTTTAGATGTGAGACGCCATTTAAGATTTGGGAGATTGGCGAAAAACGCCAAAAACGTAGAATTTTGGACGTTTTGGGCTGTAGCCTCAAAACGAAGCATCGGAGAGCAAAACGGATGTCAGATTTGGAATCAGCGTACAATTCTGCATCTATATGGTGAATTTGAAAGCAATCGGAGAGAAAAATTTTTCTTCATTTTTCCGAAAAACGAGTTAGAATTTTTGCGATGGCTGTGGGCTGTAGAGCCAAAACGAAGCATCGGATGGGAAAATGGAGGGCAGATTCGGATTCAGCATCAAAGTCTACTTAATAATGGTGAATTTCCAGCTCCATCGGAGCACTAGAACCGGAGATAGACGGATTTAAAGATTTGGATGATGGGTATTGCGTCATCAGCTGATCGCCACACACTATATAAGCGGGAACCGACAGAGACTTTTCATTTAGAGAAGAGCGATTGTCAAAGGTAGGTCGTCTCTCTGAGCTCTGATGATAGCTTCGGACATTCCAAATTCCGGGTTTCTGTGAGAAACCGACTTATAAAATTTCATTGCTGAAGTCAGCTAAGGCGTCAGACTTAGAGGTTCGTCAGGAGATGGCCTTCGTCTCCAGGCCATAAAAGACTCCAAAACTTTAAAGGCTCGTAACTTTGCTTCTACAAGTCCGTTTGACTTGATTCAAAAAATGTTCGGTCGCTATTGACCTGCCCTAAGTGATGGACTACTTATAAAATTTCATAAGTAGTCCCAAAAAGTTGAAAAATTTAAATTCACTAGTTTTGGAGGTTTTCTGGGATTTTCGACCCTGCTGAATTCAACTAAGACATTTATAAAGTTGTGGGAGGCGAGCTTCGGCTTGGAATTTGCAACCTTTGTAAACAATCTACTGGTTTTCATGTCAAAATCAGGGTCCGGATACCAACACAGTGATATGACGCACGCTCTGTCCGCGGGAGGTTGGATTTGTGGGCCGAGGCCTTGTAGTTGGGATAAGATCTCCTCTGAGTAATGCCTGTAACGGATTCATCAGCTTAACTTGTCTATCCTCAAGTCATGTCTACTACATGAATTTAAAATCATGATATTCCCTTTTTCGCTTCAGAAAAAATGGTTACTTACAATAACTCCAAAACGGCTTTTAAGTTGTGCCAGTGCAGTAAAGTTCATCGAAGCGACGCTTTTAAGAAGCATTCTTGTAGAAGTAAGCGAATGGTAGGTGAATGAAGGCATTATGGATGATAGTTGAGCAAGCCTTCCGATTGGGCGAGCAATCTCGACCATTCTCAGGGTAGGAAAATCATATAAAACCCAGTGAGGTGATTTTCAACTACACATTTGCCTTCAGCAAGTGTCATGATGTTGCATGGTACGGAGAGTTTCGCTGTAATATTCCAGTGACAGGGTGTTCCTTCCGGACAGCGGATAAGATCGTAGTGATGGGTGCAGCAAGGGAGGGAGACTTCGGTAATCTCGACTCTACAACGGTCGTTGTGGTCTCTTTTCTCAGCGTAGCACCTTGAACGCCAATCGGTCGAGTCTTAGCTATCTTGTCATGGGTGGCTTATAAATTCTCCATTGCGAAAACGTCAGCTTGACTTGCTAACAAGTCTCTTACTATCAGATCAAGAAGCACTCAACGTGAGCATGGTAAGGAGAAGTTCGGTGTAATACTTCCTTTCGACGGGCGTTCCTGTAAAGGGCGGCGGTGAAACCCGTAGCTATGTATACCGCAAGGGACATTCGGAAATGGTCAATCTTGTTAAACCTCTCTGCGTCATGTTCGCAAGTGATTGCCTCTGTCTCAACGTAGTATGCATTCGCGCCAGAGTGACATTTAGCCAGCTGTCGAAGGTTACTTCATAACCTCTCCATTGCACTAATAGTGTGAAGCTCGTGGGGGATAAAATCCTCCATCACCTTAGGCGGCTTGATATCAGGCTACAGCATGAGTGATGCGGAGATCTTGGATAGTGTACTTCCTGTTGGTGGGTTTGCACGGCGAGCGCTGCCGCAGATGGAAGGAGGGGTGTGTCATAGTTAAGACCGAAACCACTTAGCCGGTGTTAGGCAACTTTCCCAACGTCATCTTTTCTCGCTTGGTCATGAGTGCTTTAGATGTCTGCAGCAGGTTTTTCAAAATCTCCACTCATCGTTTGATGATTTACAAAGTAGGGCACATGTCAAGTTAAGTTCTCATAATGATGTCTTAATCAATTCCTCCTTACTGCATGCTTGTCGTTTCTACACTCCGACTCTAACCTTTTAGAGCATACATATGTAGCACATACTATCCGTATCGAGAAAGTCTCATGAGTTCTTTTAATAACCACTATCTCTTCGTGTCACCTGTGTATATTCCAAGTCGAGAGTTGAGAAACACAGAGAGCATTGACGAAGAAATGATGAATGGAATGATATGGGATTTGGACATTCACACGCCAAACGTATACAGCAAACACACTTCTCTCTTCTTTAGTGAGCAAGCTCTGAATACATAAGATACCGCAGTAAAATCATCAACGAATAAATCATATCGCAATAGGAATGTACATTGACAGATTCAAATGGATGCTCACGCGTTCATAAAAGAGAGTTTGTAACATCAGCATTAATTGGAAGTGCGTGGGCGCACTGGAAACTCTTGCTCGTCTTGTGATTGGACGAGAGGTCTCATCCATTCACCGCTTAGGAAAATCTTATAAAAGGTAGTGCACCAGCTCTGCTCTTCACATTTATCTTTCACAAGGTGAGTGTTGGTGAGCTCCTGATATCAGGTTGTTTTGACTTGCTGTCAAGTTGAATAGTCTCTTGCTATCAAGAGATTCACTTCTGCTCATAAAACATATCATCGCTGTAATACCTCCTTTGCTCGACGCGTTCCTTCGGGACGGCGGGTACTGCCGTAGAGGGATTGCGTTGCACGGGTTGTTCGTCGTTTGCTAGACCGAAACCTCTGAGCCGTTGCTCATGTTGGGCGTTCGACTTCATACTCAACGTGACGCTTTCTCTCGCCAGGTCAGAGTACTTCAGCCATTCGACAAAGGTTAGTCTTTATGATATGGAGTAGAGTGAAATGTAATTCATTAGATGTCACTTGAATGATTGTTCCCATGATAAACGTTGATGAGACGGATGAAACACTTATGAAGTACGTACATGTTTAGATGAAGTATGTGAATTTTATTTTCTGTTGTTTCTCGAGCAACGTATTCATATGAAGGACTAAAACTCTAACGTTGAGCATCTCGTCGGTATGCAACGCAAAATATCTTGAACTTGTAAAAATAAAACACCCAGTTTTTCATGCGAGTAAGATGTAGTAGGAATTATGCATGTTGGACTTAACGCGATTGATCTGATGAGTCATTCCAGTCTGACTAAGCAAATTATTTGAACTTTGTTTGAACTTGAAAGTGAGTGGTCGCACTGGAAACTCTTGCTCGTCTTGTGATTGGACGAGAGGTCTCATCCATTCACCGCTTAGGAAAATCTTATAAAAGGTAGTGCACCAGCTCTGCTCTTCACATTTATCTTTCACAAGGTGAGTGTCGGTGAGCTCCTGATATCAGGTTGTTTTGACTTGCTGTCAAGTTGAATAGTCTCTTGCTATCAAGAGATTCACTTCTGCTCATAAAGCATATCATCGCTGTAATACCTCCTTTGCTCGAGCGTTCCTTCGGGACGGCGGGTACTGCCGTAGAGGGATTGCGTTGCACGGGTTGTTCGTCGTTTGTTAGACCGAAACCTCTGAGCCGTTGCTCATGTTGGGCGTTCGACTTCATACTCAACGTGACACTTTCTCTCGCCAGGTCAGAGTACTTTAGCCATTCGACAAGGGTTAGTCTTTATGGTATGGAGCATTTCGAAGTGTTGATTGACTCATGTTCATTGAATGACTATTCACATGATCATCATAGGTAAAATGAAATAAATCTTACGTGTCCTTTTCAGTGAATTTGCCTTCGACGTCGAATCTAACTGCTTTAATCTTCGATATGGATACGAGCATCACGAGAAAAATTGAATCTTATCGCGTCTCTGCCAAGATGGAGGAAAGTCTCATTGAGCAATGTAAGTTTTTGTGTGATGGGGCAAGGATGTAGGTTGTGATAATAAAACTCTTGAACTAACATCATTCGGTTAGCATGTGTGTTGAGCATAGGAATTAATTTTCATAAACATTTGGATAACATCAAGAATGTAAGAATCATATCCTTATTAATTTTCAACGAAAGACCCTTACCGTCTTTTTACTCCGCGATTTTCAAAACCGAAGCTCATTTTCTAAAATTTATAATGCACTCTAATATCTCCCTTCGAGAAATCTCTCACCAATATCTCCCTCCCTTTTTCAGTACAGCAGCGCATCATGAACAGAGAACCTGTTCCTGAAGGGGCACTTGGTCGAGCCTATGAACGACTGGGAATATGTAAGTATCTTAATGAATGAATGCTGTCATGTGTTCTGTATCATCATGGTTGATAGCATGCATTCTATCATTCATCAATCTCATCTCTTTTCCACTCTACAGTTTTGCCAAGGCAGGAGAAGTGGGAGGAAGTCGCGAGGCGGAAATATGATGATGATTTTCCGGCCCTACTCTTTCGCCCATCTACCTCAGCTCCACCATCTGAGCACCCATCCACCTCGGGCATGGTCATCGCCCAACCTCCACCAGCACCCATTCCAGCTCCTTGTCGCCACATCCCTCCAACACCCAAGCCGCGGACTCTTCCACCCTCGGCTCGCATCCCCCTTCTACCTCCTCTTGAACCATCGGTGATGGTGGAAGTAAATTCTCTTGATGGTAAGTTACAGTGATGGTAAAGAAGGACAAGGACTTAAACAAAACTCACGCCACACTGGGAATTGAATAGTCATGTTACTGATCGCTTTCCTTTCTTTTCTCAACAGATCTCGCAACGGTATTTCTGGGCGACGACGTTCCTAACCGCCCCGTCAACTCTCACATGCCACCACCGGCTACAGCAGGCGACTTCCCTCCCATCCCCAACAAGTCGGTAGAAATGGAGATCGAGGTGTGTGACCACACCATTAAAATGGTAAGTTGAAGATTTCCTCACTCATCTCCCTCAAACGTTTGGCTAATAGCATCTTCCTCAATTTCAGGCATCAACTTCATCACCAAAGCCCTCCCTTCTCGAGGAAATTTAGAGCTGTTGAGTGAAGGTAGGTTGTAACAATACACTGAGACTTTAACAGAGATGATAGAATGATTTCTCTTTCAGGTGATGTTAGTTCTAGCTCACGACTATCGCGGGAAGGCAACGAGCGGGAATGTGCTGACTGTGGGCACATCTTCACGAGGAAACGCGATCTGGCCCGACACATCAGACAACGTGTGTGTCAACCCAAGTCGCCATCAATCTCCCGAGGTGAGGATGACTCTATTGAACACGTCTCCTTTACTTGTGACTTTTGCATTCAATCATTTGAAACACGATTTGAATTATCTTCACACAGACTTAGCCACACACATACAGATGAAAGTTACAGTAACAGCATCTCCTCTATCCGACTCACTGAAATATCAATGAACAATTTAGTGAGGGACTACAATATGGAATCCTCAGAAACCATTGCTGACTTTGAAGAGTGGTTTCATCAAAATTCATCCTTGATAGATGCGCTCTTTAGAAATTTAGACAACTTTAGAATAAAAGCGCTCATCTACCTAAAAATATGTATAAATTAATCATCATACTGGTCAAATAGTAGAGCAGTTGGAGTTTCACATACCCTCCTCTGCTGCTACAGAAGTAATCAATGAAGATTCTTGGTTAAATTGTCATATCCAAGGACTAAAACTCAACATAGTTAAATTCAACGAACGCGATAGTGGCCTCATTTTTGATGGTATAGAATCTGCCAAGTTTAAAATCACTTTGCTAGAAAGTTATAGTGGGCGAGGCTTCTTCAATCTTCCAAAAATTTTAAAAGACAAAAAGGCAGTCATTTCTGTAGATTGCGAATCGCAATGTTTTAAGTATGCAGCGTTATCCATTCTCCACTACAATGATGTAAATGACAATCGTTTCCGTAGAAGTAAGTATCAAGAGTGGGAGAATCAATTAAAGTTTGATGACTGCAATAGTGAAGACATGAAATTGAAAGATAAAGAGAAATTTGAGAAATTAAATAAAATTAAGATAGTGGTACACGTCTGGGAGAAAGGACTAAAGGGCGTTAGGTACAACAACCGCCAAAGTAGCTATGATCGGGTTGTCAACCTCTTGCTAATGTATGAGGACAATACTCAACAGTGGCATTACTGTGGCATTCCAAAAATTCATCGCCTTTACAACCATATACAAAATCGATTAAAGGTGAACATTTCATATGCGACCGCTGTACACGACCATCTTGGTCGAAAAATAAATTTCTAAGTCATTATGAATGGTGCAAGCGGGGTAAATTACAAATAGAGCGCATGCCCAAAGACAAAATCTTTTCACATAGAGATAATGGTGACGAATTAAGTCCCCTGCGTGTCATTTACGCAGACATAGAATGCTACATTGATGATATCATCCACAAGCCAGCAGCCATATCCTGCTATGAAGTATGGCATGACCACTTTAGAAATAGGCAAAACAAAATGCATACTTGGCAAGGTGAAGATTGTATTTCAAAATTTCTAGAATTTCTCGATAAAGCTGCCAAATTTCAACAATCATATGATTCCCAATTGCAGCGTAAGTCACTACATATGTCAGATGAAGACAAACAGAAATTGGAAAGTTGCACATCCTGTCCTAAATGTCATAAAACGTTTGATGACGATAAAATCAAGAAAGTGCGTGATCATGATCACATCACTGGTAAATTTAGAAACGCACTCTGCTCCAAATGTAACTCTTCACATAGGTTGAGACGTCGTGTACTACCCGTCATTTTTCACAACTTTAAGGGCTATGACAGTCATATGATAATAACAGGAGGGTTGATCCAGATGAAATCGTGGCAGTTCAATGTTATAGCACAAACGAGAGAAAAATTCATGGCAATGACAGCAAAAGTACCAGTTGATAAAACTAAAGAAAATAAGACAGTCTTCTTCGAAATAGAATTTTTAGATTCATTTCAATTCATGTCAGCGTCACTAGCTTCTCTCGTTCGAAATCTCAAGTTTCTTCCACATAGTCAAACTTTGAAGAAACACTATCCAAATTTAACAGATGACATAATCACTCGCAAAGGAGTCTTTCCCTATGCGTATTTTAGCTCAATGTCTAAACTATATGAAACAACCCTTCCTTCCATTGACAAATTCCAAAACGATTTGACGGGTGAAGATTGTCCAGTAGAGGATTATGAACATGCTCAAGAGGCATGGATAAAATTTGATTGTAAAACGTTTGGTGATTATATGATCGCTTACTTAGAATTAGATGTCATTTTGCTGGCTGATGTCTTTCAGGAATTTCGACGAGTGGCATTAGAAGAAGACAAATTAGATCCTGTCCACTTTGTCAGTCTACCAGCCATGTCCTTTAAATCAGCCTTTAAAATGACTGGTGAGACCATTCATCTCTTACAAGACCCCGAGATGTATAACATATTTGAGCGCGGAATACGCGGTGGTCTCACATTTGTGAATAAACATCACATAAAATCTAAAACAGTAGGTGATGATCATATCCACCTAAAGTACTATGACCAAGATAATTTATATGGCAGTTCACTGTCTAAACCACTACCTCATTCCGAGTTTAGTTGGTTAAATCAAGATGAGCTTGAGTATTACTCCAACCTTTCAAACATACTGAAGATTCCAGATGAAGGTGATTGAGGATATCATTTTGAAATGGATTTGATTTATCCAAATAGCATTAAAAATAAAACTGCTGATTTCCCACTCGCACCTGAATCTGGTGAAGTGACTGAAGATATGTTTTCACCATTCATGTCACAATTTCATAATAACTTAACAGAGTGTGGACAGCCAAGGTACAAACCATTCCGCAAACTTTTGCTCACCCAATATGATAAGAAAAATTATCTCGTACACTTCTGCATACTAAAATTCTATTTAGAAATGGGCATGCTTCTAAAGTCAGTTCACCGCATTATCAAATTTAGACAGAAAGCCTTCCTCAAAGCCTACATAGATAGTAACAGTCAAAAACGTGCACTAGCCCAAAATAATTTTGAAAAGGATTTTTATAAATATAAGAATAACAGTCTTTTCGGAAAGACCATGAAGGATGTTAGAAAACGTATGAACTACAAACTAGTCATTGATGATCAAAAATATCACAAATTGACCTCATCACCTCTTTTCATTGATAGAGACATTATCGATGAGGATCTTGTAGGTGTTAAAATGATAAAATCAGAAGTTGAGTTGTGCAAACCCATCTATATTGGGCAAACCGTTTTAGATTATTTCAAGCTTGAAATGTATCAACTCTTCTACAAAATATTAAAACCATGCCCTCTCGTAAAAGAGGTTCGCTTGCTGGGTGGTGATACAGATAGCTTTTTTTTAGGAATTAGCACTCAAAAGGATTTAAATTTTAATGAAGTAGGCAAGTCACTAGAAAAATATTTCGACACATCTAACTACAATCCCACTCATCCACTCTATTCCATACAGAATAAAGCCAAACTTGGTTGTTTTAAGGATGAAACAGCAGGAAAGGAAATAGATGAAATGATTTTCCTCCGCCCTAAAATGTATTCCATGAAATTAAAAGAATGTGCAGATAGTATTAAGCGTGCTAAAGGAATATCAAAATCAATTGTCCAAAAAATGAAACATCGGTCCTATAAGAAGGCCTATAAAATATAACGTTTGTCACTATGACAATCTTAAAATCACAAATTCATACTGTGAAAACGTACACATTTAAGAAACGAGCACTTTCAACATGGGAGGATAGGAGGTGTTGGATAGGACATAACACATCACTTCCACATGGACATCCTCACACAAACATACCTCCACCAAAAGAATAAAACTCACACTACCACATTCAGGAGACGTGTAAATAGATTCATCCTTAACTTAGTATTTTGATGATGCTTTTTGTAGATATGCATGGTTGTTTGATGTGTCGCATTAGATCGTATTTCTTTGTAAATAGTTCCCTACAGTCCCCTATGTAAAGTCTTTTCCACTAAACATTGTATAAAATGTGTTTTTATGATGCATTTTTATTTCAATAAAGATATCACAATGACTTCACTTTGTTTTCCGAAGCACTAAAGTTATGAGGGATTTACTATCTTTCACATGGATGCACTCTTGTAAACCATTTGTAATTTTGATAGCAATAGAGGGTATTAATTGTTTGACGACAGGATGGTAGAAAATAGGTTCAAACAATTTCTGGACTATTCCATATGAAGCGTCTTTGTCATGAATGAAATCGCGTAAAATGTATTCTTTTTTCTCACCAAAAGAAATAGGTGAAATCAGATCACTTTGAATGTAAAGGTGTTGTTGATGTTTATCAAGTGTCATTGGTATTCCTACACCAATCGTGCGTGTAGCAGTAAACACATTTTGCAGCAATGAAAAACCAAAGAGTTTTATCAAATTTTCACTCAATTGACAATGAATGTCATCGCTCAGCTTCAGAAGAGCACTTTGATTTTCAATCAAAAATGAAATGTGATGTACCTTTGCATTATCAAGTAACAGTTCACACAACTCGGTTGTGCTAATTTTTTCTATCGGGTGGGCAACATCGTTGTATCACCGCTTTGCTAAACGACATGTCTAATACAATGACACAAACAGCTCTATTCAGGTTAGGAAGCATGTTGCTTACATCACTGTCATTCTTCTTGTAAAGATGGTCACTAAAAATAGCAATGGCAAATTATATTCACAGCTGAATATGTGTGCGTGTGAACGTTGTCATATCAGACAAAGCGATAACCCATGTCTAAAAATGGGTCCACCTCATTGTCGTAAATGACAGACCATTCGATAAGATTCTATTCATCCTTGTTGACAGCCTGATCTTTTCCCCATTCAGTGCGTGGGCGTTCCTTTATCAGTCAAAGTGATGACGCATGCCGTTTTCACCTTAACGCATTCATATGATGAGTCGTCAGTGAATGAAGGAAAAACTCAACGTCAACATGCCTCCATTAGCTGTACATCAAACAGATAACGCATTAGGAATTTAACAATCCGTGATACTTTATTGAAATCACATGAGCCTGTTATGATACAATACCCGTTATGAAAGGTGGTAATATGTACAGGGTACCACTCGAATGAGAGCAGCAGGGAAGGGTTTAGTTTCATAAATTATATAATGGCTGCTGTTTTTAATATTTGTTAGAATCACTATAGTCTTCAATTGAACAGATACTACTAAATTCTTCAATATTAACACACCAACACTAAGAGGCGGAACACCTTCTTTTCAGCAAACGAAATATGTTAATCACTTACAATCTTAATTATTTTACAAATAGCTATACCTTTATTTCTAGCATACAAAAGCTAAAACTTTATTTCTAACGTATACACTATTGAAACTTTATTTTTAACTTGAAAGCTGTTAAAACTTTATTTTTTAACATGGAAACTGATGAAACTTTATTTCTAGCATACAAACAGCTAAAACTTCATTTCTAACATACAAACTGTTAGAACTTTATTTCCAAGATATAAACTCATATAACTATATTTCAAGCGTATAAACTATTAAAACTGTATTTCCAACGTGTACACTATTAAAACATTATTTTCAACTTGCAAACTGTTGAAACTTTATTTTGACTTGTAAACTGATGAAACTTTAATTTGTTTCTAACGTACAAACAGCTAAAACTTTATTTCTGATGTACACACTATGAAACTTTATTTTTAACTGGTAAACTGTTGAAACTTTATTTTTAACTTGTAAACTGTTGAATCTTTATTTTTTACTTGTAAACTTTATTTTTAATTTACAAATAGTAGAACGCTTAGTCTAACTTGTAAACTGGTAAATCTTACGATCTCATTTTTACTAACAGTTATGCCTTTATTTCTAGCATACAAACTGTTTCCAACATATAAACTGTTATAACTTTATTTCAAGCACATAAACTATTAAAACTTTAATTCCAACGTGTACACCATTAAAACTTTATTTTCAGCTTGTAAACTGTTCAATCTATATTTTTTATCTTGCACACTATTTAAACTTTATTTTAAAACTTGTAAACTATTGAAACTTTATTTTTAACTTGCAAACTATTAAACTTTATTTTATTTCTAACGTGCAAAAAGCTGAAACGTTATTTCTAACGTACACACTATTGTAACTTTATTTTTAACTTGTAAACTTTCTATTTCTAACCTACAAACAGCTAAAACTTTATTTCGAATGTATACACTATTGAAACTTTATTTTAATTTACAAATAGTGGAACGTTTAGTCCAACTTGCAGGACTAGTAAATCGTACTATCATATTTTTACAAGCAGCTAAAACTTTATTTCTGATGTACACGCTATAAAACTTTATTTTTAACTGGTAAACTTTTGAAGTTTTATTTTTAACTTGTAAACTGTTGAAACTTTATTTTTAATATGTAAACTGTTGAAACTTTATTTTTAACTTAGAAACTGTTGAAACTTTATTTTTAATTTACAAATAGTGGAACGCTTAGTCTAACTTGTAAACTGGTAAATCTTACGATCTCATTTTTACAAACAGTTATAACTTTATTTCTAGCACACAAACTGTTAGAACTTTATTTCCAAGATATAAACTGGTATGACTTTATTTCAAGCGTATGAACTATTAAAACTTTATTTTCAACGTGTACACTATTAAAACTTTATTTTCAACTTGTAAACTGTTGAAACTTTATTTTTTAACTTGTAAACTATTGAAACTTTATTTTGTTTCTAACATACAAACAGATAAAACTTTATTCCTAACGTACACACTATTGAAACTTTATTTCTAACATAGAAACGGCTAGAGCTTTATTTCTAACCTACACACTATTGAAACTTTGTTTTTAATCTTTTAAAACTACATCTTTCATTTACAAATAGTAGAACGCTTGGTCTAACTTGTATAAATTGGTTTAACTTGTAAACTGTTGAAACTTTATTTTTAATATGTAAACTGTTGAAACTTTATTTTTAACTTAGAAACTGTTGAAACTTTATTTTTAATTTACAAATAGTAGAACGCTTGGTCTAACTTGTAAACTGGTAAATCTTACGATCTCATTTTTACAAACAGTTATAACTTTATTTCTAGCACACAAACTGTTAGAACTTTATTTCCAAGATATAAACTGGTATGACTTTATTTCAAGCGTATGAACTATTAAAACTTTATTTTCAACGTGTACACTATTAAAACTTTATTTTCAACTTGTAAACTGTTGAAACTTTAATTTTTAACTTGTAAACTATTGAAACTTTATTTTGTTTCTAACATAGAAACAGATAAAACTTTATTCCTAACGTACACACTATTGAAACTTTATTTCTAACATAGAAACGGCTAGAGCTTTATTTCTAACCTACACACTATTGAAACTTTGTTTTTAATCTTTTAAAACTACATCTTTCATTTACAAATAGTAGAACGCTTGGTCTAACTTGCAAACTAGTAAATCTTACGATCTTATAACACTTCATATTGGTGATTATGGTAGATGAAATAGTGCAGTCACATTTAAAATTTACGATAGCTTACACTTCTGATTCAGAGATAGCAATCGACTGCGATCCATCAACATGTGTAAAGAGCTTGTTACACTACAAAGAGAGAAGTGTATTATGTTGCGTTTTGTCGCGTGAGTGACCTCCCATTTCATCAATTCGTCTCATTGATAGAGACAAGTAGAACTCGTGGTTCATTCTGATAACGTATGCAATGGAGAGTTTATAAGGTAACCTTCGACAGCTGGCTAAATGTCACCCTGGCGCGAATGCATACTACGTTGAGACAGAGTAATCACTTGCAAACATGACGCAGAGAGGTTTAACAAGATTGACCATTTCCGAATGTCCCTTGCGGTATACATAGCTACGGGTTTCACCGCCGCCCTTTACAGGAACGCCCGTCGAAAGGAAGTATTACACCGAACTTCTCCTTACCATGCTCACGTTGAGTGCTTCTTGATCTGATAGTAAGAGACTTGTTAGCAAGTCAAGCTGACGTTTTCGCAATGGAGAATTTATAAGCCACCCATGACAAGATAGCTAAGACTCGACCGATTGGCGTTCAAGGTGCTACGCTGAGAAAAGAGACCACAACGACCGTTGTAGAGTCGAGATTACCGAAGTCTCCCTCCCTTGCTGCACCCATCACTACGATCTTATCCGCTGTCCGGAAGGAACACCCTGTCACTGGAATATTACAGCGAAACTCTCCGTACCATGCAACATCATGACACTTGCTGAAGGCAAATGTGTAGTTGAAAGTCACCTCACTGGGTTTTATATGATTTTTCTACCCTGAGAATGGTCGAGATTGCTCGCCCAATCAGAAGGCTTGCTCAACTATCATCCATAATGCCTTCATTCACCTACCATTCGCTTACTTCTACAAGAATGCTTCTTAAAAGCGTCGCTTCGATGAACTTTACTGCACTGGCACAACTTAAAAGCCGTTTTGGAGTTATTGTAAGTAACCATTTTTTCTGAAGCGAAAAAGGGAATATCATGATTTTAAATTCATGTAGTAGACATGACTTGAGGATAGACAAGTTAAGCTGATGAATCCGTTACAGGCATTACTCAGAGGAGATCTTATCCCAACTCCAAGGCCTCGGCCCACAAATCCAACCTCCCGCGGACAGAGCGTGCGTCATATCACTGTGTTGGTATCCGGACCCTGATTTTGACATGAAAACCAGTAGATTGTTTACAAAGGTTGCAAATTCCAAGCCGAAGCTCGCCTCCCACAACTTTATAAATGTCTTAGTTGAATTCAGCAGGGTCGAAAATCCCAGAAAACCTCCAAAACTAGTGAATTTAAAATTTTTCAACTTTTTAGGACTACTTATGAAATTTTATAAGTAGTCCATCACTTAGGGCAGGTCAATAGCGACCGAACATTTTTTTGAATCAAGTCAAACGGACTTGTAGAAGCAAAGTAACAAGCCCTTAAAGTTTTGGAGTCTTTTATGGCCTGGAGACGAAGGCCATCTCCTGACGAACCTCTAAGTCTGACGCCTTAGCTGACTTCAGCAATGAAATTTTCTAAGTCGGTTTCTTACAGAAACCCGGAATTTGGAATGTCCGAAGCTGTCATCGGAGCTCAGAGAGACGACCTACCTTTGACAATCTCTCTCCTCTAAATGAAAAGTCTCTGTCGGTTCCTGCTTATATAGTGTGTGGCGATCAGCTGATGACGTAATACCCATCATCCAAATCTTTAAATCCGTCTATCTCCGGTTCTAGTACTCCGATGGAGCTGGAAATTCACCATTATTAAGTAGACTTTGGTGCTGAATCCGAATCTGCCCTCCATTTTCCCATCCGATGCTTCGTTTTGGCTCTACAGCCCACAGCCATCGCAAAAATTCTAACTCGTTTTTCGGAAAAATGAAGAAAAGTTTTTCTCTCCGATTGCTTTCAAATTCACCATATAGATGCAGAATTTGACGCTGATTCCAAATCTGACATCCGTTTTGCTCTCCGATGCTTCGTTTTGAGGCTACAGCCCAAAACGTCCAAAATTCTACGTTTTTGGCGTTTTTCGCCTATCTCCCAAATCTTAAATGGCGTCTCACATCTAAACAAAGACAGATATGAACAAGCCGTTTCTTTCACTGAATTTGTCTCACTCTTAGCTTTCAAACGAGCTATTGCACGACTTTCTACGATCTCTAGAACCAAAATTGGAAGATCGCTGCCGAGGGGGGGGGGACGTCAGCGAAAACTTTTTCTCTCCGATTGCTTTCAAATTCACCATACAGATGCTGACATCCGTTTCGCTCTCCGATGCTTCGTTTTGAGGCTACAGCCCAAAACGTCCACAATTTTACCTCTGCCGTTTTTTCGGAAAAATTTTGAAGAAAAATTTTTTCTCTCCGATTCCTTTCAAACTCACCATACCGATGCAGAATTTGACGCTGATCACGAATCTGAAGTCTGTTTCACTCTCCCGTGCCTCCTTCACCCTCAAAACACACTCTCACTCCACCACGTCAACCCGGTCGGTCGGCCAAGTCAACCTAGTCGGTCAGCAAAGTCAACCTGAACGGTCGGCCACGTCAACCTGGTCGGTCGGCCACGTCAGCCTGGACGGTCGGCCACGTCAACCTGGACGGTCGGCCACGTCAGCCTGGACGGTCGGCCACGTCAACCTGGACGGTCGGCCAAGACAACCTGGACGGTCGGCCAAGACAACCTCTCACTCCAACCTGGGCGGCCGGCCAAGGTGGCGCGCTGTGTTTGTATGGGAGCTAGCCATTTCGAGGCGAGCTGTGTTTGTATGGGAGCTAGCCATTTCGAGGCGCGCGTGTTTGTATTGGACCCACCCCATTTCGGGGCGCGCGTGTTTGTATTGGACCCACCCCATTTCGGGGCGCGCGTGTTTGTATTGGACCCACCCCATTTCGGGGCGCGCGTGTTTGTATTGGACCCACCCCATTTCGGGGCGCGCGTGTTTGTATTGGACCCACCCCATTTCGGGGCGCGCGTGTTTGTATTGGACCCACCCCACTTCGGGACGCGCGTGTTTGTATTGGACCCACCCCATTTCGGGACGCGCGTGTTTGTATTGGACCCACCCCATTTCGGGGCGCGCGTGTTTGTATTGGACCCACCCCATTTCGGGGCGCGCGTGTTTATTATGGACCTTTACTTACTACTAAAAAGATCTTTAACTTTACGAATAAAGTCAATAGCAACGTCTGTTGGAAGAATTTCCTTGAGCTTCCATATGAACTGAGAAAAATGCCACTTCTTCTGAGAATCAGATAAAAAAATGATATTGTAACTGCCAGGCTCTTGATTGTCATTATCAGAGGCGTCTTCTCCGTGCCTGCGAGGCCTTCGGCGCATACTCAAAAATGATCTACCAACATTTATAAAAATGAAAAGTGTCATCATTTATTAGATTTCATTTCAATTTGATAGCTTCTCGCAATAGCTGTGCTTTCCGTCTCAATATTAGACGCTCAGAGTGAACATTTTTAGTGCGCGTGCCCGAATCACAGTTGTTTTCTTAGAACAATCAAACACACACGCTAGTGGTGTCTTCAGACGGAGGATTGGTGATCAGAGAGCTCACGCCAGCGTCAATCTCGGCTTTCCCGCCGATAGGCAAAAAGATAGATTGCCTTGCCTTCTCCAACTTTTGCAATGAAATTCTACTTGTCTCGTTGGCATAATCTGCAATTGTTGATCGAGGCACGGTACCTAGATATAGAAAGGGAAGCGAAGCCCAATTGTCACTGTCTTCGTTGATTTTCAGAGAGGTCACACATTAACCAACAGCAGATGACCGATGTTCAGACAAGACTACGATCAGATGATCAGCGTTCGCCAATGAGTGCAGAGTTAGGCATCTGACTCAAACACCCAGATTCGGTAGAATTCCCTAATTTTCTTTTTACGTGATTTATGTGACGCTGTGTTTAGTACTGCAGGTGAGTTCATAATCACGCCGTTCGTTCGAAGGGAATATGCTGAAAAAATGACACGTCAGGGAATGTAAGCCAACACCTGATATATAATTAAAAGCACTCACAGCGAAAGAAATACGGAATATACAAGACATTTTAATTCATCAAAATTTCAGACGTGTGACTGACTGACCGGCTGAAAGAAGCGCAGTAAACTCTTTTGTAGGTCTTAATCGGCTCCTCTTTTCTCGAGAAAAAGAAGTTTGGACAGAGAGAGGGTAGTGATCTCAACTACTTGAGCAAGGCGATGAAGCGACATGAGCATAAACGTCTCATGTGCACATTCACTTGGCATTAAAAAATGTTCGGGGAAGCTGGGTAGAATTGGTATTAAAGATTCATCTTTTATAAAGATTAATGTTGTGACATTAAAAATGTCTGGTATAGAAATAGAATTCCAATGCCGAGCGAAGGCCCATGGTCTGGGAGCACTCTACGCCACTGGTCATTATCAACTCCAATACAATGAGATTCTGTTGTATACAGTAGTTATCTGTCTCTGTTTGAGGCCGATTCACACTCAAGCACACAGTTTTTGCCATTGTCTCTTATCAAGAAGAAAAGGAACCACGACGACGTGAAAAGGAAATATCAATGAAAAGGGATTAAAACAAACAAATCCAACGATGCAGGGTATTTTAAGAAAAATTTGCAACTGCACAAAATTTGGCATTTCGAATTTTTGTATCTCACTGCCTCCCCTGGGAAGGGATTCCTCTGAGCATGAATATCGCTCATTTTTTCCAGTCATACTTAAATTTGAAATCATATTTTTTCATTTCCTTTAGAGAATCATTTGTTGGGTAATCTACGACAGAACATGCAAATTTTCATTTAAATACAAAGTATGTTTTTCACGTGTCTAGTGTCAATTTTAATACGTTTCTTGTTCTTACTCCCTAGGACAGCAGGACATAGTGAATTCTCTTGAAGGAGTACCGGTACATATGAATTTAAACCGTGCGCAGCGATACTATGTAGATAAATCTTCAAATGCGATTTGCATACGATGAAATAATCAATTTCAAAGCGTCGAACCAATTTTCTGATGCCTTCTACCTTCTGTGATTACGCATAACAGGGTTGGAACCGG
Source organism: Prostheceraeus crozeri (assembly GCA_907163375.1). Classification (NCBI taxonomy): domain Eukaryota; kingdom Metazoa; phylum Platyhelminthes; order Polycladida; family Euryleptidae; genus Prostheceraeus; species Prostheceraeus crozeri. The sequence goes on along the minus strand of CAJQUW010005415.1, from coordinate 154,410 downwards.
TCGGCCCAACCCCGGCCATGAGTTTTGACCGGTTAATGTTTTAGGCCTACATGCATGTTGACCATAGGCAACATTCACTCTGGAAGAAATCGTTTATTCAATGAAAAGAAGAACATTATTATAGGTGCATGCACCATAAATTAACATTTAAGAGTAAATACCGGTACCTCTAGATGCGTATGCTAGTGATATAAATGTTGACAACTGTTTCTGAAGCAGTTAAAAAATTATTAACTTATGCATGTAATTAAACCTACTTTGCTCAAATACAATTCTCAGAATCATGTATTCCAGCCTATATGAATAACAGCTAAGCAAAAATTAAGCTGTCCTTTCTTTTTAGGTCCACCACAATTCGATCGATCTTTGAAAGTGCGGGACGCCGATGTGCCGTCAACGTCTGTCTAATTTTAGCGCTATTGGAACTCGACCTCAAAAGAAAGAGAAGCTTGATTTTTGCTTGGCTGCTATAATGACTATGACCTCCCGTCATTTGGTCGACTTTTTTAGAGTAGTGTGTTCCTTTGCCTCTCTATAGTTGGATTATTCCATATCTCGAGTAATTTCATTACATGGGATAGTTTATATAAAGCACTAGAGCATTCGGATTTCAATGCAACCACATGTAATACCAGTAGCGCCTATTGCCTGAGCACTTGACAGTGGACTGACGACATAAGTTAACGGGATGCGATCAGTTTGGAAAGACGTTGTTCTTTGCAACCCCGGCCGCCCGGATTTGATTGCGGTAAGCCGGCCGGTTTCAACCCTGACGCATCGTATATTGTAGAATTTTCTAGGTATACATTACCAACGGGTATTTACCTAGATTTTGTAAAATGACGAAATTAATTAACGAAAACATGACGTAAAATTAACGAAAGTTAACGGATTGTGTCCAACTATGACCGCAACATAGCGATTGGGTTTGTGGATCTGGAGAAGGCACACGACACGGTACCCAGACGGTTGGTTATGGTATCACTGAGGTGGATGGATGTTGACGAAGATGATGTGCGGGTGATCAAAGATATGTACAAGAATACGAGAGCGGCGGTAGTGATTGGAGCGAAGCGCAGTGATGATTTTCAAGTGCACATGGGCCTAAGACAGGGTAATGCTCTGAGCCCATTTCTATTCGTAATGGTAATGGAGCTAGTTAGCAGGAAAAGCAGTGAAAAGGAAACCATGAAGAAATTGTTGTACGCGGATGACCTGGCGGTAGCAGCGAAGGATGAATTCGAGTTAGAAGAGAGGCTGAAAGACTGGGATAGAAATTTTACGTGAAATGGGGCCGTATGCACAGCCTGGCACGAATTCCTTATAATATCAATATATTCTTGCTTTGTAAACACCTTTCTTCAAATGAACGAAAACCAGAAGTCATTTTATATGCAATTTCACTACACATGGGAAATTCACCGCTTTATCCATAATCCTTTTGAAGATGCTTGATTTAAGGCTTTCCCCATTGTCCCTGTCAGTACCTAAGATGTTCTATTTTCATGTTCAAAGTGTGTTATCTTTCTTTGGTAAAAAATGTTTGCGACAAAAAAATTAAGCAACGGTAAAAACAAGCACCATACCTACTTACTGTCTTGTTTTGAAAGTTGGTTGTCACAGTTGATTAGCGAAATGCGTCGGGTGTGTACATTGTAGATGCATGCAACCTAATTCTTTTACCATGAACGGTTTTTACAAAGGAGAGATAACACACCTTTTTCAATATGAACAAACACTTCCTGTTATTGACACTGTCATTCATCTAGTCTATTTCCCTCCACAACGAATCCGCAAAAAAAATAAAAAATGTCATTTTTGTTATATAGGCTAGGGAGTCAAGCGGTTAATTATAAATTAACCGGTTAACCGACGAGAAATTAACCGGTTAACCGGTTAACCGATGTAATACTAGTAATAGATGTTTTTCAATTCCATGTGACTATACAAGGCTTATATAGTCGCACTGAGTATAGTGTATGAGTATATGCATGTTTACCTGTTATATCAGTTGAGTAAGCTCGCTTACTTTATGGACATAAACATTTCCTACTGATTGCTTGTAGGTCTACTTCCTTAATATTTTATTTTCAAGAATACTGTTATGTTTTAGTATACCCTCGTGAATATTTGAGTTTATTCCGTCTGGCTAACTTGAACCTAAAATCAATTTCACGGAATGTGCCTAATTCCATGTTAATTATTCAAAATAATAAATTATAAAATCTAAATCCACTAATGATAATAATAATGTATATTTTACCATAAAATCTGTACAAAACATTCAATGTGAGGTACCAGTATGGTAATTCACAACTTATATAGGATGTGGCCAGATAATATAAAAACAACGGCTACACAAAGCTATCTTTAGGTTACTAATATATTTATGTTATTATTGATACATCAATATTAATATGTTGAATTCCTTGTAGATGGTAATGTGTAGAAGACTGATATCAATTAGAATTACTTTTTCCTAATACAAGATCACTTGATATTCCTCTACTTTTAAATTACTTATAATGAGCCACGACTTATCACAATTGATGTGGTTAGGTAACTCATCACAAGAAACAATATACCCGGTAGGCTATATCATTATTCTCTATTGCTAATCAAAACATCAATCTTATCTGGAATTAAAACTTCCTTGTTATCATAATGGAATGGATCTTGGATGATCAGATATCAACTATTGTAACAACAAAATATACGTATAAGAGTATTTTATCAAAACCAATTGTCTGGGAAAACGAAGAAATCAGGTAGAGTTATTGTGATGCAGAAAAACGATGGCTTCTGCTGTTTCGAGTCTCACTCCCTTTCCAGGAAATTATTATTTGGCAATAGTTTACATCAGAAATGAGATATTATCGAAATTGGCAAATGAAAACTAAAGCGATGTAGTTGCAATGTAGCAGAAAAGTTGGGAAAGCGTCGGTTAACCGATTAATTATTTTTTAACCGGTTAAATTTAATTAACCGGTTAACCGGTTAACCGGTTAACCGCTTGACTCCCTAATATAGGCTATAATGTATAACAATCAGTGGCGTCGGGTACTCCCAGACCATAGGCCTTTGCTCGACATTGGAATATTATTTCTATACCAGACATTTCTTATCTTACAACGTTACTTATCATAAAAGATCAATTTTTAATAACAATTCTCCGAACATTTTGAAGGCCAAGTGAATGTGCACATGGAAAGTTGATTGCTAATGTCGCTTAACCGCCTTACTCAAGGAGCTGAGATTACTATATCCCCTCTCTGTACAGACCACGTTTTCTCGAGAAAAAAGGAGTCAAGGCCAACAGTTTATTGCGTTTCTCACGACCGGTCAGTCACTCATATGTTGGAAATTTTGATGTATTAATATGTCTTGTGTATTCTAATTTCTTTGTTTGTGAGTCCTTTCAATATTTATATCAGGTGTTGGCCTACCTTGCTTGACGACTGTCATCTTTTCAGTATATTCCCTTCGGACGAAAGGTGTGATTATGAGCTCATCTGCACTACTAAACACAGCGTCATGCCAATAACGTAAACGCAAATTATGGAATCCTACCGAATCTGGGTGGTCGAGTCGGATGCATTACTCTGCACTCATTGGGGAGCGCTCATCATCTGATCGCAGTCTTGTCTGAACGTCACAAAGGCGACGCATCGAAACCTAATGTGTGGGGGACAAGCTAAAATTGACATGTTATGTGACATTGACGTATCATGTAATGCGAGTATATATGTCAAGATCTATCACAAATTGCCACTGAGGATTGAAGAACATAATAGCATTGACGAATCTATTTTTCTGTTGTAAGATACTCGTACAATATAGGCAGAGTTGGAAAAGTCGGAATTGGAATTGGAATTGACGATATTTAAATCTACTGGAATTGGAATTGGAATTGGAATTGACTTGATAAACCTCAATTCCACTTTTTCGATAGACCTGTGATAAATCTATTTGTACAAAAATTGAAATCACAGTACTCGGCCGCTGTGTTGACTGCACGCAGAGATAAGAGAGAGATCGATCGACAGAGGTAGCTTTATTCTATTGTTGAATAAAGGGTGTTAATTGTGACTTCGATGGGCCTACAGCTCCGGACAATGTTGTTTCAGCGATTAAGCAGATAATGAAAAGACAATCATCTTTGTTCAATCTGTTATTTGTTATTTATCAAGTAAGATAATTAATCAAAATAAAGCCATTGTTGAATTTCGTTCTTGATAGGATAAGCACAAAAATTGGAGATTACCTTAATTGTTGTACACACGAAAAACAATTGGTTTGGGAAGAGGAAAATTAACGCTGCATCAAAGGGCAGCAATCCTGTCAGTTCAAATTATAATGTAGACAGTGTCAACAAATTATTCTAATAATTAATTATTCAATTACATGAACTATTATTCAACTTCCAATCACAACAATTGACAATATTAATTTTCAAGACTATAGTTATATAGATACGATGCGCAACGATAAAAGAAAAACTTTACACTTACAGTTCACTTCTTAATGTTGAATTCACTTCAATTCGATCGGACCCACTTATACCAAAACAATATCATAAATATCAGCGTCAATCGCGCTCGCTAATGTTTTGCCGTATACGCTGCTGTGTTGTTGTTCGCTGGCAGTTGTTGTTGTTGTTATTTCTGTATTTATGTTACACCGCAAGATCCCTAAGTTCTTCTAACAGCTACTGAAGATGTCGTATGTGTTGTTGTTGTGTCAATTTCTCATCGTTTCTAATTTATACAAATTTTTGAGACTTGACGATAAAACCACTTTCTTTTGAATATTGAAAGAGCTTCCTTTAATCTTTGCTCATTAGCTTTCGAACCAACCACATTTCGTTCTTATCACAGAATTTTTAATCTCCTTTTTTAACATGGACCATTAATTAGATTTCATGATATCATTTTTTATCGTCTTTTTTTCTTTCATCAACAATCACGTTGTTCACACCCTGAATTTCCTTCTTCTGTCAGTTTATTAATAGATTTATTCGCATCTCATCTATCTCTCACACACTCACTCTCTCTCTCTTTCAGCGTTTGATTCTTTGCTGACCGTTAACTTCCTTTTCTTTTTTTCACGAGATATTGAATATCTCGTTTACGAAACGAAAATGGCGCAGGCTGACCGGTGACATATATATATATATATATATATATACATAGTAGTAATCCCGTGGCAGACGGAAGTCCAAAATGAGCAACGATGAGTCATTATGCTGACTCACCCCCCCTCTGGAAGGAAGGAAAGAGAAAGCCAAGGATGTGATGGAAGGATGGGTCTAAGAGGAGGAAACCGTTCCCTCCCCCCCCCTATGGAAGGAAGGAAGGAGGAACTGTGAGGCAAGGGGTGGAATCTCTGTGAGACTGGGGTTTTGGTGGTTTTGGGACAATAAAGGTCGTTTTTCGAGCAGAAGGAGGGTTCGGATGAGAAAACGGAGGCCAGATTCGAAATCTACGTGAAATTTTGGGTTAGGAAGGTTGTTTCCAGCTCAATCGGAGAGACACAATCGTCCCCCCTCTGGAACGAGACTTCCAACTTTGGTTCTAGAGATCGTAGAAAGTCGTCTGATAGCTCATTTGAAAGCTAAGAGTGAGAAAAATGCAGTGGAAAGCTCATTTTGGTCATGTCTTCCTAGGTTTAGAGAGGAAAATGGCAGGAAAACGTCAGAATTAGAAAAGGCAGGTTTTGGTCGTTTTAGGATGAGAAAGTCCATTTTTTGACATGAAGGAGTGCTCGGATGGGAAAACCGAGGGCAAATTAGGACTTTTTGACCAATTTTGGGTCTAGAAACTTGTTTCCAGCTCAATCGGAGAGAAAAAATTCTGACATCACCCCCCTCTGGTCGAGACTTCCAACTTTGGTTCTAGAGATCGTAGAAAGTCGTGCAATAGCTCGTTTGAAAGCTAAGAGTGAGAAAAATGCAGTGGAAAGCTCAGTTTGGTCCTATCTTCCTGGGTTTAGAGAGAAAAAGTAGAAAATTTTCTTCACACTGGGTCTCCACACGGGATTTCTTCGTGAAAATGTTAAATTGTGGCCACCTTTGGTGATGAATAGCGGAGGATTGGAAGTGAATGAGGAGCTCGGGTTTCTTTTAAGGGCAAGACTGCACTCTGTTCTCTATGATCCTATCTCTTCAGATGCGTGGAAGGTTTCGTTTTTAAATGAGAGCATGTTTAAAATCGAATGTTTGCGCATTTTCCAAGATTTTGGAACTTTTGAAAAAACGACTGAGTTTTTTTCAACTCGGCTTCTGGTCATCGTAGAGAGTCGAAGGATGTCTTAAATGAAAGGCGAGAGCGCGAAAACGTGACTGTCAAAATTTGAAGTCAATCGGAGCACTAGAACCGGAGATAGACGTGTTTAAAGATTTGGATGATGGATATTACGTCATCAGCTGATCGCCACAAACTATATAAGCGGAGTCTCTACTTGTGGAAATCAGTTCTCCTCCCCACTGGGTTGGGGCAGGTGAACTCCGGAGCTCTGATGATAGCATTGAAAATCTCCAACAACCCGACTTAGAAAATTTCATGGCTGATATCAGCTAAGGTGTCAGACTTAGAGGTTAGCCAGGAGATGGCCTTCGTCTCCAGGCCATAAAAGACTCCAAAACTTTAAAGGCTTGTAACTTTGCTTCTACAAGTCATTTTGACTTGATTCAAGAAAGATTCAATCACTATTGATCAGACCTATAGTGGCAGACTACTGATAATTTCATAAGTAGTACTAAATGCTGAAAAATTTAAATTCATTATTTTTGGAGGTATTCTGGGGTTTTCGACCCTGCTGAAGTCAATGAAGGCATATATAAGTGTGTACGGGACAGTCTTTCCATGATACAAGCGGCTTTTCACTGAAAGCGAGCATGACATGGAGAGTTTTGCTGTAATATTCAACTGACAGGGTGTTCCTTCGGGACGGCGGATGATGCTGTAGTGATAAGTGTGGCAAGGGAGTGTGTCATATTTTAGACCGAAACCGCTGGGGCAACTCATGTTGGGCATTTGACACAGTTCTCAACGTAGCACTTTGAACGCCAATCGGTTGAGTCTTAGCTATCTTGTCATGGGTGGCATCTAAATATCACCATTGCAAAACGCTTGTGAATCACGGCTTGCTATCAAGCTATCTTGCTATCACGGCTTGCCAACCTCTTGTAAATAACTCTACCGGTTTTCATGTTTGGCTATCATGTGATTGACGGTGCAAGTTACGAAGACTTTCGGTGTCATACTTCCTGTTGGTGGGCGTTCTTTCGAGACAGCGGTGAAGTCCGTAGCGATGAGTACTGCACGGGACGTTGGCAATGGTAATCCTTGTGAAACCTCTCTGCGTCATGTCTCCAAGTGGTTGCCTTTCGTCTCAACGTTGTACTCTGACCGCCAGGGCGGCATTTAGCTATCTGCCACAGGTTGCCTCATAAAATCTCCATTGCACTTGACTCCCGACAGTTGGCCATACATGCGAGAAAGAGCCATAAGTTCGTTTGAGAACTGTCTCTATCACGGAGACGAAATGATGAATGGAATGAATTGGAAGGGGCATTCATGCACCACACGCAACCACAAGCTCATTTCTCTCTTCGCTAGTGAACAAGCTCTTGTGAACGTAGTGAGAAACTGTATCATGGTTTGCAAAAGCAACGTATAGTGTAGTCAAATAGTTTTACCTCGACGCACGTTTGTGAAAGTAAAGTTTGATCATCGAAGTTTTATGACTGACCGAACTCACAACAGCACTAGAAAGTTTTATCAAAAGGCTTTACTGCACAGTGTAGATTGTCTTGTAGCTTGCTTTCACAGTGCTAGAAAGTTTTGTGTTGAGTCGAGACAGTTGCCAAATGTTCCCTTATTAGAAACTTCAAACTTCATGACTGTTAGATTGCTGAATACTTCATCAGGTTTACTAAAAGCAGTTTTCTACTGCAGTGAGACTGAGAGTTTAGAATGTTATATGAAAACAGTGTTCACCACAGCACTAGAAAGTTTTACTGCACTGTGTAGATTGTTTCACAGTGCTAAAAGGTCTTATAGTACGTACTACAGTGTTGAATGTTTTATAAAACCAGGTAAAGTCTTGTCACAAACGTTGAGTATGTGAGAGCTAGTTCCATGACATAGGTCCTAAAGTCCTAAAGTCCATAAACCAAGGGTAGGGTCATCTACGGTTGGATTTAGGGTTTTATATCACATGCGTTAACCGTTCGTGTAGAATACGTGAAGAACATGTTCGCTTAAAAATCTAAACGCAAACGTTGAAATAAGTTTTGTAAGAAGTTTTTGATTAAGTATTAGATGCAGTTCAACGACTCGACCATTGAACTAACAAAATGAACAAGTCTTTGTAGAGGACCATAACACGCTCATCAGTAGGAAACAGTAAAGCATGTAATGTCATTGAATTATCAAGACTGAGTGACAAGTCTGTGTCAGTGGAATTATTTCATGAGTATGAAACAGTGAAGATTACATTAGGACTGTCCATGGGTATCAAAGGTTAGAATCAAAGTTTGCTTTTCATGTGCATGACAAATGAACACGTGTCTCATTTCTAAACGAATCGTGCGTTGCTATATGATAACAGAATCAACATTGAAACCTGCATCAAGTGATTTTCTGTGCGAATGCAGACGATGTGAAAATGGCACACGGATTGACATTTAACATTGCTTGAAATATTCAACACGCTGCCATTCAAAAGTAGCTAAAAATGTTTATCATAAAACATATCAGTGAAACAGATGTCATATAACAAATGACATATAACATAAAACATATAACATGTGCACACAAAGGTTCACGAGGACAGACAGCGCACTCTGTCACCTGTTTGTCGCGCCGCCCCCTCAGCAGATAGAGTAGAACACAAAGATGAATGATAACGCTCTCTCTCTCTCCGGCACCCGTCAGTCGCATTAAACACATTGAATTTTCTATCGCATCTGTCCAACGAACAAGGATGCAGGAACTTATCGTCATCTCAGACATCCCACCTAGCTGATTCCCACACAGCTCATTGCTATCGCACCGGAAGGGAGATTCACGCGATAAATGCATCTGAGTTTGTTGAGTGGCTGAGGATGGCAGTCAGTGAAAACACGTCTTCCCTTTTCTTCCTCCAACCATAAGTTTAGAGCGATTTGATTGCGCTAACAAGCCATTTGAAAGGCTGTATCATTCTCATATACAGCAGAGTCTCTTGCATTCCACTATCATAGTCATGTCCGATAAGCCAAGAGCGTGCGTTATGCCATTTCGCATTGTACACCGTGGACAAGAATTCCACAACGATATCTACGGTGAGGATATCACTGTGGAATTTATGAAGTATTATTCATACATCACTCTGAATGAGGATATGAGCCGTCGACTACGGCAAGAGATGGATACGGTGGCAAGTGAGGCCGAGACGGTGGCAAGTGAGGAGATGATGTGGAGTGAGGACACGGAAAGTGAGGAAGTGGAGCGAGTGAAGATGTTATTGTGATATCAGATGATGAGGTAAAAGTTTTACGCATGCATACGTATGGCTGTCATCTAAACTCGTTCATGTTTTCTTTCAGTGACGGAGTGAGTGATGGACGTTCTTTAGTTCATAAAATCATCATGCAAACATACAGCACACTGTTTCACCACACTTCCTCGTGAATGCATCATGAGTTTTTATAAGAACTTCCTTCTAATGCAGCTAAAGCGGTCCCAAGCCCGCCACATATCTTCGGATGTGAAATGCAGAGGGGAAGGCTAAATGATGAAATGGAATGAAGGGAAGCCAAACTTGCACCACATGAAGCCACAAACACATTTCTATCTTCATTAAGATAACATTCAATCACTTGAATTCTAATGTGACCATCACATCCTTGGATCTCAGTAGAGTCAACTCTCTAACGTGCTTCTTAAACCTATTATTTCTAACTTTACAAACAGTGAAATGATTCTAACATTACTTCAAACTTTACAAACATCAACTTTATTTCTCACTTTACAAATAGTGAAATGCTTGTGACTATATTTTATACTTTACCTATCCTACAAACACTGAAATGCTTGTCACTTTATTTATACTTTACCTATAAATTGCTTAAGTCCATCATCTATGGGGATAGGGTTAGCTACGGTTGGATTTAGGGATTTAGGGTTTTATATAGCACAAGTGAATGTTAACCGTTAGTGTAGAGTAGATTTATTGACTTAACCATTTGTGAATGACATTATTCCTAACATTACAAACAACTACTTAATTTCTAACTTTACAAACAGTGAGATGATTCTAACTTTATTCTTCACCAATCTTACAAACATTGAAATGATTCTGATATTATTCCTAACTTTACAAACAGTAAAAATGGTTGTAACTTTATTTCCTTAGTCAACCCACTCTGTTGAAACGACAGGAAAACGACACAGCATGTAGATGATATGTTATTGAAACCCACACAGCTTTTTTGTTACACTTACAATTCATTTCATGTGTTCTATCCTATACACTCAAAACCTGCAACGACATTTATTCTATTACATCCATGAATATGACGTGATAAAATTCACATCATCTCAAAACCTTTTAACAGCGCTTGTCTTCAAACATATGCTGAATCCCACATAGCTTGTTTGTTACACTACCAATTCATTTCAATGTGAGCTAATCTTGCATCACTCATTATTTCATGTGACATAACTTTTCACTTTAATTATTCCTACAATGTTACTGCAGTGGTCTCAACACAATCCCTACCATGTATTCTAACACTCTAATCACTGTGCAATGACTGTTGTGAATTGTATCGCATTCATGTACATGACTCAGGCTTGTAAATTCCTGTTACTCAGGTGTGAGAAGGTTATGAGAACCCAAGATGCGGTTCATTTCAATTTACACGAGTAACATTTGATGCTTTCATGTCTAGTAACATGTATGAGTTACTTCATGACTCTAGTTTAATGGAGACTTTGATTATTCATTCTTAACTCGCTGAAGATGAGTGTTTTAAAATCATCACACTGTGAAGAGAGATTGCAAACTAATGAAGATAGATATTTGATTTCTCTATACGTTTGGCGTGTGAGTGGCCATCCTTTCATCCCTTTCATCAATTTTCAAACCATCCTCTGAGTTCAACGGGCTTGGTACCGTCAAAACGTGAAAACACTTTCCGGCCTCATTATGGGTAGCCTCATAAAGACTGTTTGGGACATTCACTAGCCTCATGAAGGCCGTTTGCGGCATTCTCCGACTCCTCTCTACTTTTTCTCTAGATTCTCCTTTCCAAGATCTTTGTAAGAAAGAAATATGGTGTTAGAGTTGATTGAGAGGCAATCACGTTCGAGTAACTTACTAGGAATTTTCCTCTTCACTTTTCTCACTGAAACATCACACAGTCGACCGTCTACCTTCATACTGATATGAATGCAGGTGACCCCACCTCCCTGGTAGCACTCCTGCGTGCTGTTTGAATCATCTGTAACAGTAGGCACGTCACATACTTGGTTTCTGTAGATTGGCAGGTGTACCTCTACGTGTCTTCTCTTCATTTCCTTGTTGATGTCTTCAGCCTGACTAAGTCTCCTCTTCAGGTCATGATTTTCTTCTCTCATCCCTTAACAGTTCCTCTCTATCACACCAAGTCTGTCAACCTCCTGCCTCTGGTGATTCAACTCGGATACTACCTCTTCATAAGCCATCTCCTTCTCCTTCCATTCCCGCCTCTCTTTCATTAATGTTTCCGCTACCTTCTGCAGCTGTAATACTTCCTCCTGTAAGACTTTCACCGTTTCCACTTTAATTTCTAGTTTGGCTATGTCCTGCACCATCTCTATATTTTGTCTATTCACGGCCTCATAGCGATCTTTGAGCAGCATGTAATGGGCTTGCTCTGATGCCTTCGCCTTCAACTCATCTCTATCTAGAGCTCTTGTTTGTTCGCGTATACCGCCTTTCTTCGGCGTAGAAGTGTTAAGTGGCTCCTCTACATGTTCAGATGCGTGCTCAGATACATGTTCAGATTCCTGTTTACCACTAATGAAAATGGCTCTCACATCCTGTACCTCCCCTTCCTCCTCACTGCTGCTTGTAGCACTGCGGAAGAGACCGTTCCCATCATCATCCAAGTCGACAATGTGTCTTACAGCCGCCCTCTCCTCCTGCCTTCGTCTATACAAGTCATCAAGCCACTTTTTGAAGTAGCAGTTAGAAATAGACGCACTAGGACACTGATCATGTCTTTTCCTAAATTCGACAAAGTCAGAGTCTGCTTCCACAGCATGATGGACACATGTCTTTATTTCAAAGACCTTCTTATGTCCCCCCAATGTGGTCCACCTGTCTCAAGTGCTTTTTGTATTCGGTCCCTCAGTATACTTTATCACATGAACATCTTGTGACGCTGTAGCGCGAAGATTTTGATAAAACCATGTTAAAACTGCAAGATAAAAGTCAGTTATTTACTACAGTTCTCACAAGATAGCACTGTTTATCAGAAACATATTTGTAATAAGTGGCATAGGACAGACAATGAAGACCCTAACCTTATGACCCCAATGTTAGAAAGTGTATCAGTGATGTCTGTAAGATCTGACTTTAAATCTCTAATTTAGAACGTTTGATAGCAAACGTCAGACGACTCACCGTTGAAAGGAGGAAACAGGAGTGAAATTGGGTGAGGAGAAGCGCCTTACATGCATCTCTCTCAGAAAGACAGAATATGCCAATGTCCAAATTTGGTCATGTCTCCTTCAAACGATTTCATCTCACCATATTTGGAATGTCAACCGTTGATTTTCCTGACTGACGCAGGGAGTCAAGACTACCATAAATGGGCATTCCAGCTTCGTTGTGACGGAAGGGGAATGACGCACGGCTCACGCTATGTGATAGTGGTCTCTTTATCCTGAGTGGCAAGTTTGTATGACCCTCAAGTGAAGTGAATGTATCCGAAGATGAAAAAGATGAAAAGATTGAACAGTTCCTAGCGTGTGATAAAATACATGGAATGACAAACGTACAGATGCTCACAATGATACTTAGGGGCTTCACAACATTTGAATGTTTTCTTATATCATTATCATGCTCACTTTCGAAGAGGCTTGATTCAATGTTTCATTCGAAGGATGCTTGTAAAGTTCAATACTGCATTCACATGATATTTCAATTTTATGTGTTTATGCAATTGTATAAGCTTTCACTGGACTCGCATCGTCTAATAAAATGTTCGTTTACGCAGCGCACGAAGTTATATCTCTCAATAATGTTGAAATCAATCTCACACACACGCATACACACACATTGTCACTTTAAACATGACTGGAATACGGTTCTCCCACTTCAACTTCATTTCTAGCGTTACAAACACTGAAATGATTCTGATATTATTCCTAACTTTACAAACAGTAAAATGATTGTAACTTTATTACTAAGTCAATCCACTCTGTTGAACCGACAAGAAAACGACACAGTCTGTACATGTTATGTTATTGAAACCCACGCAGCTCTTTGTTACACTAACAATTCAGTACAATGTGATCTAGTCTTGTGTCACTCATTTCATACGACATAACTTTTCACTTCATTTATTTCTACAATGTTACTACTATGTGTTCTAAACTTTATGAGATCGCTTTCACTTCTATCTCACACTTTGTTCATCATATAACCAAGTAAATGAAGTTGATGATACATTATCTGACTAAACGCATTGAGAAACCTTCTACACGAACAGATATTGCTAGCATGGATCATATAAAACGCTAAGTCTTGTCATAGGGTTGACTATGCTATGGACTTAGTGATTTATCTACGTAACGTGCACTTTTAAAACGCTAAATCCCTAAATCTCAACACAGGGACACCTATCCTATGGATTTGGGGATTTAGGAGTTTTGCTGTATAACTAAATAAACTTTTGTCTCTGTCAGCATACCACTTTTAAAATACAACACTGATGAATGATGTTCATATATTTCTAGCTTGGATAACAAGAAACTTTCATGGGTTAACTATTATATATTTTTCTAATCAACTCTTTACACACTTATTCCTCCAATCACTAGAGTACATACAACTATCTATTAAACATGCATCAATCACCTTTCAGCTGACTGCATCAAATGTAAAGTGTATAACATAATGAGCATGTAACTATCTCTCATCAACGATATGAAATCTGTCTTTTCATCATGAAATTGAGTCTTGCGTTCAAAGTCATTTTATAAAGCGAACATATGCATCATGTGTTGCATGTATTCTACACTAAAAGAGATCGTTCATTTGTGTTATCCAAAACCCTAAATCCCTAAATCCAACGGTAGGTAACCCTACCCCTTAGATTATGGAGTTTAACAATTAAGCTATGTCATTCACAAATGGTTAAGGTAGTAAATGCATGTATACACTCTACAACAACAGTTATCATTGATGTATGTAATATAAAACGCTAAATCTCTAAATCCAATCGTGACTGTCATTGCCTGCATTACTATAGAACGTGTTGCTCTGATGATTCTTCCACCACCCTTACTCTTTCCATTTGATGGGTGGTGAAGAAATAAATCTCATGACTTCACGTCTAAGAGTCATCCTCTCTCTACACACGTTTATATTTTACATCATGCAATAGATCCTTGCTACTTATCATAGGGGCTTTAAAACTTTAAACATGATAATTTCATGACAGTTAAGACTTTGAAGATCTGTGTTGGACAAGTTTTACACTTGTCATGAAGTTGCTTTCTCATCAGATGAATTTAATAAGAGCTTCTTCATTTTCTAAGAAAGATAGAGATCCTTGAATCTAGTGTTTGTGTGTGGCACAGTCTGTAACTTTTCTTTGTTAATAGGGTGGCCTCCAACGAATTGGTGACCGGGCCCTCGGAAGGACCGATGAAATACTTCGATTACTCGAAGTATTCCGGACGCTGAGTTCTCAGCAACGCCAGATACTCTGGCGCCATATCCCTAAACAAAGGGTTTCCACAAGCTCATGTGGAATGAGGTGAACGCGGCAGCGAATTGCTTCGCCTTTCTCTGCCTGCAAAGCAGCCAGGAGAAAGACTTTCCCCATCTTCACTCTGCATCCACAGCGGAGCTCAAGGGTTCAGCTCATATCAAAGAAAGCTATATCGAACGACATTGCATTAAACGACTTGTATTTGATGAATGAGTGTGAACGTCTCTCTTATATTTCTCCAACAATTTTGTAACAGGCTAGCAAGGCATTGAAGCCATGAACAAATTGGCAGTCTCCATGCTTTAGCAGAAAATGGTTTCTTGTGCGCGCGGAGTGCACAGTAACGAATTGTTAGCGTGAGAATCCTTTCAGTAATCACGATGATCTCTCTGGTGCGATAGCAATGAGCTGTGCGGGAATCAGCTAGGTGGGAGGTCTGAGATGACGATAAGTTCCTGCATTCTTGTTCGTTGGACAGATGCGATAGAAAATTCAATGTGTTTAATGCGACTGACGGGTGCCAGAGAGAGAGAGAGAGCGTTATCATTCATCTTTGTGTTCTACTCTATCTGCTGAAAGTGCGGCGCGACAAACAGGCGACAGAGTGCGCTGTCTGTCCTCGTGAACCTTTGTGTGCACACGAGGGTTATATGACATCTGTTTCACTGATATGTTTTATGATAAACATTTTTAGCTGCTTTTGAATGGCAGCGTGTTGAATATTGCAAGCAATGTTAAATGTCAATCCGTGTGCCATTTTCACATCGTCTGCATTCGCACAGAAAATCACTTGATGCAGGTTTCAATGTTGATTCTGTTATCATATAGCAACGCACGATTCGTTTAGAAATGAGACACGTGTTCATTTGTCATGCACATGAAAAGCAAACTTTGATTCTAACCTTTAATACTCATGGACATAGTTCCATGAGTTCCATAAGTTCCATAAGTTCCATGAGTTCCATAAGTTCCATGACATAGGTCCTAAAGTCCATAAACCAAGGGTAGGGTCATCTACGGTTGGATTTAGGGATTTAGGGTTTTATATCACAAGCGTTAACCGTTCGTGTAGAATACGTGAAGAACATGTTCGCTTAAAAATCTAAACGCAAACGTTGAAATAAGTTTTGTAAGAAGTTTTTGATTAAGTATTAGATGCAGTTCAACGACTCGACCATTGAACTAACAAAATGAACAAGTCTTTGTAGAGGACCATAACACGCTCATCAGTAGGAAACAGTAAAGCATGTAATGTCATTGAATTATCAAGACTGAGTGACAAGTCTGTGTCAGTGGAATTATTTCATGAGTATGAAACAGCAAAGATTACATTAGGACTGTCCATGAGTATTAAAGGTTAGAATCAAAGTTTGCTTTTCATGTGCATGACAAATGAACACGTGTCTCATTTCTAAACGAATCGTGCGTTGCTATATGATAACAGAATCAACATTGAAACCTGCATCAAGTGATTTTCTGTGCGAATGCAGACGATGTGAAAATGGCACACGGATTGACATTTAACATTGCTTGCAATATTCAACACGCTGCCATTCAAAAGCAGCTAAAAATGTTTATCATAAAACATATCAGTGAAACAGATGTCATATAACCCTCGTGTGCACACAAAGGTTCACGAGGACAGACAGCGCACTCTGTCGCCTGTTTGTCGCGCCGCACTTTCAGCAGATAGAGTAGAACACAAAGATGAATGATAACGCTCTCTCTCTCTCTGGCACCCGTCAGTCGCATTAAACACATTGAATTTTCTATCGCATCTGTCCAACGAACAAGAATGCAGGAACTTATCGTCATCTCAGACCTCCCACCTAGCTGATTCCCACACAGCTCATTGCTATCGCACCGGAAGGGAGATTCACGCGATAAATGCATCTGAGTTTGTTGAGTGGCTGAGGATGGCAGTCAGTGAAAACATGTCTTCCCTTTTCTTCCTCCAACCATAAGTTTAGAGCGATTTGATTGCGCGAACAAGCCATTTGAAAGGCTGTATCATTCTCATATACAGCAGAGTCTCTTGCATTTCACTATCATAGTCATGTCCGATAAGCCAAGAGCGTGCGTTATGCCATTTCGCATTGCACACCGTGGACAAGAATTCCACAGCGATATCTACGGTGAGGATATTACTGTGGAATTTATGAAGTATTATTCATGCATCACTCTGAATGAGGATATGAGCCGTCGACTACGGCAAGAGATGGATACGGTGGCAAGTGAGGCCGAGACGGTGGCGAGTGAGGCCGAGACGGTGGCAAGTGAGGAGATGATGTGGAGTGAGGACACGGAAAGTGAGGAAGTGGAGCGAGTGAAGATGTTATTGTGATATCAGATGATGAGGTAAAAGTTTTACGCATGCATACGTATGGCTGTCATCTAAACTCGTTCATGTTTTCTTTCAGTGACGGAGTGAGTGATGGACGTTCTTTAGTTCATAAAATCATCATGCAAACATACAGCACACTGTTTCACCACACTTCCTCGTGAATGCATCATGAGTTTTTATAAGAACTTCCTTCTAATGCAGCTAAAGCGGTCCCAAGCCCGCCACATATCTTCGGATGTGAAATGCAGAGGGGAAGGCTAAATGATGAAATGGAATGAAGGGAAGCCAAACCTGCACCACATGAAGCCACAAACACATTTCTATCTTCATTAAGATAACATTCAATCACTTGAATTCTAATGTGACCATCACATCCTTGGATCTCAGTAGAGTCAACTCTCTAACGTGCTTCTTAAACCTATTATTTCTAACTTTACAAACAGTGAAATGATTCTAACATTACTTCAAACTTTACAAACATCAACTTTATTTCTCACTTTACAAATAGTGAAATGCTTGTGACTATATTTTATACTTTACCTATCCTACAAACACTGAAATGCTTGTCACTTTATTTATACTTTACCTATAAATTGCTTAAGTCCATCATCTATGGGGATAGGGTTAGCTACGGTTGGATTTAGGGATTTAGGGTTTTATATAGCACAAGTGAATGTTAACCGTTAGTGTAGAGTAGATTTATTGACTTAACCATTTGTGAATGACATTATTCCTAACATTACAAACAACTACTTAATTTCTAACTTTACAAACAGTGAGATGATTCTAACTTTATTCTTCACCAATCTTACAAACATTGAAATGATTCTGATATTATTCCTAACTTTACAAACAGTAAAAATGGTTGTAACTTTATTTCCTTAGTCAACCCACTCTGTTGAAACGACAGGAAAACGACACAGCATGTAGATGATATGTTATTGAAACCCACACAGCTTTTTTGTTACACTTACAATTCATTTCATGTGTTCTATCCTATACACTCAAAACCTGCAACGACATTTATTCTATTACATCCATGAATATGACGTGATAAAATTCACATCATCTCAAAACCTTTTAACAGCGCTTGTCTTCAAACATATGCTGAATCCCACATAGCTTGTTTGTTACACTACCAATTCATTTCAATGTGAGCTAATCTTGCATCACTCATTATTTCATGTGACATAACTTTTCACTTTAATTATTCCTACAATGTTACTGCAGTGGTCTCAACACAATCCCTACCATGTATTCTAACACTCTAATCACTGTGCAATGACTGTTGTGAATTGTATCGCATTCATGTACATGACTCAGGCTTGTAAATTCCTGTTACTCAGGTGTGAGAAGGTTATGAGAACCCAAGATGCGGTTCATTTCAATTTACACGAGTAACATTTGATGCTTTCATGTCTAGTAACATGTATGAGTTACTTCATGACTCTAGTTTAATGGAGACTTTGATTATTCATTCTTAACTCGCTGAAGATGAGTGTTTTAAAATCATCACACTGTGAAGAGAGATTGCAAACTAATGAAGATAGATATTTGATTTCTCTATACGTTTGGCGTGTGAGTGGCCATCCTTTCATCCCTTTCATCAATTTTCAAACCATCCTCTGAGTTCAACGGGCTTGGTACCGTCAAAACGTGGAAACACTTTCCGGCCTCATTATGGGTAGCCTCATAAAGACTGTTTGGGACATTCACTAGCCTCATGAAGGCCGTTTGCGGCATTCTCCGACTCCTCTCTACTTTTTCTCTAGATTCTCCTTTCCAAGATCTTTGTAAGAAAGAAATATGGTGTTAGAGTTGATTGAGAGGCAATCACGTTCGAGTAACTTACTAGGAATTTTCCTCTTCACTTTTCTCACTGAAACATCACACAGTCGACCGTCTACCTTCATACTGATATGAATGCAGGTGACCCCACCTCCCTGGTAGCACTCCTGCGTGCTGTTTGAATCATCTGTAACAGTAGGCACGTCACATACTTGGTTTCTGTAGATTGGCAGGTGTACCTCTACGTGTCTTCTCTTCATTTCCTTGTTGATGTCTTCAGCCTGACTAAGTCTCCTCTTCAGGTCATGATTTTCTTCTCTCATCCCTTAACAGTTCCTCTCTATCACACCAAGTCTGTCAACCTCCTGCCTCTGGTGATTCAACTCGGATACTACCTCTTCATAAGCCATCTCCTTCTCCTTCTATTCCCGCCTCTCTTTCATTAATGTTTCCGCTACCTTCTGCAGCTGTAATACTTCCTCCTGTAAGACTTTCACCGTTTCCACTTTAATTTCTAGTTTGGCTATGTCCTGCACCATCTCTATATTTTGTCTATTCACGGCCTCATAGCGATCTTTGAGCAGCATGTAATGGGCTTGATCTGATGCCTTCGCCTTCAACTCATCTCTATCTAGAGCTCTTGTTTGTTCGCGTATACCGCCTTTCTTCGGCGTAGAAGTGTTAAGTGGCTCCTCTACATGTTCAGATGCGTGCTCAGATACATGTTCAGATTCCTGTTTACCACTAATGAAAATGGCTCTCACCTCCTGTACCTCCCCTTCCTCCTCACTGCTGCTTGTATCACTGCGGAAGAGACCGTTCCCATCATCATCCAAGTCGACAATGTGTCTTACAGCCGCCCTCTCCTCCTGCCTTCGTCTATACAAGTCATCAAGCCACTTTTTGAAGTAGCAGTTAGAAATAGACGCACTAGGACACTGATCATGTCTTTTCCTAAATTCGACAAAGTCAGAGTCTGCTTCCACAGCATGATGGACACATGTCTTTATTTCAAAGACCTTCTTATGTCCCCCCAATGTGGTCCACCTGTCTCAAGTGCTTTTTGTATTCGGTCCCTCAGTATACTTTATCACATGAACATCTTGTGACGCTGTAGCGCGAAGATTTCGATAAAACCATGTTAAAACTGCAAGATAAAAGTCAGTTATTTACTACAGTTCTCACAAGATAGCACTGTTTATCAGAAACATATTTGTAATAAGTGGCATAGGACAGACAATGAAGACCCTAACCTTATGACCCCAATGTTAGAAAGTGTATCAGTGATGTCTGTAAGACCTGACTTTAAATCTCTAATTTAGAACGTTTGATAGCAAACGTCAGACGACTCACCGTTGAAAGGAGGAAACAGGAGTGAAATTGGGTGAGGAGAAGCGCCTTACATGCATCTCTCTCAGAAAGACAGAATATGCCAATGTCCAAATTTGGTCATGTCTCCTTCAAACGATTTCATCTCACCATATTTGGAATGTCAACCGTTGATTTTCCTGACTGACGCAGGGAGTCAAGACTACCATAAATGGGCATTCCAGCTTCGTTGTGACGGAAGGGGAATGACGCACGGCTCACGCTATGTGATAGTGGTCTCTTTATCCTGAGTGGCAAGTTTGTATGAACCTCAAGTGAAGTAAATGTATCCGAAGATGAAAAAGATGAAAAGATTGAACAGTTCCTAGCGTGTGATAAAATACATGGAATGACAAACGTACAGATGCTCACAATGATACTTAGGGGCTTCACAACATTTGAATGTTTTCTTATATCATTATCATGCTCACTTTCGAAGAGGCTTGATTCAATGTTTCATTCGAAGGATGCTTGTAAAGTTCAATACTGCATTCACATGATATTTCAATTTTATGTGTTTATGCAATTGTATAAGCTTTCACTGGACTCGCATCGTCTAATAAAATGTTCGTTTACGCAGCGCACGAAGGTATATCTCTCAATAATGTTGAAATCAATCTCACACACACGCATACACACACATTGTCACTTTAAACATGACTGGAATACGGTTCTCCCACTTCAACTTCATTTCTAGCGTTACAAACACTGAAATGATTCTGATATTATTCCTAACTTTACAAACAGTAAAATGATTGTAACTTGATTACTAAGTCAATCCACTCTGTTGAAACGACAAGAAAACGACACAGTCTGTACATGTTATGTTATTGAAACCCACGCAGCTCTTTGTTACACTAACAATTCAATACAATATGATCTAGTCTTGTGTCACTCATTTCATACGACATAACTTTTCACTTCATTTATTTCTACAATGTTACTACTATGTGTTCTAAACTTTATGAGATCGCTTTCACTTCTATCTCACACTTTCTTCATCATATAACCAAGTAAATGAAGTTGATGATGCATTATCTGACTAAACGCATTGAGAAACCTTCTACACGAACAGATATTGCTAGCATGGATCATATAAAACGCTAAGTCTTGTCATAGGGTTGACTATGCTATGGACTTAGTGATTTATCTACGTAACGTGCACTTTTAAAACGCTAAATCCCTAAATCTCAACACAGGGACACCTATCCTATGGATTTGGGGATTTAGGAGTTTTGCTGTATAACTAAATAAACTTTTGTCTCTGTCAGCATACCACTTTTAAAATACAACACTGATGAATGATGTTCATATATTTCTAGCTTGGATAACAAGAAACTTTCATGGGTTAACTATTATATATTTTTCTAATCAACTCTTTACACACTTATTCCTCCAATCACTAGAGTACATACAACTATCTATTAAACATGCATCAATCACCTTTCAGCTGACTGCATCAAATGTAAAGTGTATAACATAATGAGCATGTAACTATCTCTCATCAACGATATGAAATCTGTCTTTTCATCATGAAATTGAGTCTTGCGTTCAAAGTCATTTTATAAAGCGAACATATGCATCATGTGTTGCATGTATTCTACACTAAAAGAGATCGTTCATTTGTGTTATCCAAAACCCTAAATCCCTAAATCCAACGGTAGGTAACCCTACCCCTTAGATTATGGAGTTTAGCAATTTAGCTATGTCATTCACAAATGGTTAAGTTAGTATATGCATGTATACACTCTACAACAACAGTTATCATTGATGTATGTAATATAAAACGCTAAATCTCTAAATCCAATCGTGACTGTCATTGCCTGCATTACTATAGAACGTGTTGCTCTGATGATTCTTCCACCACCCTTACTCTTTCCATTTGATGGGTGGTGAAGAAATAAATCTCATGACTTCACGTCTAAGAGTCATCCTCTCTCTACACACGTTTATATTTTACATCATGCAATAGATCCTTGCTACTTATCATAGGGGCTTTAAAACTTTAAACATGATAATTTCATGACAGTTAAGACTTTGAAGATCTGTGTTGGACAAGTTTTACACTTGTCATGAAGTTGCTTTCTCATCAGATGAATTTAATAAGAGCTTCTTCATTTTCTAAGAAAGATAGAGATCCTTGAATCTAGTGTTTGTGTGTGGCACAGTCTGTAACTTTTCTTTGTTAATAGGGTGGCCTCCAACGAATTGTGACCGGGCCCTCGGAAGGACCGATGAAATACTTCGATTACTCGAAGTATTCCGGACGCTGAGTTCTCAGCAACGCCAGATACTCTGGCGCCATATCCCTAAACAAAGGGTTTCCACAAGCTCATGTGGAATGAGGTGAACGCGGCAGCGAATTGCTTCGCCTTTCTCTGCCTGCAAAGCAGCCAGGAGAAAGACTTTCCCCATCTTCACTCTGCATCCACAGCGGAGCTCAAGGGTTCAGCTCATGTCAAAGAAAGCTATATCGAACGACATTGCATTAAACGACTTGCATTTGATGAATGAGTGTGAACGTCTCTCTTATATTTCTCCAACATTTTTGTAACAGGCTAGCAAGGCATTGAAGCCATGAACAAATTGGCAGTTTCCATGCTTTAGCAGCAAATGGTTTCTTGTGCGCGCGGAGTGCACAGTAACGAATTGTTAGCGTGAGAATCCTTTCAGTAATCACGATGATCTCTCCGGTGCGATAGCAATGAGCTGTGCGGGAATCAGCTAGGTGGGAGGTCTGAGATGACGATAAGTTCCTGCATCCTTGTTCGTTGGACAGATGCGATAGAAAATTCATTGTGTTTAATGCAACTGACGGGTGCCAGAGAGAGAGAGAGAGCGTTATCATTCATCTTTGTGTTGTGCTCCATCTGCTGAGGAGGCAGCGCGACAGACGATTGCCAACCGGCAGCGCTGTCATTCATCTTTGTGTTCTACTCTATCTGCTGAGGGGGCGGCGCGACAAACAGGCGACAGAGTGCGCTGTCTGTCCTCGCGAACCTTTGTGTGCACACGAGGGTTATATGACATCTGTTTCAATGATATGTTTTATGATAAACATTTTTAGCTGCTTTTGAATGGCAGCGTGTTGAATATTGCAAGCAATGTTAAATGTCAATCCGTGTGCCATTTTCACATCGTCTGCATTCGCACGGAAAATCACTTGATGCAGGTTTCAATGTTGATTCTGTTATCATATAGCAACGCACGATTCGTTTAGAAATGAGACACGTGTTCATTTGTCATGCACATGAAAAGCAAACTTTGATTCTAACCTTTAATACTCATGGACAGTCCTAATGTAATCTTCGCTGTTTCATACTCATGAAATAATTCCACTGACACAGACTTGTCACTCTGTCTTGATAATTCAATGACATTACATGCTTTACTGTTTCCTACTGATGAGCGTGTTATGGTCCTCTACAAAGACTTGTTCATTTTGTTAGTTCAATGGTCGAGTCGTTGAACTGCATCTAATACTTAATCAAAAACTTCTTACAAAACTTATTTCAACGTTTGCGTTTAGATTTTTAAGCGAACATGTTCTTCACGTATTCTACACGAACGGTTAACGCATGTGATATAAAACCCTAAATCCCTAAATCCAACCGTAGATGACCCTACCCTTGGTTTATGGACTTTAGGACTTTAGGACCTATGTCATGGAACTAGCTCTCACATACTCAACGTTTGTGACAAGACTTTACCTGGTTTTATAAAACATTCAACACTGTAGTACGTACTATAAGACCTTTTAGCACTGTGAAACAATCTACACAGTGCAGTAAAACTTTCTAGTGCTGTGGTGAACACTGTTTTCATATAACATTCTAAACTCTCAGTCTCACTGCAGTAGAAAACTGCTTTTAGTAAACCTGATGAAGTATTCAGCAACCTAACAGTCATGAAGTTTGAAGTTTCTAATAAGGGAACATTTGGCAACTGTCTCCACTCAATACAAAACTTTCTAGCACTGTGAAAGCAAGCTACAAGACAATCTACACTGTGCAGTAAAGCCTTTTGATAAAACTTTCTAGTGCTGTTGTGAGTTCGGTCAGTCATAAAACTTCGATGATCAAACTTTACTTTCACAAACGTGCGTCGAGGTAAAACTATTTGACTACACTAAACGTTGCTTTTGCAAACCATGATACAGTTTCTCACTACGTTCACAAGAGCTTGTTCACTAGTGAAGAGAGAAATGAGCTTGTGGTTGCGTGTTGTGCATTAATGCCCCTTCCAATTCATTCCATTCATCATTTCGTCTCCGTGATAGAGACAGTTCTCAAACGAACTTATGGCTCTTTCTCGCATGTATGGCCAACTGTCGGGAGTCAAGTGCAATGGAGATTTTATGAGGCAACCTGTGGCAGATAGCTAAATGCCGCCCTGGCGGTCAGAGTACAACGTTGAGACGAAAGGCAACCACTTGGAGACATGACGCAGAGAGGTTTCACAAGGATTACCATTGCCAACGTCCCGTGCAGTACTCATCGCTACGGACTTCGCCGCTGTCTCGAAAGAACGCCCACCAACAGGAAGTATGACACCGAAAATCTCCGTAACTTGCACCGTCAATCACATGATAGCCAAACATGAAAACCGGTAGAGTTATTTACAAGAGGTTGGCAAGCCGTGATAGCAAGATAGCTTGATAGCAAGCCGTGATTCACAAGCGTTTTGCAATGGTGATGTTTAGATGCCACCCATGACAAGATAGCTAAGACTCAACCGATTGGCGTTCAAAGTGCTACGTTGAGAACTGTGTCAAATGCCCAACATGAGTTGCCCCAGCGGTTTCGGTCTAAAATATGACACACTCCCTTGCCACACTTATCACTACAGCATCATCCGCCGTCCCGAAGGAACACCCTGTCAGTTGAATATTACAGCAAAACTCTCCATGTCATGCTCGCTTTCAGTGAAAAGCCGCTTGTATCATGGAAAGACTGTCCCGTACACACTTATACATGCCTTCATTGACTTCAGCAGGGTCGAAAACCCCAGAATGCCTCCAAAAATAATGAATTTAAATTTTTCAGCATTTAGTACTACTTATGAAATTATCAGTAGTCTGCCACTATAGGTCTGATCAATAGTGATCGAATCTTTTTTGAATCAAGTCAAAATGACTTGTAGAAGCAAAGTTACAAGCCTTTAAAGTTTTGGAGTCTTTTATGGCCTGGAGACGAAGGCCATCTCCTGGCTAACCTCTAAGTCTGACACCTTAGCTGATATCAGCCATGAAATTTTCTAAGTCGGGTTGTTGGAGATTTTCAATGCTATCATCAGAGCTCCGGAGTTCACCTGCTCCAACCCAGTGGGGAGGAGAACTGATTTCCACAAGTAGAGACTCCGCTTATATAGTTTGTGGCGATCAGCTGATGAATAAGGGGCGGAATTTTAGGTTAAAATATTTGCTTAATTAGGATATAATTAGGATACTATATTTCCTGAAAAAGAAGATTCAAAACAACAAAAAAGGTAACACGGAATCATTGTTCTCTAGTAGTATATCCATACTAGAGACAGTTATCATTAGTATAGAGATGTGAAATCACGACTTTTGAAAGATTATCTTCAGTAAATGACTGGCGCTGGTCGGACAATATATTTTTGTAGACGGAGAATGATCTCTGAACATCTACACTTGTAGTTGGGCAGTATGTCATATTAACAACATCCATTGGCGAGAATCCATCTAGGCCTACTGTTTGGCGACTACCATCTTTTGGAACTGAAGCAATTGTTTTCAATTTGTCCAAATCAGGATTTCTCGTAATTAGCTTTTCAAATTTTCTTTGTAATATTTCTCCTTTTTCCGGTGGTACATTATCGATCTTGGATTTCACATGGTCAATTATTGTTATTGCATCCACTAGACGAAGTTCTCGATTTTCGAGTTTTGTTATCGCCGATGGAAGAAAAGAAAAATATGTCGAAATGAAGGCAAGCGAACATTCCAGATCATCGCTTTGAAGTAGCTGTTGTGCCTTTTTAATTGACGACGCTGACTCCGGATCCAAAGAGAGGATGATGTTTTTTACGTCATTGTAATGTTCAGCATAAAAGATAGCGGCGGTTATCCATGTTCCCCATCTTGTAATAACAGCTTTCGGTGGAAGAGGTAAGGTAGGATACATTTGTTTCTATAGCAAAATTCGAGAAGGGGCTTTGAGAAAGATCCTTTTGGTTAAGGCAATCAGATCATCAACTTCACAGAACATTTTTCAAATCGCTTCGCACAATCTGTGCAAGGCATGAGCGAGGCAAGAGACCGATAGCATATTCGGATCGAAAATTTTGAGGTCGCGTCCAGCCTTTAACATGTAAGCTGCTGAGTCAGAAAGAAGTAGCTTCAATAGTTTCCCATCGAAATTGGGCCACAAAAATTGTAATGCATGATTTACAAGTCGCGCTATTGCTGAAGAGTCCACTTTGCTCAAAAAAGCAACACGTACCAAATACGGCGAATAAGCACATTGACTTTCCAGCTTCCCGACGATTACATTTGTCGCGTACCTCTCCAGCACATCTGTAGTTTCGTCCACAGATACAAAAATAGGAGAATCACTTAATTTATCTCGAATTTGTTGAATGACTTCATTGTAGCAAAAATCAAAATGATTTTTCCTAAACATCGACTCGCGTGGGAGAGACAATCCAATATTAGTTTCTAGGAAATCTCGAAGCATTTTGTTCTCGAGCTTTTTCCATGGGATATTTGCTGCCAGCATTGCTTTACATAATCCTCTCGCAACTACTGAAGATTTTGATTCCTTTTGATTTCTCATTATCATATCTTCCAATTGAGCTTGTTTAGCGGTTCTTTTCAATTTCAGCTTCGAATTAGTAAGATGTTTTACCGCAGTTAAGTGCTGTTGAAGCTGAGTCCTCTTCGTCGCAGTAAAAGAAGTTTCACAGGCTTTACAGAAAGCTGTCGTAGATGTTATAAATTTGAAAGGATAATCGTCATTGCTGCTAAATTCCTTGAGCCACTTGTTTCGTGTCGCTTCATTAGCTGCCGTCATTGTAGAACAGTGAACCGAGTCTCCTTAGTATCGTCCTGTAGTCGACATTATTGTGCGAAAGACGTTCTTATTGGCTGTCTCAGTTGACAACCTCGATAAAGTCTAAACATAAGCGTCACCCACTTTCACTACTTTGTTGCTTGTTGCTTTAGGTAAGACAATATTTATCTTACACTGCTGCTGAAATGATGATTAATCGATAATATGTCGCTTATGTGATTGAAAATTATGTAATTAGGTTATTTTTAGGTTATCCTAGACTTTAGGTGAAGTACTTAACGAAATCAAAGTTTAGGTGAAACCTAGGTTTTAGGTGATTCACCTAAAATTCCGCCCCTTACTGATGACGCAATATCCATCATCCAAATCTTTAAACACGTCTATCTAATTTTGACAGTCACGTTTTCTCGCTCTCACCTTTCATTTAAGACATCCCTCGACTCTCTACGATGACCAGAAGCCGAGTTGAAAAAAACTCAGTCGTTTTTTCAAAAGTTCCAAAATCTTGGAAAATGCGCAAACATTCGATTTTAAACATGCTCTTATTTAAAAACGAAACCTTCCACGCATCTGAAGAGATAGGATCATAGAGAACAAAGTGCAGTCTTGCCCTTAAAAGAAACCCGAGCTCCTCATTCACTTCCAATCCTCCGCTATTCATCACCAAAGGTGGCCACAATTTAACATTTTCACGAAGAAATCCCGTGTGGAGACCCAGTGTGAAGAAAATTTTCGACTTTTTCTCTCTAAACCCAGGAAGATAGGACCAAACTGAGCTTTCCACTGCATTTTTCTCACTCTTAGCTTTCAAATGAGCTATTGCACGACTTTCTACGATCTCTAGAACCAAAGTTGGAAGTCTCGACCAGAACGGGGGCTATGTCAGAACTTTTTCTCTCCGATTGAGCTGGGAACAAGTCCCCTAGACCCAAAATTGGCCACAAAGTCCAAATCCGCGGTCCATTTTCACGTAAGAGGCTTTGTTTAGCCGCTACAGACATCTTCATAAAATTCTAACTCTGTCGTTTTTCGGTGATGGACAAAAATCTTAAAGTGACTCTCACATCTAAACGAAGGCAGATATGAAGAAGCCGTTTCTCTCACTGAATTTGTCTCACTCTTAGCTTTCAAATGAGCTATCAGACGATTTTCTACGATCTCTAGAACTAAGGTTGGAAGTCTCACAGGAGGGGGGGAGGTCAGAACTTTTTCTCTCCGATTGAGCTGGAAACATGTTTCTTGTCCCAAAATTGGTCAAAAAGTCCGAATTTGCCCTTCGTTTTCCATCCGAGCACTCCTTCATGTCGAAAAATGGACTTTCTCATCCCAAAACGACCAAAACCTGCCTTTTCTAACTCTTGCGTTTTCCTGCCATTTTCCTCTCTAAACCCAGGAAAATAGGGCCAAACTGAGCTTTCCACTGCATTTTTCTCACTCCTAGATTTCAAATGAGTTATTGCACGACTTTCTACGATCTCTAGAACCAAAGTTGGAAGTCTCACAGGAGGGGGGACGTCCTCAAATTTTTTTCTCTCCGATGTCGCTGGAAACAACCTTCCTTGTGCAAACGGAAAGTCGGCCAAAGTCTGGGCCGAAGTCGGCAAACAATTTCGGCCCGAACGCGACGTGTCCGGACGCCCCTAAGTCGGACCGGGTTCGGCTGGTCGACTTCGGCCCGTAGTGTATTCACCGTATGTAGCGGGTCGACTTGTGGTGGGCGAATCCATTCCGCGAGATCTGCGTTGGCTTGCCTTTACCTAACCGCATGTAATTATGCAATAACAACTACTCAGATGATGAAACTTACCTAGATTGAGTTCACTGAAGGTCAATTTTGTAAACGTAGACATCGGGATTCAGGTTGATTGTACCTTAAACAAATTTAAATCTTGAATACAATGGATAATAACAATCATATCCAGTGGTATTCAAAACTATCGTACACAAGGTTCATTATTCTGCTCCTAAATTTTGATGTCTGAAACCAACAAAAATGCATTATAAGCGAATTAAGATAGCAAAACGCAGACACACTGTGGACAATGATATAAAACATAAACAATGTCTGGCTCTATAACGACACATAATAGAGAAGTATGATACAGAAATGAGCATTAATTTATTGCAAGATGAAAGAAGGTGATAATTAATCTAAACTGTTTTTATATTTCATCATTCCAATAATTTACAGCAGCAATGAATTAATCGACAACACATTTTCCCAGGGTGGACATGCCAATAAAGGAGAAAGTCCGATGAATTTGATATTTAATTCAAAATGATTTCTCCTTCAGCTGAAATGAATAACAAAGTACCGCAGGATGGTTTACTTGTACACTTCCAAACCAACCATGTAGTGAAACATTCGAAACTGTGACTTATTTTCAAAGTTTGCGACTTTTGTTGCCAAATAGGGTTCAGAAGAGAAGAACGTGGTCCCGGCGGAACTTCACATCTCAAGGAGGCCCAAAAAGGCCAACAAAATAATACTTAAAGCTGAGCCATTACTAATACAAATCCGCTAGAAAATTCTCATCCCTTAGAAAAAAATGTTCAATCCCAATTCATGACGTTATATTTTAAATAAAGCTTCTTGTAATGACACCCGACGTCCTGAATGCTGACTTAATCACGGGAATAACCCAATGCTGGTAAAATCAAAACATTCGGGGAAGTGACACGAATAGCCTTACAACATATTTACACATTACAAAAAAATACTGTCGATCACATCACTCAGTTACAAAGAATCGCAAAAAATTACTTGTCACAGTCGGCAGACGATAAAACGTCAGGTGTCATTTCATGAAGTTTTATTCAAAATGTAAGGTCGTAAATTGTGAGTGAAATTCTGTTTTTTTTCAACCAATGGCCAACCTCCCGTGAGACTATAAACTGAAGCATTAGCATACACACGAAAATTAAATGACATGAATATTTACAGTGGTATGGCATAATTTTCTCCTTTTAATTTTTTTGTTTGCTTATAAGAATGCTTTCAATTGACTCAACTCTTTTTCATGTACAATAGGCCTAATTATACTATATTACACGTAGGCCTGACAAAACGACAGACGGCTTCCTCACAAACAACATTATCGAAAAGCATCAATCAGGTAATTGAATTTTTTCAGATGGAGGACATTCATGTTTATTCACCAATCCTGTTTTTAGGAAATATGCTTCAATATCAAGGATCGAACTTTCCATCTCCTATCAACAATCCTGATGAACCACGCGATTAATTCTTTAATCAAATATACATTTTATTTTGTAACTTCAGGACAATTGGAATGGTTGGCTTAGAATCTGTTACTATGAAAGTTACCTATTGATGCGGTTTATTCACCTGATTTACGAGTACGATTTATTTGCTACTCACATGTGTTAATATTGTTGACGCACCATATACACTCCATTTAGGTACTCATATATCCGCGGTGATAATCTTCAACAAAGGATGGCAACATGTATACTATCTTCAATGAATAGAGAAAACTGCACCGTCAGCTGTTCGACGAGTTGATTCACACCCACACACCGCATGAGGAATCCGTGAACTAACTGATAGACGCAGCGCGCGGCAAATAAATGCATTGCAATGTTCGAATTCGGGAGGCTCGCCATCATGAAGACATGATAATCCCATTTTAGAATAGGTCAGAAATATAAATTAGGTAATTGCAGTGGTCGGGATGCATTAGAATGAAGTCATGCTTTATGAATAATCATGAAAACTGACTATTGTACACACATACTCGTGAAACATCGGAAAATGATGGCATTTCTACCTGAGCGCCTTTTACGGACTTCTAAATATAGTACCTATTACAGGATTACCGTCACAGTGCGATTAATCGCTATGTTCTGAAGTCAGCTACGTTTTTCGTGTTGTCGAAGTTCTGTCGAAAATCGATTGACCGAATTATGACGCACTTGTGCCGACATTCATAAAAATGCGTGGTTATTAAAACATTTCTATTTATTTCATATTAAAACATCTTTCGCAGTTGATATCATAACACAGATATTATAAATTACGATAGAAACTTCATTAGAATTGCAATTGCTTAAGATGGCCGAAGAGTCGCCCGGACACGGTCCGACATTCACGTTTGCACAGGGTTCCTAACCCAAAATTTCACGTAGATTCGGAATCTGGCCTCCGTTTTCCCATCCAAACCCTCCTTCTGCTCGAAAAACGACCTGTCTTATCCCAAAACCACCAAAACCTGCCTTTTTCTAACTCTGCCGTTTTCAGAGATTCCACCCCTTGCCTCACAGTTCCTCCTTCCTTCCTTCCAGAGGAGGGAGGGAACGGTTTCCTCCTCTCGGACCCATCCTTCCATCACATCCTTGGCTTTCTCCTTCCTTCCTTCCATAGGGGGGCTGAGTCAGCATGATGACTCATCGTTGCTCATTTTGGACTTCCGTCCGCCACGGGATTACTACTATACATGTACACAAGAAATATCAACTGTAAACATGAAAGCGCACATAGGAACGACGCAGGGAACGGCACACAGGAACAATGAGGAAGGGATAAGGGTACATGGGTTAGATTGAAACGAATAATCGTTAGATACATTAACATAAGATACATTAGATACATTAACATACGCGACATGCAATTATCGGAATTGAATGTTATTATGGAATTGGAATTGAATTGAGCTGCTTCGACTGGAATTGGAGTTGGATTTAGAATTGAAATTTCTGCTCCGGAATTGGAACTAAAAAATTTCAGTGGAATTTTTCCAGCTCTGAATGTAGGTTACAGAGAACCTACCATAGGATATCATTTTAACAATGGATTCAACCATTATGCAGAAATCATTATATCTCAATTTTCAAACTTTGTATGATGATTATGCAAAATGATTCTAGTTATAGTGACATAATAATGAACCTTCGAAATGAGGTCACTCATATCGTCAATTTTTTTCAATAGTCTGTAGCTCTTTCGTCTCTAATTTCATAGGTTAGACTTCATATTTTAAAATCTGTGTGATTACATCCAATATCTCCAGCTAATCCAATAACAGAAAATTGGTTTTTTATTTAGGATTTCAACTCACTTTGGAGATCGTAGCTGCATGCTATTTTCCTTCATTTGAGGCTCGGAGGAGCAAAAATTATGCATGAAACTCTAGATGATTGTAGATTAATCGGCTTGACCAAAGTGACGTAAAAATATAAAAGCACTCACATATTGAAGGGATCGAACGTGCGATGTCGAAGACGTGGAACTAAAGGAATTTATTCGATCTAGTAAAGCCATAAACCAGGCGATGCAGCCCCATGGCAAATTTGGAGATGATTATGATCCTTTTAGTCAAACGTCAAGAAAATCAGCCAAACATTTCGTTTCTGAAGTAATCGTCTTTAAAAAGAGCAGTGATGAAACACATGTTTACACAATGGATTATAACTTTAAACATATTCATCCCTGGGAAATTTCATCCCCGGTAAATTCGTCCCTCGGACAATTCAATCTTCGGTTTATTATTATTAAAGTAATATTATGCCTACTTAAAGTACTTAAGATGATTGATAATACTAATTAAGCATTACAGTTTATGTACGTGTATACAGGGAATTGGTTATATTGTATTTACGCAATGTTAGTACCGATATAAGGTACGAATGTAGAAAGTATCACAGTGACTATTACCGCCACACTTATATATTGATTCGCTGTTATTTTTACTGTCCTTATGTATTTCTTACAAATGTATATTAGATATATTTGTTTGCGTCATATTTATATAAATAAGCTTTAGTCATATGTATATAAATAAGCTTTAACTATATACTATATACTAGCTTATTATAAATAAGCCCACAAAAATCATTCCGCTAAGAAAAAGCAAAGGTTCAGTGAAATCTCTCTTATGAAAATAAGACAACTCAACCGGTATAGCCGGTAAACCAAAGTAATGGGCAAAAGACCGTTCCAGGACACCATAACATTCAAAAAATAATATCTTTAAAAAACTAGTAAATTTGTCAATTTAGGTCATTATTTCAGGTTTTTAAGACCTAAATTCATGAATTTAGACCGTTCCAGGACACCATAAAATTCAAAAAAATAGTATCTTTAAAAACGACATAAATTCATGAATTTTGACCCTTTTTCAGGTTTTTAAGACCTAAATTCATAAATTTAGACCATTTAAAAAGTACCATTTTTTGAAAAATCGGTATCTTTAAAAACGACAAAATTCATGAATTTTGGTCATTTTTTCAGGTTATGAAGACCTAAATTCATAAATTTAGGCGTTTTTAAAAATAACCAATTTTTCAAATTTTTCAAAATCTCATAATTTGAGAATTACAATTTTCTCGCTTAAATCATGACCGTTCCAGGACACAACATCATAAAAGTTGGTATTTTTGAAAACGTCTTTTAAATCCATTTTTCAGGTTTTTAAAATATGAGATAACTAAAATTATGTGACTAAAAATATTTCTTTAAAAATGGAAGAAACAAAAGTGGAAGAAACCGCAAGAATATATCCTTCGTTATCACAGTTAAAAATAAGTGAATTGAATAAAGAAAAACATAAAGATAGAGTACGTTATATGAAAAGAAATAATGTTATTAACAAGCGATGAAGGATGTTCACTAGTACTAACTAATAACATTAACACTTTCACTTAATGTTGTTGCGCTGCTTGCTGTTGCGCTGCTTGTTCTTCGTTAATTTGATTCATAACTTGTTCATAAGTTGGCCACCCTGTTGTATCGACGCTGTTCGATGATATTGTTGCTTGTTCAATAATTTGTTCGTCCCGTTCTTGTGATAAAGTTCTATTTAAAGAAAATATTACTGTCTGCCGTTGTTCAATTAAGTTTAATATTTTCTTATCAATTGTATAATTGATGTGCGAGTCTGCGATATATTCAAAAATTCTTCTCATATCCAAGTGTAAGAATATTTTACTTCGTGCTTGCAGATGTATGATTTCCCTTGTTAACTTCTGAATTCTTCTCCGCTTTGTCTCCAATCGAACAGATCTTTCAGTAGATCCAACCATTGTGATGATAAGATTTAAACTAAGATTGTAATGTGTCACGTTTTATGAATTGTATGTGTGTTTAAATAGTAAGTGAAAATTATGAATGGTGATCTAAGCAAAGCGGCATTGTAGGTGAATGAAGTTTGCTTGACAACATACGGGTATGACATGACGGGTATGATTAAATGTACTTGAATGACAATGAGGAAATTGCACCGCATTGTAAATCATTTCATCGACCAAAATGCGAGCCGCACCACCGACCAAAGCCAGAACTTTTGCGGTTTTGGTTCGACAGTCGGTCTCGACTATCGATACTGCGATATTGTATTGAATGATTGCTATAACAGCAGAATATTCCCTCAAAGCAGAGAATGAATTAATAGATTGCTTTTATGTTATTAACGCTATGTTATGAATGCACAACCCGTATAATCCCTAAAACAATCATGCGGTTTGAGAAATGTGGTAACAGATGTTGCTATTGTCTTAATACAGATAAAACAAACAATATCCTCTTAATGAGAGTTCATAAAAATAAAATGGAACATTGTTAAACAATACATTTTATTTCATTTAAAATGAGTAACATTTGAGACTTCCTAAAAATATACGGCAAACAAACCACGACAAATTTCGATTTAATGAGATTGCTAATAAATTGGGAATACAGAATTTTCACCTATTGATGAGAAATGGATTGGAGTTGATTAAAGATGTACGAAACACTAACTCTACTAATAAACCGATTTTTTACAATGCAACGTTTTAATCTAGATTAAATTAAATCATTTCAAAATCGAATAAGTAGTAAGGAAAGTCATCATTAGAGAACAGTTTTAAATCAATACCCCCTCTGACTTCTAGGGGTCCCTATAAGAAATTTTTTTATTATAAAATGAGCAACATAAATGAGTTTTTAAAATTATATGGAACACAAACAACAACGAATTTTGATCTAAAGAAAATCGCAAATCAATTGGGAATAAAGATTTTTCACATATTGATGAGAGACGAATTACAATTCCTAAAAAATAAGCCAACAATAACTATAAATTTCATAACAAATCTTCATACGTCAGATCAAAAAGGTGTACATTGGTCTGTAGGTATCTTTAATAAAAATCGAGATAATTACTATTTCGACTCTTATGGACTTCCACCTACAAACGAAATTAAAAAATTACTTGGCAATGGAACTTATAATACATTTCAAATTCAAAAACCAGGAACAACTTACTGTGGACAATTATGTCTTTATATTTTGTATAAATTACAAAAAGGAGTACCATTTCTAGATATTATATTAGAATTGAACAAGGGAATTTAATTCCAGAAACGTTAGTTCCAATAATAATGATAATGATAATTAAAAATCAGTTCGTTGTAATTCATTTTGATAAAATCGGCCTCTGATATCTTCATCATCTAAATCTTTAATTTCATAAGTAATCGGATAAGTTTGATTTATTTTACGAACTTCAAATATCTCTTTCGTCCAATAGCCAACAAAGCCTTTTTCAAATTTATTTTTATACTTAAATATTCTAACTCTATCTCCAATTATAAATTTCGGATTAAGTTTCTGTAAATTCGGATTACTCTCATTCGAATAATTATTTTCGAATATTTTCTTTCGTATTAAATCAGGTTCGTCAGAAGCCTTCTCTGGAGTTTCTTCAATACCTGAATGAATTTTATTGTTATAATCCTCAACAATTCCTGGTAATATCTTCAACCATTTCTGATTTCCTTGCTGAGTAAATTTTTTGAAAATTTTATTTTTCAACGTCCGATGGAATCGCTCAATTACTACAGCCTTTCCAGCATTTTCAGTTGAATAAACAGTTTCAAATAGTGGCCTAACATTTCGATTATAAACTCAGACCCTTTATCAACAAACAATTTCCTTGGCTTTCTATTACTTTCTTCAAAGATTTCTTCAAACGCATATTTAACTGATAGACCACTTTTATTTTTTAAAGGCTTTACCCAAGCGTATCGTGTATATAAATCTATAACGGTCAATGCGTATTTATAATCAGAATCATTCGGCATATGAATAAGATCAGCACTCCAAATTAAATACTTATAAAATACTTATTACATACTTTATTAAATACTTTTACTTTCAATAAATATTTAGGCCTTCTATATTCTTTATGAATTTCAGACGCGTATGTTCGAGCGTTGCTCTCAGACAGCTTTGCTGTCGTTTCATTTAAACCCTGACCGAATAATATTTTAGCTTGTAAAGCTTTCTTATCAAACATTCTTTCAATTTTTTCTCTAAATGTAGGATTTTGAATACTATCTAATTCTTGAATCATCTTCTTATCAGCTGCATGACGAGATTTTAGGTCATGATTTCGATAAGTTAAATCATGTCTATAAGCGGCTGCATCTACTCTATTTATTGGTTCTTCACCTGGTTTCGGGTTATTCTTCTCATCTAGTCTTATATCTAATCGAGTTCCTGGACCGGTATATGAATGACTAGGAAGATGTTTTTCTTTCGAATATTTACTCCAAATAAATCCAGGAAAGTTTTCTAATGTTTTTTGTTTGTCACCTCCAATATGCTGACAATTTGAGTTTTTATTTTTGTTTGATAGATAATTTAATAAATCTAAATTAGCAATTTTTAATTTTATTAAATTTTCGGAATTTGTAGAATTTGATTTTGACAGATAAAATAAAAGTTTTACCGAATAGAACCAAAGGTCCTGAGGTTATTACCTTATCATACTAGGACTTAGATATATTCCAGAACCATCTTTAGTTTCTTTAATTTCAATTAAATCATCAACATTGTAGAGAATATTTTTAAGAACTCGTTTTCCTTCATCAACTAATTTTAATTTACTAATAAAATTACCTACTACTCCTTCTCCCCTAGCAACTTTCTCTAACTCTCTGTTATGACGTTTTTGTTCTTCTAATGCAGCCTTCTCTGATTTATTTTTATTTACTGCTTGGACAATACCAGCTGTCCCACCTGCGACACTTCCCGCAGCTGCTATGCCTCCTATTATTAGAGGAATTAATGGGAGAATCCCGCCATTCTTTTCTTCTTGTAATTTAATATTCTCTATCATTGGTTTACTTATGTAATACTTTTTTTTATTAATAGTAATAGTTTTAGGGGTATTTTTGTCAACAATATTACGTAATTTTAATTCAACAGTTTCATTATTATTACTTTTCGCTTGCGACATTTTTAATAAAAAAATTTTAAGTTACGAAAAATTTTCATCTATTCTAGTTATCAAAAATTTTAAGTTATCAAAAATTTTAATTAACTTATCCTGGCCATCTTTCCATTAAGAATTTCAATAAAATATTTTACATCTTCTAGCAATAAACCATAAGCCATCAATGAAGTTGTGGAATCTTTTTTTTCAATATTAATTGTTACATCACAACCAGTCTTGATAATATCTTCAGATTGTGCACTTAAATCGAAACAGAAAACTAGATATGAATGTCTCCAATATCCAGGAGTTAGTTGTGGTTCAACTCCAAATTCTATACAGGATTTCGATAAGCATCATATCCTTCCATAAATTGATTATTGGTATCATCGAATCTTAATGGATCAATTGGATATCGGGTTTGATTTAATGAAACTTGTGAACTTCGAATTGTATTAATATGGAAGAGATTGTTGTTCTTATCAAAACTTGGAGAATTATTTCTTTGAAATGTTAGTAATAAATATCTTGGAGTATTCGAAGTTCTAGTAAAATGCCAGTTAAATATTTGTTCGGAAAAAGTTACTGAACTAGCAGTACGCTTTAGAAAATTTACTGGAATTGGTTTGCTAGTATTTAATCTTTTTGCAATAGCTGTTTCAACCTCTAGACTAGGAGTAATATGCTTAATCTACCATTCAAGTCTATCAATTTTTAAATATGCTTTTTTTCCAGTTTTACCAAAAAAGATTAATTCAATATTTGCTGTACGATGAATTATTAATTTAAATTTTAATTGATATGATATTTTATCATAATCTAAATATCCGAATAATGGAGACAATGACCAATTAACTGTCTGTTTACTTTTCTTGTTAAATTCACGTCTTTCTTTATGTGCATCATTATTTGTTTTATTTAAATGTTTTGCAATATTTTCTACATCTTTCGCAATTCCTGTTGCATCTGTTCCAGCGTGAGTTAAATCATCAACAATTATACCATCATTAGTATCAGGAAACCAACCTTCGATTTCATACTTTCTATTATTTTCACCAATTGTTACAAATCGAAGCATTGTATCAATTACACCTGGAGAATCACTTATTGTTTCTATATTTTTAGTTGCAACATCTAAACGCATTTGTGTAAATAATCTTGGAAAGAAATTATTCTCTAATGCAATATTATCGGTTTCTGGTAATGGTGTTGTGAAATTGGCATCACTATATAAGGAATATTCACAGTGTAAAAAGCAATCAGGTAAATATAAATAACTTTGTTGATTATCAACTTCAAAAATTAAATTTCCTCCAGTATTTACTCTACTAGAAGATCCGGGATTCATAGCAATTCTTATATAGTCATTCTTTTTTTGATTGCAACTGACGAACGGGGGATCGTCTAATCTAAATTTATTTCCGATAAGCGAAGACATTTTTATAAAAAATAATTTGACTTTTTGTTTTTCTCACACGCAGAAAAAATTTAATTAAAAAATTTACTAAAAAAATTTTACTAAAAAAATTTAATTAAAAAAATTTTACAAAAAAAATTTTATTAAAATATAATTTTAGAATTTTGCTAGACCATTACCTCTTATTTCTTCAATTGAACGTTTTATGGCTACGCCTGATTTCTTCTCCTGTTTACTATCAGACGGAGCTCCGCTCCTCAACGTTTCACCCCCCACAGCTATGTTAGCAATTTTGTTTTTTGTTTCCTCTGAAAGCTTTTTTAATTTTTTTAGTTCTTCAGAATCATTTTTAAGTTTAGGAGTAGTTTCTAGTTGTTTTAATTCGTTTTGAGACTTAACAGCATTTGATATGGCACTAGCTGTACTACCTATAGCAGCTGCTCCTTTTGCAGCAGATGTGATCAAATCTTTATTATTTTTAATTAAGTTAACGATACTTCCTATACCAGAAAATATGCCAGCCCCTTCTTTTTGAATTGTTTCTACACTGTCATAATGGTAAAAAGGTTTCATAGATGGGTCATGCGCTATTTTATTATTTGAAGCAAAATGTTTAAGATTGTGTTTATAAATTATAGGCATTTTTTAGGAATAAATTTAACTTTTGAGAAAAATATTTACGTTAAGATTTACGTGTGTGAATGGACAACAATCGCGTGATAACTTTATTAATTTTCTGTTGCACTTTATCTATTGCGTCAAGCAGCGTGTGATGTATTTTAATTTCTTTTCTATTAACTTGCATTTTCTCCTGATTCATCTTCAACGCCGTTATAAGAGCATTTAACTTAATTTTAAGAACATCTAATTGTCTTTTAACAGAATCTAACTGTTCTTTATTTTCTTTAGATTTTTCTTGTAAATTTTTCTTTAATTCATTTTCTAAATTGATTTTAAGAGTTTTCATTTTATCAACTTTTTAATTAAGTGAGTTTACTTCATTTATTATTCTATTCAACTTTTTCATTTGTTGAGTAATTTTAGAACTCAATTCATCAACACTTTTTTGGAATGTAGTTTGTAACTGCTTTAAATTTTTTTTAATTCTTTCAGGTAGATTTTCTATTTCATCTTCTAATTGTTCTTTTATCATTTTTATCTGATGTTTATTTTTAATGACTGCAGATTTTAACTTTATAGAAAGTAATATTAAAATTTTTGATTGTTCTGAGATCTTTTTAAAAAGTTTTGCTATATCTGCTTCTAGCTCTCTATCCTTTTTATCAAGTTTTAATAATTTTTCGTTTAATGATTTGTCATTAAGTTTTAGCAACTTTAATTCATTTATCAGTGGAATCAAACATCGTTTATATATTTTTTTTCAAGTCATTGATTTGTGTATCAACATATTGTTTATTTGTTAACTCTGTATTTTGTTGCGGAAGAACAGATAGATGCAATGGACCAGATAAAACGTCTCCAGTTTTCATGATATAATTTTCTATTTCTATTTCTGATTCACGATTATTCGGGATATATGCACCTCCACCAACATTTGGTAACATCATTTTTTAACAATAAAAAAATAAAATTTTTTCTAATAAAAATAAAAAAATAAAACTTTTTCTAATAAGAATAAAAAAATAAAATTTTTTCTAATAAAAAAAATGGAAAACCAAATTTAAAAAAATTATATTCGTCCGCATCATCCTGTTCTTCTTATTCGACGAGATCAACGGGATTTGAAAATAAATGTTTTGATAATAATAATAATAATAATGCATGTATAGATGTAAATATTTTATTTGAATTACAAGCCGAAATATTTAGAGAACAGACTAAAGGTTTACCTTCTATAGAAACTAACTATTGTATTTTCCCGGGGGATCCATTTATAAAATTTATGGATATTGTAAGTAAGTATAATGATGTTGCGTATGTAGAATTAAATAAAGAAAATATGGTTATAACAGGTCATAATAATGTTCATGGTTTTATTAGAGCGGTGTTACCAATTAGTAATACTGATTGGATAGAAAATAAAATTATCAATTATATCAATATTAAAGAATTAGTTAAAAAATTAAAATCTTTTTCCAAAGAAAAAATAAGATTATTTGTTGATGAACAAAACCAATATAACATTCACATAGAGAGTAAAAAACACAATGAAGAATTATTATGTCAAGTATATTATAGAGATACAATTTATCAACAAGAAACATTAGAAATGCCTCAAAGATATGATGATGATACTTATATAGGATTATATTCAAACTTAAATATCAATTTATTAAAATCATATATCAATGGTTTAGCACAGCAGGAAAAAATTTATATGTGGACAACACCTTATACTATTAACAATGACCATAATCACAATCATAATAATTTTAAAGAATCTTGTAATAATAATTTTAAAGAAACTTAGAATGATAATAATGATAATAATATAAGTGATGATAATATAAATGATGATTCTGAAACATCTGAAAAAGGTGTAAATGGTGAAAAAGATTATAAAAATATTAGTGATTATAAAAATTTAAGTGAAGAAAAACTTATATCTCATACTGATGTACATGATATTAATACTACATATAATCAATTTTATCTAAATTTCATTTTCTTACAATTGAAAATAATAATGATGGAATAGTTGAAGATACTATTAGACAACTATGTGTCGGGTCTACAAAATTGAAATTAGGATTTACATCTAATCAATTTAGAATTTTATCATCTTTAATAAAAACTAAAAATGATTCAGATTATGGTGGTGTTATTAAATTTTCCAAAAGAGATCAAAGACCAATGTTTTTCTCTATTATATTATTATCAAATAATAAATATAATTTAGAATTAGATATTCCCATCATGGAATAGTATCCTATCAGGGAATGGCATCCTATACCAAAAATTGTAATTTATGATGTTGAAGAATCAATTTATGATGGTGATGATGAAGAATCAATAGTTAGTGAAAATAAATTTAAATTATCTTTTGATAAAACGTTATATGATAAAACTTAATATGATAAAACTTAATATGATAAAATTTAATATGATAAAACTTAATGTGATAAAGAAAATAAAATAACTAAAGAACGTGAAATATATAATAATATAAAATAACTCTCAAGACCTTGATATTAGAATGTTTATATCTAAAATTAAAACAAAAATTTTTTTTTAAAAATTATAAAAAATTGAAAATACCAAGTTTTATTGTGACTTATGTAAAAAAAAGTTGCAAACAAAAAGAAGTTATCAATCTCATTTACAAAGTAAATTGCATTTACAAAATGTAGATCGAGTTGATGATGGAAATATATTAAAATTAAATAATTATAAAAACTATCTAGAAACATTACCTACTGATATAAAAGTTAAAAAAATATTTGATGATTATTCACATTCGGAATATAAAAAGGTTTTTAATAGTGAAGATGAGTCCATACCAGATGGAAGATATTTATTTAGCGATACTGATGAATTTAACGAAATAGATGAATTTGATGAAGCCGAGCGAACCGATGAAGCCGTAGCAAATATAAAATATTTATTTAATCAGTCTGTGCACGGGACATCGGAGATGTCTTCCAGGGCTTCGCTCGTTGAATATAATGAAACCGATAAAACTTTTTATAATGTATTAACAAACTTTTATAATATATTTAGAAAATCTTTCAAATGTTATATGAATGTAGAAGTACTTTATACAAAAACTGGACCTGATGGAATTCCTGAAGAAATAATACAAGGACATTTTACAAATTCACAAGAAATTCATAATGTAAATGATATACAACCCATATTTGAATCGATGATAAATAAATTAGAAAATTGTATAATTGAAGCCCAGTTACGTGAATCTGGTTGGAGATTTGTTAAAATACTATCTAAGAAAATAGTAATTGATAAATATAAAAATAATACTGGTGGTAGTTATGTTCCTTTACCTTTCAGTTCACCACAAATAATCAACATAAAAAATGAAGATGATTACTGTTTTCTAAGGAGTATTATAGCACATTTACATCCTGCAAAATATCATAAGGAAAGACTAAGTCATTACAAAAAAGAAGAATACATCAATGAATTTGATCTCTCTGATGGCTTAGATGAATTTCCATATGATTATAATAGGTTAATAAAGTTTCATAAAAAGAATAAAAATTTAATAGAAGTAAATGTTTTTGAATTAAATGTGAATTATGTTTCTATTGGTAATATTACTCCATTTTACTCAGATTCAAAAAAATTTTATTTGAATAATAAAAATTTATGTCAATCAGAAATAGTATATAATGATAGAGGAAATTACATGCATCATAATATTTTTTACCAAGGAAAAATAATATGTACTGAAAAATTTGAAATTATAAAAACACTATCACCAATAATGATTAATCATAATAATTATAAAGGACGTAATTATAATTATGATTATGATTCCGATTATTTATCTTTATCTTTAGAATATCAACAAAAATTACAAAATTTAAATGAAAGTTTACAAAAATGTAAAACAGATTATCAACAACAAACAAAAATATTAGTACAAGAATATGG
Organism: Prostheceraeus crozeri; assembly: GCA_907163375.1. Classification (NCBI taxonomy): domain Eukaryota; kingdom Metazoa; phylum Platyhelminthes; order Polycladida; family Euryleptidae; genus Prostheceraeus; species Prostheceraeus crozeri. The sequence continues at coordinate 110,693 of CAJQUW010005415.1, read as the reverse complement.
CCATAAATATCAAAATAAGATATAAACGATACAAAAATTAAATGAAGACAATAAAGAATTAAATAATGAAGAAAATGAAACCAATCAAAAAATAAATGAATGTTTAAAAAAATATCAACAACAATATAAAGAACAATATGATAAAGAATATATTTATCAGCTACAAATATTAAATCAAAATTTTCATCGAAATACATTTAATCTTACAAAAGAAATTGATGAAGCACATGAAATATATAAAGATAAATTTGATAAATTAAAACACACAAAACAACCAGCACAAGCGAATATATTATATTATCAGGGTCATTTTATATTGTGTAAAGATGTTTCTATATTTACAAAATCATCAGATAATACAAATTTTCCTTGTCTCCAATGTATGACAAGTTTTAGAACTTTAGAAGAAATGAATAGACATTTGGAGAATTGTCAACAAAATGAAGCAGTCAGAAACACATTTCCAAAAGATGATTATTTAGAATATAATAAATGGTATTTTAAAAATAAAGTACCCTTTACTATTTATTGTGATTTTGAAGCATGTAATGTTAATATGACACAAAATTATAAAAATGATAATTCTGAAAATGATAATTATGAAAAAAGTGCACCTGAACAAAGGAAAGAAAAATATTTATTTGAACAAAAACCATTATGTTGGGGAATTTACATTCATTCAAATTATCCTGAATTATTTAAATCAGAATATTATCAATACTATGGTGAAGATAGTTCAGAAATGTTTACAAAGAAAGTAGAAGAATTACAAGGACGTTTTTCACAATTGCTTGAAACAAATATACCAATGCTTCCATTAACGGATGAGGAAAAAATTAATTTTGTTAATGAAAAAAGTTGTTATTACTGTGGAAAAGAATTTACAAATAATTATAAAACTGGCAGAGGTAGATATCTTGATACAGTAAAAGATCATGATCATCTAAATGGATTATATAGAGGTGCAGCACATAATTCTTGTAATCTTAATGCTAATAAATTTAAATATAACTTTGTTCCTCTATATTTCTACAATGGTTCTAAATATGATTTCCATTTAATAATGAAAGATTTATTTTCATCTGAAAAATTACAACAACAACAAATAAATGTACTATGTAAAACAGAAGAAGAATATTTTTCAATCCAATTAAGTTGAATTAGAATTTTAGATGCATATAGATTTTTTACTCCTTATTCATTAGATGTTATGAGAAAAACTTTGAAACCTGAACAATGTAAAATATTAAATAAATCTAATTTAAAACCTTTAAAAGGAATATTTCCGTATGAATATATAACTGGAGACAAAACCTGCGGTTCACAGTCGAAGACTGATATAAATAGAATTAATGAAATAATGAAAGAAAAACAACTTCCTACAATAAATAAATTTAAATCAACATTAAAACAATCACAATTATCTGAAGAAGATTATGCAGAAGCTGAAAAAAATTGGAGAGAGTTAAATTGTAGAACAATGTACGATTATACAATGAAATATCTTCAGATAGATGTGTTAATAGTAGATGATCTTTTAAAAAACTTTCGTGACATGTGTTTAGAATATTATGGAATAGATCCATGTTATTGTTATTCTACACCAGGTTTAACATGGTTAGCAGGATTAAAACATACTGGCATTAAACTTAAACATTATAAAGAAAATACATATTATAAATTATTATTTTTTGAATCTGGAATTAGAGGTGGAGTTTCATCAGTTTTAGGTAATAGATATGTTAAGTGTTACAATAAAAAAGTAAATCCTGATGATTATGGAATAATGAAACCTTTATCTCCAGAAAGAAGCGATCAGTTTATAAAATTGTTTAATCAAAATATAGAAGGACTTATATCAAATGAGGAGAGTCAAGCAGCAGTGGATGAAATCATGAGAGAAAACTATTTGTTATATTATGATTTTAATAGCTTATATTCTTCTTGCATGATACACGAATTGCCAACAGGTGAAATAGAATGTTGTAATATTCTTGATTATCAAAAAACATATGATGGAAATTATAATTTTGGTTATATATATGAAGTTGATTTAGTATATCCTGATGAAATAAAAGATAAAACAAAATATTTTCCTTTCTGTCCCGAAAACAAAATTCCCAATATAGAAGATTTTTCAGATTATCAAAAATCTTTAATTCCTAAGAAATACAGACCAACAAAAAAACTTATGTTAACACAAAGCAATAAAGGAAAGTATGTTGTTGAAGGAAGAATGCTAGATTGGTATTTAGATCATGGAATGATTCTTTTAAAAATTCACCGGAAACTAGTGTATAGAAAATCTAGGTGGTTAAAAGATTATATAGAGTTCAATATTGAAAAACGTAAAATAGCTAAAAGAAATAAAGATGATTTTGGAAACGTGTTCTTCAAATTAATGAATAATGCATTTTATGGTAAGACTTTAGAAAATGTGCGTAATAGACAAAATATTGAAATAGTTTATGATAAAGATAGGTTTCAAAATTTAACAAGGAAACCTACATATAAAAGAACTACTAGATTTAGTGATGAACTATGTGCTGTACATTTACGTCGAATTAGCGTAAAACATGATAAGTTTAATTTTATTGGATTCACTATATTAGAATTAGCTAAACTATTTATGTATAGATTTATATATGACTATTTAGCACCTGCTTATGGCAAAAACTATAAATTACACTTTACAGATACGGATTCCGTTTTCTTAGAATTAACAATACCGTATAATTCTTCACTTGATGAAGAAATTAATAAAATAAAAGATATCATTCATCCTTCTGATTTATGTAAAGTAAAAGATGAATTAGAAGGAAATGAAGATTTCATAACAGAAGCTATATTTTTAAAATCTAAATGTTATTGTTATAATACAACTAATAATATTAAAACACATAAAACATTAAAAGGAATTTCAAAGGCATCAGTGGCTAATCAAATAACATTTCAAGATTATAAAAATGTATTATTTAATAATGAAATAAAAACAGCATGTAATGATAGACTTAATTCAAAGAAACATAAAATGTATTTAAAAGAAGAACATAAATTAGCATTAGATCCATTTGATGATAAAAGAAAGATTTTGCCTGATGGAATAACTACTTTGCCTTTTTAATTTTCTGATTTCTAAGATAGACAAATTTGATATATATATAAAATAAAAAAAATAAAATATTATAACACTATATTTGTATATTTTTTATCACTCGGCAAACAAATGTTCTATAACTCTATCATAAATTTTTTATCAATATTAATTGTAATGAAGCCATAATCTATTGACCAAGCATTGTTACACGATTGTTTAAATTCATCTTTATTTCTTACGCATAAATCTCTTAACAAATCACTTAGGTTTCTTGCATTTATTTCAAATAGTATAAATATATTTGCATTCTTTTTAATAACACTTCCATCTAATGAATACATACTTTGTGTTAAATAAAAAACACTACAGTTGTTATGTCTACCTCTTGTGAAATAATTTCTCTGAACTGACTGATTTCTATCATTAACACAATCATCAAAAATTACACAATGTTTCATTGTTTTATCTAGTTTACTAGGATCTTGCATATTACCACTATCATCTATTAATTGTATTTTTATATGCTTATTTTTATTGGATTCAACTAACTGACTATTTTTTGCTGCTTCTTCACACCACGAACTTATTTCTTCTTCATATTCAGATTTTTCATATTCTTTGAATAATGAAGCAATTGCTGTTTTTTTAAGATTATTTTCAAATCCATATTTTAAAAATTGATAGACGGGTTGTTCTGCTGTTGTTGTATAAATTATAAGATTGTTATAATCCAAAAAATTTGGAGTCGTTAAAATTTTAAATAATAGATACGTTTTACCACATCCTGATCTTCCGCAAATAACTGACAAAACTTTATTAGATAAATTTGGATGATGATTAAATTTAAGTTTTTTTTATTTAATGGTAGTACTTCACTCATTTTTTAATGAATAAATTTTATTTTTATTTTAAAAGAAGAAGAAGAAAATTAAACTTCTCTAGCTTCGCGTGGGAGTTTATACCTCTCGAACGGGAGTTTATACCTCCCGAACCAAAAGATCTATCATAATCTCTTCACCTCCAAAATTTATCTCTTGTCCTTTCTCATCAGTGATTCTAATGTTAATGTTGTTAATAGCTTTTCTTGTAATAGGGAAATATATTAATGTTTGTGGAATTACACTTAATCTATAACCAATGGGTACAGTAAAAGCTGGAAAACTGAATATTAAATTTGATAATTTACCATTTATATATCCTCCTTCAATAATGTCGCAATGTACAACAATTGAATTTCTTTCAGATATTTTTGGAATCTTCTCACCTAAATGATAACCTTGACTATAGGTTTTTTTATGAAATCCTAATAGCTTTGACAATGATCTATCATGATTAAAATCAACTTGATGATTTTCGTCTAAAGTAAGAGAAAATTTATTAACTGCCGGTTCAACTGCAAAATGTAATTGTTTCTTATCTTTAAATGGTATGCCTAAATGTCTCTTAATTTCATTTGATATTGATTCAACTTCGCAAGAACCAAGAAGAAAAATTAGTATTTTCCATGTTTTACCTTTATCAGTAGAATATCTAAATTGATCATTCCCGAGTGACTCTTTTCTATGGGTTTTTAAGGGAATATATGGGATTGTAAGGGATCCCATATGATCCCATTCACGATGCAAATAGGATCATATGGGTTTCTTGGGGATTATATGGAATCCCTTACAATCCCATACAACTGAATCCCCTAGAATCCACGATTCTCATCAAAGGATTCCTTATGTAGAATATAAAAAGGGATTAATCAAGATTAATGCTAATCAATCGAAATCAAACCGGTCTCACAGATCTTTATGGATGACTTGCAAGGTTTTGATTACATACATCGATTTCGATCATTAACAGTGTGGGCCAATCGCTCACATATACACTGTATAATCGACTACACTGTGAAAATGGACGCGATGGACTCTATACCTACACGTAGAAAAATATTCAATGATGGCATACAGACTTTATCCTGTGGGGACCAGAAAACTTCAGACAATTATCTATGGGCCTGCTGTTTTAGGACCTTCACATAGGCCATTATCATTCCCACTGTAACAATTTTGGTTTTTCACTGGTTGTCTGGAAAACCAAATGATTTGTTTTGGTTTCCTAGAAAACTAATCCCGCAATGATTTGCTGGAATAACTTTAAATTGTAATTATGTAATTTACTATCCTTTGGTACATGTACTGATTCGAATCCTACTTATCTGGCAAGAATCCTATATGTTTCCTACCATAACCTGTGAAACCCACCATTTCCTATAGTAGAATCCCGGCAGGTTTTGTAGGGACATCAGTAATAGCTCTATTCTTGATAGGATCTCAATAGGACACACCAGAGAAATATAATTGACCAATTGACCAAAACAGGATCTTAATAGCAAACTTCAGAGAAGTAGATTTCTCACGTTTTAATATATCGTCAGTGATGACGTGATGATTCATTCACAAGGCTTCAACCGACCTCGATTTCGCCAGACGACGGATATCTATGACGTTATTATTTAAGAACGTCGATATCGAAAAACGTTAGTATTTTGAATACAATCAATCGACATCGTCATTCATTTGTTGGTGAACTTCGAAGACGGTGAGTTAGTGTGCAGTGAAAGAGTGAATGATGTAGAAAAATTGTATTTCAAGTTTGTTTATAGGACCAAAATGTCTGTTGTCCTTATCTTTTCATTGTAATTTCTTGAACCGGTTCTTGGGGGTAGCACGAAACAGCTATCTGTTGTCATTAACAAGGGACTGGCGATTATCCGTCAGCATCTTAAGAATTATTGTGACTCGATCCTAGTGACTCGCAATAATAGCGGAAATAATTGCTTTTGGAGTGTCCGTTCAAGTATCGAATTCCTCAAAAAGATAGGAAATAAAAATATTTTTGATCTTTAGGTGTTTGATTTTTCTACACTATATACTAATCTGAAGCAGCTAGCTTAAGCTAGCAATCATATTTTTGCTTTGTTAGACATAATTTTCAGTAAGAAATTTATGTGCATTGGTTACGACAAAAAGTTTTCTTTCAAACATTAGATATAGTGGTTATTACTTTCACGAAAGATTCGTTCAAAGCTGCTGTTAAGTTTATTACATAAGAGGCGTATATCACTTTTGGAGGATTTGTCTTCAGACAGTATGAGGGAATCCCTATGGGTGGCAATTGACATAGCGCTCTTCTAGCGGACCTCAGTAGTAAGCAAAACTCCACCACTGGACCGCGCAAGATGGCCGCCGTCGTTGACGTCCTACCCCCCCTCTGGAACGGCAGAGTAGCGTGGTCGGCCGCCGTGGTGCTTTGAGTCTGACGTCCCCCCCCTCTGGAACGACAGAGTGTACCGGCCAAGTGAGTCCGCAAGGTTCGCTGACGTCCCCCCCCTGGTCGGCCGTCGTATAGCGCGCGGTGATGTGCTGTCGAGGTTGGCGTGGTGTGCCGGCCAGGTTGGCGTGGTGTGCCGGCCAGGTTGGAAGGGTGGACTGTTGTAGCTCACCTGAAAAAATCCTAAGTGTCAGAGTGGCTGTGTATGGGTAAAATTTTGAAAATTTTCCAAAGTGTGGTATTTCGACCTGGGACCTTTACCAAAACATTTTTCATCAAATTTCACTGACCCCCCCCCTCGGCACCAATCTTCCAACTTTGCTTCTAGTGGACGGATTTTGTCGTGCCATAGCTCGTTTGAAAGCTAAGAGTGAGACAAATTCAGTGAAAGAAACGGCTTGTTCATATCTGTCTTCGTTTAGATGTGAGACGCCATTTAAGATTTTAGGTCGGAGCTCACCTGAAAAAATCCTAAGTGTCAGAGTGACTTTGTATGGTCAAAATTTTGAAAATTTTTCAAAGTGTGGAATTTCGACCTGGGACCTTTACCAAAACATTTTTCATCAAAATTCTCCGATCGAGGGGGGGAGGTCAGTGAAATTTGATGAAAAATGTTTTGGTAAAGGTCCCAGGTCGAAATTCGGAAATTTTAAATTTTTCAAAATTTTCACCACACTGGAGCTCCCACACTTAGAAATTTTTTCACTTGTGGCATGTTACATGGACATGTGCTGACGCACCAACTTCCCGTGGTCATATGAGAATGGTGATAGAGAATGAGTCATGTGATAGAGAATGATGAGACGAATCGTTTGCAACAAACCGAATGTCGCTACGATGAATACTTTCGGAGATAGAGCCATTTTAAGTTTTCTTCCGAGCATATATAAACCCCCGACAACGTAAGTCTGATCACTTCATCGAAAGACGAGGTAAGCGACGGTCGTCGCTCTGAGCTCCCGATATCGGGTATTTCAAAGGACTCTATCTTTTGAAGTAGGCAAGCTATATTCTTACTTCAAAGTTTGTATGATAGAGTTTGATAGTTTTTTTACTACTGATAAATTTTTTTAAAAGTAGTATGAGTAGTAAAATGCGGAATTTTTTAAAAATTCTTAATTTTCAGTTTTTTCAAAGTTTAACATGTAGACTAAGGTTTTCAAGTATGCTGAGTTCAAATCTGCTATCAGATTTGAAATTTAACTAAGTCTAAGGCAGCTTTGAGGGGTTAGATCCCAGCTACTGATCACTACCTTTGACTCGGCGTTCCTGTTACCACTTCGGGGCAGTGACAATGATGTCTTCAGCTGTAAAGAGCGGGTATCGGGGAAGATCTCTCACTTCCCTAGTGATCAGTACAAGGCCTTCGGGCTGTCGACGGGATCGAGTGCCACTCACTACACTCAAATCTATCATTCCTGACTAATTGTAATGCTTTAGGAATATGACTGTACTACATGATTCCAAACTTATACAAATTTCATTATCTTACAGCTAACGATAAAATCAGGCATGGCTAATGACAAGAATAGAAAATATCATATCAAAATGTGTGTGTGCGGTCGAATAAATCGCAGTGCGGACGCCAAGGCGCATGTTAAGAAGGCGGGCACCGGCCACATGATTATCCTGAATAGGGTTGCGTGTGTGAAGTCTAATGTGCTGAAGGGTGATGAGGATGAGGCGCGTTTCTACAGAGTGCATGCTGACTGTAGTGGTGGTTTGGTGAGTGACTTGAGATTCACGCAGTTGATTGTGGAAGAGAGGGAGCGAATGTTGGCGATCGAGCGAGAGGGTAAGGTTGAGAATGTTGTTGAGAATGTTGTTGAGAATGCTGAGTTGGCGAGAGCGGTTGCGTCGTTGGAGGCTGAGATTGAGCGAAAGAGAGTGCTTGAGAGTGATGATGAGGATGATGTGGATTTAGATAGGGAGCGTGTGAGGAAGCGTGTGAGGAAGTTGAGCTCTTCGTCGTCGGAGGTGTCAAACATTGTCATGACCGACCCCCCGAAGAGCTCATCTTCCCCAAAAGTGAAGAGTGGTGGAATACGTAAGCAGTCGGCGAGGTGGTTGAAGGATGAAGAGAAGAGGTATGTTTCGCAGCAGATGGCGCATGATTTGATGGTGAATAAGTATGAGAGTTTGAAGAAAGTGAAGGATGAAGTTGTGAAGGAGTTGGATGAGTTGAAAAAGAAGGAACTGAAGTCGAAGGAGGTAGCGGATGAGAATATTAGAATGAGGCGTAGTGTGACTGATTTGAAGAATAAGACGCGAGAGTTGGAAGAGAAGAATGATGAGTGTGAGAAGAGGGCGAGTGCTGCGGAGAGAAGAATGAGAGATGCAGAAGCGAAGTTTGAGGAGATGATGAAGGAGATGAGTGTGTTGAGAGCGAGGAATGTTGAGTTGGAGAGGACTGTGGCTCGGCGGGGTGATGAGAGGCAGGCGTATGAGAAGTTGGAGCGCATGAGGGATGAGTGGAATCGTGTGAATGAGGATCGTTTGTTTGAATTTCACATCCCTATTCGGGATAATCACTTGGACGGCGAAGTACTGGTAAATCAAAGCCTCGACGAATCTATAATATGTTATAACGGCCATCCGACGAAAAAATGTCTGCATGCCAGCCTAAGAATGCGCGGCCATCTGTATAAATTCTCGATTCGGAAGCGCGCGAGACTGCCAAAGGATGGCTAACTTGGTAAGTGAAAAGTAAATAAGATAGTATATCCTATTCTAATACATATCATTTTCATTGCAGATCTTTGCCCGCCTTCACCACCCCATCACGGCACTCCCGAGAACGAACCATCGGCTCTCTTAAGGGCCACCTAGGGGCAAGACATGATAGAACCTCCACGCGGTTTGCCCTGGGCAGTCTTCGGACTGGCGAATACTATCATTAAGTTGAATCTGCTATCAGTCAACTTGAACGTTGCGTCGAGTTAGAGGGGTATATAAACCACTGCCTCTCATTTCATTTCATTTCAATCATGCAGACGCCGAACAGTCAAGTCAGCTCTCCTCGCGGACCGCAGTTAAGGCCGCGAAATTTATTTGAGGAGTTTGTCAGGCTAGAGGAGCAAGACAGAGTCCACAATAATCTTGCTCGGATTGGCAATCCGATGACAGCAACTGCTGTCAATCCAACGGAATGGCGCTACATTCCACTTTTTAGCCATATACCAGTTAGTGTGGAAGTCGACAGTGCTACCAAAGAGAGAGTCGAAGACTCTCTTAGCAGAATTGGTAGGGTGTAAAATGACGTTACTCCCGAGAACGAACCATCGGCTCTCTTAAGGGCCACCATGGGGCAAGATTTGATAGAACCTCCTCGCGGTTTGCCCTGGGCAGTCTTCGGACTGGCGAATACTATCATTAAGTTGAATCTGCTATCAGTCAACTTGAACGTTATGCAGTCGATTGCTATCCCTGAAGCATTCTGATTCGCTGTTGAGCAATTCATTGTTGAAAACCCTATATAAGCCAGAAGATTGTAGCGCTTCTCATTCAATTTCAAGTCACGATGGAAGCAACATCTGCCAACAGCATTCCCGTCTTCATCGATGAAGACAACGCCATTCCCGAGTTCGTCATCCTCGACGAGTGGGATGAAGAGGATGATAAGAAGGGGAAGATCAAGAAGATCATTTGGACGGATGAGGTGTGGACTCCGAATACCACTCGCATCCGAAAGGTGCCAGATGCACCAGTACGACCTCGGCGGTATAGGGTCTATGAGAACCTAACCGTCATACCAATTGACTATTCCAGCCAATAGTCAACTTAAATTCACACCCCGAGAACGAACCATCGGCTCTCTTAAGGGCCACCATGGGGCAAGACATGATAGAACCTCCACGCGGTTTGCCCTGGGCAGTCTTCGGACTGGCGAATACTATCATTAAGTTGAATCTGCTATCAGTCAACTTGAACGTTGCAAATGAAGTTCGGTGTAATACTTCCTTTCGACGGGCGTTCCTGTAAAGGGCGGCGGTGAAACCCGTAGCTATGTATACCGCAAGGGACATTCGGCAATGGTCAATCTTGTTTAACCTCTCTGCGTCATGTTTGCAAGTGATTGCCTCTGTCTCAACGTAGTATGCATTCGCGCCAGGGCGACATTTAGCCAACTGTCGAAGGTTGCCTAAAACTTTCCATTGCATACGTTATGAGAACCATGAGTTCTACCTGTCTCTATTTATGAGATGAATTGATGAATGGAATGAAATGGGAGGACACTCACGCGCCACACGCAACATAACACACTTCTCTCTTCCGTAGTCTAGCAAGCTCTTTACACATGGATCGCAGTCGATTGCTATCCCTGTATCAGAAGTGTAAGCCATCTTAATTTTATTTGATACTATTTCATTTATCATCATCGTCCATATGAAATGTTATAAGATTTACAAGTTAGACTAAGCGTGCTACTATTTCCAAATGAAAAAGTATACATGGTTAAATCATCCACTGAAGCCCCATTCAAGTAAGTCAGTATGAAAGCAAAGATAATACGAAATAAAAATTTATTATGGCATGTATTTCAAAAGGTCTTCATCGTCAATATCGTCCCAGAGTCTGGCTTCACATAGACAACAAAAACAGTTCAGTTGCTTTAATCGTTCTTCCACTGCGAGCCTCACTTTGTCAATATACTCCCACTCCGCCATAGTTCGTGGCTGGGAGTTAGGGGTGTACCACTCCCATAATTGGTGGAGGAATTTCGTGCTGGTGATCTCCATCACATCGTCAGTATCGTACTGGAGATACTTCCACCTCACGCCTGTTAAGTCGGGACACTCCTTCTCACATACATTCTCCTCTTCATCGTCCGCTGGTAATGACAACTTTCTGATATTGTCCAGTTGGTATATTTTCTCCACCTTCCCCTTCGTTGGAGCGTTTGGTGCAACGAGTGCCCTTGGTGATGAGCATGGAGAAGAGAATTTTGTGTTTGGTGTTGTCGGAGGGCTTGTCATGTTGACTGTGAATAATAACTTTGAAATGTTTTCTAATTCTTAAGTATCAACAAGCAACCAATCAGAATGAACAGCCAATGAATGATGAATACGAAAGTATATATGTAAAGTGACATTCGTGTCATTTCACTCTGTCTTTGTGACATATAAGTGAAGTGTTCTCTGGCGTACAAGTGAACTGCTCTCTCGTGAAGTCTCTATCTTGTTGAAGTATCAACCTTAAACTCGATTTCGTTGAAATGGTAAGTTGAAAATTTCTTCACTCATCTCCCTCAAACGTGTGGCTAACAGCATCTTCCTCAATTTCAGGCATCAACTTCATCACCAACGCCCTCCCTTCTCGAGGAAAGTTTAGAGTTGTTGAGTCAAAGTAGGTTGTAACAATACACTGAGACTTGTACAGAGATGATAGAATGATTTCTCTTTCAGGTGATGTGAGTTCCAGCTCAGGACTCTCGCGACAAGGCAACGAGTGGGAATGTGCCGACTGCGGACATAAGTTTACAAGGAAGCACAGTCTCCTTCGACACATCAAACAACGTGTGTGTCAACGCAAAGCGGCGTCATCTCCGGAGGTGAAGTTGATTCTGACGATGACATCTCCTTTCCTTGCGATTTGTGCCCTCTTTCTTTTGATAGTCACTTTCAGCGATCTTCGCACAGACTTCAACACACACATGCAAATGATCACTACACCAACGGTACCTCTACCATCTCCCTCATTAATGTTTCACATAATAATTTACTACGCGACTACTGCATGGAGTCCAATACTCAAATAGTAGATTTTCCTGAGTGGCTCCTTCAAAATTCTATCATTATCGAAGCGCTCTTCAACAATTTAGACAATTTTAGAATGAAGGCGCTCATCTACCTTAAACTAAAATATATTAAGATAGATTTTCAAACGGGTCAAGTGACGGAGAGAATACAGTTTCATATTCCTTCCTCTTCCGCAACCGAAGTTGTAGACTGCGAGTCTTGGCTAAATTTTCACATTCAATGTTTAAAATCAAATGTAGATAAATTCAATCAACGCGACAGCGCTCTCATTTTTGATGGTGTGGACTCAGCCATATTCAAAATTTCCCTATTAGAAAGTCATGCAGCTCGAGGTACATTTAAACTACCAAAAACGTTGTATAATAAGAAAGCTGTCATCAATGTCGATTGTAAATCGCAGTGTTTCAAATATGCAGTCCTATCCATCCTTCACCATAATGATATCAACGCGCATCGAGATCGCACCTATAGCTATAGACAGTGGGAGGATGAACTAGACTTTGAAGGTTGTGATAGTAACAACATGAAAATCAAAGATGTAGAAACGTTCGAAAAACATAATAAGATTAAAATTGTCGTTCACGTGTGGGAGAAGGGGTTGAAGGGTGCCCGCTATAATTCACGTTCAACTTGTTATGAACGTGTAGTCAACCTCTTATTAGTAAAACAAGATGATAGCGAGGAATGGCACTACTGTGGTATTCCCAAAATCTCTCGCTTGTACACTCACTTGGGGCACTCTAAAAGAGGTGAACATTTTGTATGCGACCGCTGCATCCGCTCCTTTTGGAGTAAAGATAAATTTGAAACTCACTATGAATGGTGCAAGCGAGGTAAATTACAAATGGAACGCATGCCCAAAGATAAAATATTTTCACATAGGGATAATGGTGATGAATTAAGTCCCCTGTGTGTCATTTACGCAGACATAGAATGCTACATTGATGATATCATCCACAAGCCAGCAGCCATATCCTGCTATGAAGTATGGCATGACCACTTTAGGAATAGACAAAACAAAATGCATACTTGGCAAGGTGAAGATTGCATTTCAAAATTTCTAGAATTTCTCGATAAAGCTGCTAAATTTCAACAATCATATGATTCCCAATTGCAGCGTAAGTCACTACATATGTCAGATGAAGACAAACAAAAATTTGAAAGTTGCACATCCTGTCCTAAATGTCATAAAACGTTTGATGACGATAAAATTAAGAAAGTGCGTGATCATGATCACATCACTGGTAAATTTAGAAACGCACTCTGCTCCAAATGTAACTTTTCACTTAGGTTGAGACGTCGTTTACTACCCGTCATTTTTCATAACTTTAAGGGCTATGACAGTCATATGCTCATAAAAGGAGGGTTGAGCCACATGAAATCGTGGCAGTTTAATGTAATAGCACAAACGATAGAAAAATTCATGGCAATGACAGCAAAAGTACCAGTAGATAAAACTAAAGAAAATAAGACAGTCTTCTTCGAAATAAAATTTTTAGATTCATTCCAATTCATGTCAGCGTCACTAGCTTCTCTCGTTCGCAATCTCAAGTTTCTTCCCCATAGTCAAACTTTGAAGAAACACTATCCAAACTTAACGGATGAAATAATCACTCGCAAAGGAGTCTTTCCTTATGCGTATTTTAGCTCAATGTCTAAACTAAATGAAACAACCCTTCCTTCCATTGACAAATTCCAAAACGATTTGACGGGTGAAGATTGTCCAGTAGAAGATTATGAACATGCTCAAGAGGCATGGTTAAAATTTGAATGTAAAACGTTTGGCGATTATATGATCGCTTACTTAGAATTAGATGTCATTTTGCTGGCTGATGTCTTTCAGGAATTTCGACGAGTGGCATTAGAAGAAGACAAATTAGATCCTGTCCACTTTCTCAGTCTACCAGCCATGTCCTTTAAATCAGCCTTTAAAATGACTGGTGAGACCATTCATCTCTTACAAGACCCGGAGATGTATAATATATTTGAGCGCGGAATACGCGGTGGTCTCACATTTGTAAATAAACATCATATAAAATCTGAAACAGTAGGTGATGATCATATCCACCTAAAGTACTATGACCAAAATAATTTATATGGCAGTTCACTGTCTAAACCACTACCTTATTCCGAGTTTAGTTGGTTAAATCAAGATGAGCTTGAGTATTACTCCAACCCTTCAAACATACTGAAGATTCCAGATGAAGGTGATTGGGGATATTATTTTGAAGTGGATTTGATTTATCCAAATAGCATTAAAAATAAAACTGCTGATTTCCCACTCGCACCTGAATCTGGTGAAGTGACTGAAGATATGTTTTCACCATTCATGTCACAATTTCATAATAACTTAACAGAGTGTGGACAGCCAAGGTACAAACCATGCCGCAAACTTTTACTCACCCAATATGATAAGAAAAATTATCTCGTACACTTCTGCATACTAAAATTCTATTTAGAAATGGGCATGCTTCTAAAGTCAGTTCACCGCATTATCAAATTTAGACAAAAAGCCTTCCTCAAACCCTACATAGATAGTAACAGTCAAAAACGTGCACTCGCCCAAAATAATTTTGAAAAGGATTTTTATAAATATAAGAATAACAGTCTTTTCGGAAAGACCATGGAGGATGTTAGAAAACGTATGAACTACAAACTAGTCGTTGATGAACAAAAATATCACAAATTGACCTCATCACCTCTTTTCATTGATAGAGACATCATCGATGAGGATCTTGTAGGTGTTAAAATGATAAAATCAGAAGTTGAGTTGTGCAAACCCATCTATATTGGGCAAGCCGTTTTAGATTATTCCAAGCTTGAAATGTATCAACTCTTCTACAAAATATTAAAACCATGCCCTCTCGTAAAAGAGGTTCGCTTGCTGGGTGGTGATACAGATAGTTTCTTTTTAGGAATTACCACTCAAAAAGATTTAAATTTTAATGAAGTAGGCAAGTCACTAGAAAAATATTTCGACACATCTAACTACAATCCCACTCATCCACTCTATTCTATACAGAATAAAGCCAAACTTGGTTGTTTTAAGGATGAAACAGCAGGAAAGGAAATAGATGAAATGATTCTCCTCCGTCCTAAAATGTATTCCATGAAATTAAAAGAATGTGCAGATAGTATTAAGCGTGCTAAAGGTATATCAAAATCCATTGTTCACAAAATGAAACATCGGTCCTATAAGAAGGCCTATAAAAATAAAACTATAACGTTTGTCAATATGACAATCTTAAAATCTCAAGTTCATACTGTGAAAACGTACACGTTCAAGAAACGAGCACTTTCAGCATGGGAAGATAAGAGGTGTTGGATAGGACATAACACATCTCTTCCACATGGACATCCTGACACAAACATACCTCCACCCAAAAGAATAAAACTCACGCTACCACATTCAGGAGATGTATTGACATAATCAACTTTAACTCAGTATTTTGATGTTGCTTTTTGTAGATATACATGGTTGTTTTATGTATCGCATGAGATCGTTTCTTCCTTGTGAATATATGCCTACAGTTAGCTCATTCCCCCTATATCTGTGAAAAGACTTTTTCATATACATATTTTTATTTCAATAAACATATCACAATGACTTCACTTTGTTTTCCGAAACACTAAAGTTACGAGGGATTTAGTATCTTTCACATGGATGCACTCTTGTAAACCATTGGTAATTTTGATAGCAATAGAGGGTATAGTTTGTTTGACGACGGGATGATAGAAAATAGATTCAAACATATTCTCGACTATTCCATATGAAGCGTCTTTATCATGAATGAAATCGCGTAAAATGTATTCTTTTTTCTCACCAACAGAAATAGGTAGAATCAAATCACTTTGAATGTAAAGGTGCTGTTCATGTTTATCAAGTGTCATTGGTGTTTCTATACCAATGGTATGCGCAGCAGTGAACACAGTTTGTAGCATTGAAAAACCAAAGAGTTTTTTCAAATTTTTACTCAATTGACATTGAATGTCATCGCCCAGTTTCAGAACAACGCGTTGATTTTCAATTGAAAACGAAATGTGGTGTGTCTTTACATCATATTTACTTTTCATCACATGCTTCAACTTCTGTTGTATATAAGGATTTACTACATGAATGAAGCTTTCAACTGTATGATATAGACGCGGCATTATATTGATAGCAACTTTAGATTCTTCATAAGACTGGTAAATTTTCTTGATGCGATCACCATAGATGTCCACCCACCATTCATCATTAACTGAATCAGCTTTAGTGTGATATTCATGAGAAGCATACACCACACCGCTTCCAATAATAGGTGTATAATGTCTTACAAAATGACGCAAGGTTGGAGAGAAATAAACTGTAAGTTTGTCATTATATTTCTGAATAACCAACTTATTTTTGTCCGCCATAATTTTCTCTCCATACTTCTTACCCACAGTCTCATCCCATCGTTTTACTAACTCAATAAGTGATTAAGGTTGAACACCACGCTTTTTCAAAATGATGCGTTCTTCGCATTCTACAATATCTTCATCAAATATTTTAAATCTATAATGAAATTTGTTGATTCGATTTGAATAAACTTTTTTAACATTTGCAGTAGCAATTGACGTTAGATGTAGTCCATGACCAAAACCAAGATGTGGATAGAATTCATTATCCAACCTCAGTGTAAGACCTTTAGTAAAAGAATGAAAGCGAAGGAACTGTCTCCCACTCCAATGATAGATAGTAAACTCATAAGCTTTCTGATTTTTATTCTTCATGATGGAAGTATTACCACTATTGAATGCCTTAATAATTTTCTCATTCCCAAATGGTTCATAAGAATCTGATTTTATCTGAATCCATTCATAGTTCCACTTTCCATCTGATGTTAAATTGTATGGGAACTGGAATGCATTATTCATCGTTATTCCATCATGGGTGCGAGGAGTCAATATCATTTCTTCCAAATCATTCACATTCTGAATATTGCTATCATAGCAAATACTAGAAACGCCAACCTCCCATTCACCTTCTAAATGTAGTGGGCGATTTAATTCTACTCGATAGTCTGATGGTTTATTTTTGGGAAATTTATTCATAGAAGCATTACTGGGTAAGTAGATTAGAAACGAGTCCTTATTTTCACTTTCCATATTATTCACATTGGAAAAAATATATTAGCATACGTTTGCATTAACTCTTCATTCGGAAATGGAGTGTGATACTTGTCACAGCATCTTTATGAAAAGGAATCAACGCACCAGCATCGTCATAAATTGCAATATCAATTTGTGGGATGTAGTTTGATTTCAGCTTTGTATAATGCACTTTCTTGAAAGTATGCTCAGATAAAATACTGCAGCTTTTTGGCTGGTATGGTATCATTGCTAGCAATGGAGCTTCAACATCTCCCACACGTACATCTTCACCAATATTGGAATATATCTGAAAATAGTTAATACGACGCGATAGCGACATGTCTGCGCTAGCTTTGGTTACAGTACCACTTTTAAAGACATTTTGATCAAAACCCAAAATGTCCATTAGAGTTTTATCCATAATTAGTTCAATACCTTTTCCACTTATAGTGAGAGACAAAGTACCTTCTTTTTCAGAAAATAAAATATGTTGCTCATTAATCACTTCATTTAAATAATCTACAACCAATTTAACCGAAGTAATAATGCGAGGCATCAACACTCTTGTTTCATGTAAGATACCACCGAAAGGCTCTACACACTTTCTGTATAAAGATACGATCCATTCTGTTTCAACTTGATTTGATCCATCACATTTTAAATAGCGCATATCAAATTTTCCATGAACAGCTGCAGAACGATGTCGTAAGAACTGATGAAAATCTTCTGAACAAACTAATACTAGATCATCATCATCATCTAATTTACTAATGACGATTTGATCCGTTGATTTCGTATAAGTCAATGTTGCCACTTGTTTACCATCAACTCGAAGGAGATAATTAAATTTCTTCAATAATGTTTCAGGAGTCATGTTTGTCTTTCTTGCTTTAATCACAATCTTCTTCACCAACGTCTTCTCATTTCTTGGAATAAGATCTACATAATAAGCTTTCTCTTTGTAAATCAAATCTTTACAACCACTTGGGTGGTAATTAACGTTATAATTATCATAGCTTGTTAAGGCGCTAGCGAGGTAGCCTAAATCATTTCTTAAACTTGGACTTAAACCAACAATCCAATCTTTCTCAACTACATGATGTACATAATTATAATCATCATTGTGCGGTGTAAATTGGACAATATGTTTACACGCTTTATTCAAGAAATCATATATAAACTTTTTACATGATAAGAGATCTTTCTTTGGCCACTGTGGAATGTATACTCGGCAGCCCTTTTCACATTGGTAAGCAGCTGTGCGTCTCATATTAATAGTCATCACCTCATGATCAAAAGTATAGACACAGTTGCTATAAACAAGTTGAGTGACACCCACTTCCCAATTTCCATTTAGCTGTTGTGTATGATCAATGGGAGTAGAAAAGAGTGCGGCTCGATTACTAGCAAATCTCTTTGTAGCCGCATTGCTAAGCAAAATATGATAAAACGACATTTTTATATTGCTGATCTGCGACTTTGCATAACATCATGAAGACTTGGATTTTGGACTCTCTACAATATATCAGAGTTGATCGTAATGGAAACGTACATTTCAAAAATTCTCATGGTCATTCATCAAGAGGTATTACATTAACATGGCGACAATTTGTCAACCTCAATGATATCATGAGGGATTTGGAATATTTTGAAACATTAACATTCATCTCCTTGGGTGATCAAGTTTGGCTTCAACGTCGCAACAATGAAATTCAAATCTGCCATTCTCATTCCGCAAACTGTTTCTCATTTCGCAAATACAATTGGGAGAAGTATAGAAGATACATACATCGCTCCATCATGACATTTATTCGTCGTGAGTTCATCGCCCTACTATGCAAATCTTAATCAGACATGTCTACCACGCACCATGAGTTGGAAATTAGATTCCCTACAACGTATTGAAACGGATCATGATCGAAACGTCTATTTCAAAGATTCAACTGGAAATGTGAGAAGAGAGTTTGCTTTATCTTATCGCCATTTTCAATCTCTACATCATATCATGAAGGATTTGAAATACTTCTATATGAAAAGACATTCACTTATTGGAAATCGCATCTGGCTGCGCGTCAACAAACGGCGAATTCAACTCTATCATTCCCAACTTCATACTAACTTCACATTTCATCAAGGTCGTTGGGAAAAGTATAAAAGGAAGGTACATCGCTCAATTTACTCATTCTTTCATCATGAAGCGCCATCGCTACACCATCGCCAACATTCTCCGTCGCTTCAGACTCTACACCAAAATCGATCTCACAACATTACACCAACACCTTCCAAACAGCAAGTATTACCCGGGCCGACCTCAAATGTTAGTGGTGAAGATGAACAATTCACGGAATCTTCAACTCTTCCCAAATGGGACTGTACAGATTCTCGGCGCCCTTTCTCATTCATCGGCGCAGTCAATGCGCTTAGAGCTACAGAGACTACTACGTCGGATATGGAAGAGGGAGAGGTGTGTGATGTCGAATCTGACTGTGGACAATATGGTGATCTCTACTCAATTGAGTGAAAGTGTATCATTTTTGAAGATTCGTACCAGCAGTTACAATTTGTGTTATGAACCCGAACTTTTTCCTGCAGCTCTCATTAGTTGTTGGTTACCTGTGCATGTGGCAATCTTTCATAATAGTAAAGTGATCATTACTGGACTAAAATCTCATGTACAAGCAAATGTGATCCTAGACTATCTCATCGAGTATGTACGTACCCAGCGGATTGTAAAATAAAAAACAATTTTACCAACATGATGTTTTTATTTCAAATCATGATAGAACTTACAAATCATTTTTTCATTAGAGGATGGATTACATGAAAAGTTTTGAATAACAGATACAAATCGAGATACATGTAAACGTTTTAAGATGAAGTACAGTACAAAAGCACCACACGTTGATGAAAGTGGATGTTGTAGTATGCGTTCATTTCGCTGATATTGACGCGTATGTTTTCTCAACCACTGCTGTGTTGGTATATTTGGAGGTTGAGCAAGAGAGTCAAATAGTTCACCACGTCGGTCTTCTCCAATAAAGATCGCTTTCCAATGCTCACCGCCTAAATTCTGCGAATGAGTGTTTAGCACAATAAAAATGGGATAGTGATTTACTGCAGGTGGTAAGGTATCGAGTGAATAGACATTATCGAAAGCTTTCAACGTCGCTTCGTCTGCATTACGCTGCACTTTAGTCTTAATATCGTCAGCAGTCAACCAACTCATTAACGATTATACTGAAGAATCACGTCACGATACTTTGTAATTTCAATGTTTGAATCGAAGACTGCATAAATTAATACATTGATCGTCTCAGGTAGTGTTCTTTTGAACGTCAAATCCAAACGAATATTATGAGGCACGTTCGCTTGACGATAGGGGGCACTAATAACGCTGTCAGCAGTCAAATCAAATGCATAAATAGTATATCCACTCTTAAACTCTTTCATAGTGAGTCCGTTGGTGTCATCCGTATTGTAAAAGCCAAAGACATCCATAAAATCAACATAACTGCGCATAAATTGATCCGAAGCAAAATCTGGTTTGTAGGGTGGACCAGGATGACTCACACCATTTACACGTAAAGCAATTTCACTTAACTGATTGTGTTTAAAATTGAAAGGATTCTTCTTTATATTACCATTAAATGCATCATTTTCAACCATTGCCACCATGAGGAGCTTCGGTGCTTCCGATGGAAAGAGGCCATCTTTCATGAAACTCTTTTGATCTTTCGGAATTGTAAAGGTGAGAAGCTTTGTATGCTGAACGGGGTAAATGGCATTTTGGCGGTTAAGACCTTCAGCATGTCCTCTAATGACACTTGGATTCGGTACTACTCGACGAATGTAAAGTGCAATATCTTCCACATGAATTCTAAAATTGTCAACTTTAGCAAATGCATTCAGCGCAAATTCAGGCTTATTCAATGTCAGCTTGAGTCGCATGCTGGTATTACAGAGTAAAAACTTTGACTGTCTAAAGAAGTCTAAATTCAGCGGACCATATAGCTGACATACTCTACTATCTTTAATCATAGCAGATCGCTTTACAAAGCCACTGTTTGTTTCAACATCAAATTTTCCTGCTTCATCTCTGTACCATCCCATGGCTTCCATATGACTTTTTTGTGCTGCTGGATGAAACTGTGATACATGATTGAAATATGATTTATAGGGATAATCGCTTTGACCACCTTCCACCTGCTGCTCTCCAATCGCTAGAGAAACATCACGAAGTAATGTAGTCAATGGTAAATTGTTCAGTCCAACTTTATGTGTATCGTCAATAGCAGTTCCATCTGCTTGCTGAATTCTAAACCTCAAATCAACCATCGCATAACTCAAATCTATGTAGTCATCACTACCACCAGGAATAACAAATTCAATGGGGCCAGCATTCTCAGCTGTTCGAGGATGATAATCTACAATACTTGAACTAAGAATATCTGTCTGTATGGCTTGTTGATCAAACAAACAAAAACCGGAAGTTTTACACTCCATGATTAGAAGTTATGGCAGCGTCGTCGTTTAGCGCCTGATGAATGATTAGAGCCTCTGCGACGTTTGCGTGAATGCCTTTTGACTGAAGATCGCACCTTACCAGCTCCGCGATGTTTCCTCCTTCCTTTATTCATTCGTTTAGGTGATTTCTTTCCTTGAGTAACACCAGCAAAGGTCTGCTTCAATGTTTTTAAACCGCGTTCCTTCCCACGATTCAACAAACTGCTCTTAAAACTTCTACCTCTGGAAAGATCACTAGCAACATCACCAGCAAAGCCAACGGCATTACTTAAAACATTTCGTTTTAAAGATCTACCGACATTGGATATGAGAGATGCTACAACAGATTTCAGTGCACCAAGTATGCTACCTCCACGTTGGCGGCGAGCGCCGATGTAAATTTGTCCTCCACCACTTACATAGGAGGGTCGTGAATAAAATGAGGCAGTTGGATTCATAGCTCAAACCCTAAACATTGTTAGTTACAACTTTGCATGAATCACTGTCGATCACTTAGATGAAAGATGTCGGCACGACGCATCCAAGAGTTCATACTTGAAGGATAACCAGTCCATTTAACAAGACACCATTCTTCACCTTGCCGTTTTTTACATCGAATGATTTTCTCTACCAAATATGTTTCACTTTCAGTGACTACCTCAATCTCATCGCGGTAAAAGCTACCCTCAATTTCTTCATTATCGTAATCTTTCAACTTGTAGGTGGTGGGAGAGTCTTTTTGATTAATCCTTGATACTGTAAATACCTCCTCTGTCCAATTCGGGAGGTACCCTTTATCAAAAACACTTTTCACTTTTGAGATACGAACTTTATCACCAATTTTCACATCACTTTTCACATGAGTGCGTTTACGTTGGAATGATTCGCGCACTTTATCTACATTGTCAGCATTTACATCTACTGGTCTGAGTCCAATAGAACGATGGATAGAGTGATTGTAGGCATGGAGTGTATCTTGTAGAACCTTTGTCCAATTTTGTGTCAAGTTGGCAGTAAAATGTCGCCACAAGCGATTTTTTAATGTGTGATTAAAACGTTCAACGAGTGCAGCTTTATAAGCACTCTTTACACTAAACAACTCAATGTCATGCCTCTCAAATAATCTTCTCTCATGCTGATTTTCAAACTCTTTTCCTTGATCACTCTGAATTCTTTTTGGAATGCGACCTTCTCGAAAAATTGTTTGGAATGCTTTTGCTACTCCTTTCCCTTCTTTAGTTTTTAAAGGTTGAGCCCACGCATAACGCGAGAAAATATCAATGACGGTTAAAATAAAATTATTGCCCGAGTTATGTTTGAAATGGAGGCGACATCGCACAAATCTGCTTGCCACTGTTCATCGATGTCATGAACAATATAATGGCGGGTGCGGTACTTCTTTTTCGCTTGTTTGTGGAGTGTATAGGTAGCCTGACCCTTTAACCATCGTTTCACTTGTGATTGTGGAAGACCACTCGCTTTTGATAATTTCTTGATAGATGCAAATCCTGCCGGATGTTTTACATCATAATAGATTGACTTCAAACGTTCAGTCGATGACGACTGGCTCTTTTTTCTCCTTCTCATGTTTTTGTTTTCTTGCCTTTCTACATTTACAACAACTGCAGCATTTAGCTTTAGCGGTTTTGCGATCGTGTTCACATTGCTTAGGGGTTTCATTGTGAGAGCTGGCGCAGCAAGTGCAAGTGACAACGACATTCACCTCTGGCGGCTCATTACATGGTAAGCAACACATCTGCTTCATATTAATAGTCTGAGAACATGTATTTCCTGGGAGGAGCTGTTTTACGTTTTCCTTTTACTAGTTTTAGTGGCGATGTAGATCTACGTCGAGTTCTTCCTCTTGTCTGCTTAGTGAGTGTGGGAGGGCATGTAGCAGGTGACGTCTTAAACCAATTTGTTGGCATTTTCATCGTCTGAAGCATTGGAGTAGTAGCCACTGTTGAATCAAGTTCTTTCAATGTCTCATTATTCAAAGCAAATTTTGGTACATTATGCTTTTTCAATAGTTTAAGAAAGTATGACCAACCAGGTGGAACATAGCCCTGACGGCGCTTTCTACGTGTCGCATACTGAATCAAGTCTTCATAACGTGAAGCATCAATCACTCTATTTTCATCTGTAATGATTTCTCCTCTATCATTTACATTGAGATGGGGTTCAATACTGTTGAAAAGAGATATGGCATGTGCGCGAGATGCTAAAGGTGTAGCAGTCGATACAGAGTCACGCATCTTATTCTTCAAGTTTTTCAATTGCTCAACAGTTTCCGATTGTAATAATACAGCACGATGTGGATCTTTGATGTGAACATTTTGCTGATAATCTATTTCTTTCCTATACATTTGATTTGCAAGAGGTTGCTTTACTTGCTGCATGGCAGTCAATTGTACATATTCATCCTGAGGAATAACAATCATGCGAGAATAAGAACTCATAGTTTGTAGATAATCATGGGAGTTTTCAAAATATCACTTCGAAATCTAAATTCTTCCGGACACTCTTGCGTAAAGTCAATGAATAAGTAACCGTATGGTTTTCAGTAGCTGCTTGAAAAATTTCAATTAAGGCTTTTGATCCTCTGGGTGCAACTTGTCGCGCTAAAATTTCAAATTGACTTTTATCTCGCGGATTCTTGAAAATAGCATAATAGTGTGTATTCAGGTTTCGTGTACGAGCTTCTTTTCCATCAAGAAACAAATTTTGTGTGATATAGATGATAAAACACCTTTTATGATGTGCTGCACGAGTGAACATATCTGTAACATCTTTTGAATTCTTACTTTCTTTTAATAAATAATCCAATACAACAACATCATTAGACTGAAGTTTATCCACTGCAATAATTCCTTCATGTCGAATAAAGTTGCGACTTTGCAATTCCTGAAACAGCGACGGTAGATAAATACCATAACACCAAATCACTCGATTGATAGGTTCCTTAAACAACTCCCTTCTTTTATCCAATAAATTCAGCGTGAAAACAGTTTTACCTGCATGAGATGGACCTGATACAGTCAGAACTTTATCACATTGAAGTCTGAAATCCATTTTAATACTTTGAGATTCAACATTTGCATAATTAACGCTTAGAGCCAAGGATATTACCCAATAGGTTGCCCACGGCAGGAGCTATCATTGGAAGTATTGCTGAAAGGAAACCGCCCTTTTGTGTTAGAGTTTTCCTCTTTCTTTGAAGGGTGACTTTAGGATTGGAGATGAAACGCAATTTTGTGGCATATCGCTTAAGTAACTTTCGTTGTTTTGGCGCTAATTTCTTCGTCCTCAACTTTCTGACATGAGAAATAATTTCACGAATGAATTTATCGTTAGCATGTCGTATAGCATTGTATCGCTGATTTGCTTTCATTCGTCGGAGAGCTTGAATGGCTGAAGAAAACTTTGAAGACTTTTGACTTTTACGTTTCGCCATTTTACGTTTCGCCATTTTCCGTGTTAGTCTTTGCTAAAACCTATCTTTACCACATTTGCATAGGAACTAACTGTTGCGACATAAGTGATACTCGAAATGAGCAATATCACAGTGGTTACATTTGCAAAGTTGAATGCAATTACGTATGAAACAGCGTTGACAAAAAGCGTGCTTACATCTCTTGAAGATGCGCTTTTCATTTCCATCCTTTCGCTTACATACATCACAACACATAGTTTCACCGTTACTGATGTCTATAGCAAGTCTTTTTGAAGATATGAATTTGCTAGCCTTTTCTAAATAATAGACACATGTACAGAAGGAATATACTTCGAGAGTGAGCAGACATAGCTCGAAAACCAGTTGTGCTACAATCAAGTACCACTGCATTTTCAATTTTTCTTTATGGAAAGTTGAATGTGAATATCTGAAATCGCTTCAATCACTAGACTGCTACCATGATGGTTAAATGCGTTAAGACGTTCAGCAATTTTTATCATATGTCTTTTAAAAAATTCTTCGGGGTGATCTACCACTTCCATTGAATAAGAAGCGAAATGGAAAGAGCGACTTTCCACCTCTTCCTTTCCAAAATGACTAAACTTAATTTTCGCAACTAATCGCGCCATGATAATGCTATCAGAGAATGTATTCATTAACTCTAGAAATAGAGTGCTAGCATCATCGACCACTGCTTCGATGCCGGTCTCATCTTTATGAAAATTTATCACATAATCTTGAACAGCTCCTTTTAAACTTTGCCTATGAAAATGTAATGTTCCGCAGTCGTTTGAGAAAGACATGATCGCCCTTTATCTAACCCATCCATTGCATGAAAACAACAACTCTTCTCATAGTAACATTTATTGAATAATAGTAACAAGCATGCATTATAAATCAATGGTTTGAAAGAGATAAAATAGATACAGCTGGTAACTATCATACAGCGAGCAATGATAACCATACAGGACTTTGGCAGTGCTGAGGTAAGGAGGAAAGAAGCATTGGTTATGAACGTAGCTACTACAACGAACAGACAAAATAGGAACAGACAAATCCTTAAAACGTTTCGTGACTTCATGATAATGTTGATTCACTCTACTATCCCAAGGTGGGAGCAAAATATCATCAATGATTAGATTGGGAAATACTTTCCTCTCCTTACCAGGATTATTACAAAAGATGCGTATAACATTGAAAGCAGCTAACCATCGTTTAAAGTCAATAAGAAGAGCACTCTCACAAGAAAAGCCATAGTCTTGCAAATATTTCAGATTAAGTCCATGAATGTGTTTTCTCGCCCATTGATCAACATTGGGATTGCAGTTGGCATGTTGATGATAGACACTGACAATCTGATATGTCCAATTGTTCATAGCAATAGCACTGAGCTCCTGTACAGGTTCACCCTCACAATCCATAAAAATGATGATAGAAGCCTAAAACGGAAATTTACACATCTAAGGAAACGTTCTATAACATATTACAAAATGAAGAATTACATCGATGCTTTTCACGACAAAATACACAAATGATATGATGGCAACGAAGAAGTAAAATGTATCTAATAAGACCACGTCTACGACACTCAAAGCACATAAGCGAATTGTCATAGGGTAGAGTTAGGAAAGAACTAGTAATTCTCCTTCTTTGATTTGCGTTTTGATGCAGCATTCTTCTCCGACTTGCACCTCGTACCACTGCTGTTAAGGATTTGATCAATTATGTCGTCCACGTTTGGTGGTTTTGGAATATATAGGATGGATTCCATATGCATGGAGAGAGAGGCTATTTTATTATCCTTATGCCGACCATAATATAGCCCATTCACTTTGAAAAGGAAACCCAAGTACCTTCTCCGAGCTCGTCGCATGTGATGGATGTTGAATGATCTCCCTCCTTCTTATAGTAAGTGCACCAATGTGATACCGGTAGGCAAATTTGATTACCATCCCAAATCTTTCTATAGGGAGTATCCTTGTCATCTCTCGCCTTCCACTCTTGAGCAAGAGGAGTAGGAATGTCCATATTTAATGTCACGTACTCCTCAATAATATCAAGTTGGTGGCGAATGTACGGACCCACGGGGATCAGTATGTAGTCTCCATACTGATTGTGCATTATCTTGACATCCGTGGAAGGGAGCATTCCCGTTTGGAGTACTACGCCATGATCGTCATAACGCAAGACTTGTTTAAATTTACGCTGTAGCGGTGTAGGATTATGTACCTTGGTTGTTTCTTCCAATGCCCTCAGTCGTAGATGATCTGATCGTATCGAACCTTGCAACGTTTGACCGCCATTTTGTCCTAGTGGTACAGCAGATGGAGTAGATGCCTGAAAATGAATAAGATAGTATTAAGTTTACGTTCAAGGGAGGAGAGGGAGGAAAGTAGCGACTTACCATTTTAGTTGGATAATAGAATAGGGAACTAGAGAGAGGAAATGTGCGTCCGTCACTCGTGTGATTCAACGATGGAATGATTCTCACTGTGGAAGGCTCGCTATTTATATAGAAATGCTTGATTCTCATTGGATGATGATCCTCATTGGACAATAACATCAAGCTGATTCCAAATCTGGCCTCCGTTTACCAATCCGAGCCTTCATTCGCCCGCTGGAGTTGTTTCTTGGGAAATTCTAACTCTGTCGTTTTTCGTCAATCTCCCAAAATCTTAAATGGCGTCTCACATCTAAACGAAGACAGATATGAACAAGCCGTTTCTTTCAGTGAATTTGTCTCACTCTTAGCTTTCAAACGAGCTATTGCACGACAAAATCCGTCCACTAGAAGCAAAGTTGGAAGATCGGTGCCGAGGGGGGGGGGGCGTCAGCGAAATTTGATGAAAAATGTTTTGGTAAAGGTCCCAGGTCGAAATGCCACACTTTGGAAAATTTTCAAAATTTTGTCCATACAAAGTCACTCTGACACTTAGGATTTTTTCAGGTGAGCTCCGACCTAAAATCTTAAATGGCGTCTCACATCTAAACGAAGACAGATATGAACAAGCCGTTTCTTTCACTGAATTTGTCTCACTCTTAGCTTTCAAACGAGCTATGGCACGACAAAATCCGTCCACTAGAAGCAAAGTTGGAAGATCGGTGCCGAGGGGGGGGTCAGTGAAATTTGATGAAAAATGTTTTGGTAAAGGTCCCAGGTCGAAATGCCACACTTTGGAAAATTTTCAAAATTTTGACCATACAAAGTCACTCTGACACTTAGGATTTTTTCAGGTGAGCTCCGAACTAAAATCTTGTAACAGCTCTAACTTTTGAACGGCTGGTCCGATTGACTCGCGGCGAAAATGTCGTCGAGCAGTTTTTTCTCCTCTTTCAAACGAGTAGCTGTAAGACAAAATCCATCCACTAGAACCAAAGTTGGCGGGGGGGGGGGTCAGTGAAATTTGATGAAAAATGTTTTGGTAAAGGTCCCAGGTCGAAATACCACACTTTGGAAAATTTTCAAAATTTTACCCACACACAGCCACTCTGACACTTAGGATTTTTTCAGGTGAGCTACAACAGTCCACCTTCCCAACCTGGCCGGCACACCACGCCAACCTCGACAGCACATCACCGCGCGCTATACGACGGCCAGGGGGGGACGTCAGCGAACCTTGCGGACTCTTTTGGCCGGTACACTCTGTCGTTCCAGAGGGGGGGGACGTCAGACTCAAAGCACCACGATGGCTGACCACGCCACTCTGCCGTTCCAGAGGGGGGGTAGGACGTCAGCGACGGCGGCCATCTTGCGCGGTCCAGTGGTGGAGTTTTGCTTACTACTGACCTCTTCTTTCTTCACTGCGAGTACAATTTTATGACTAATTTAATTCGCGGTGATAAAATTGGACTTGCAAGGCTCCTCTCGAATACTTCTAGGTATATTGATGATTTTTGTATAGTTAACTACAAATTCTTCGATAAGTTAATACCCCAGACTTACCTCATTGACTTGGAAGCCAACCGATGTGGTAATAACAATGAAATTATTGACTACTTAGACGTTAAAATTAACGTGTGTGATTCTTGTGTAACCACTTCGGTATACCACAAAATTGACGATCTTGAGTTTAACGTAACTCTTCTTTTTTCCCGGAAAATACCATGCCTCACAAGATAGACTTTAGAGTTTTCTGCAGCCAGATATTCAGGTACGCTCGTATCTGCTCACAACTCAAAAGACTTTGAGGAGAAAACGTCAAGGACGGTTACTTTGCTCGTTAATAGACGTTATTATTAAAGTGAGCTTCGCTTGAACGCGGAGAAAGCTTTACACAAGCACCACCATCTTTCAAGTAAATTTGGTTTGCTTTCTGCTCGTCAATTGATTAACTCTTGTTTTTCATAAACTGGGTTGATTTTTCGCATCTTTGATTTGAATTTATTTGAATTTTAGGTTGATATAATTTTCCTTCTTACCAGATATTTTGTAAATATTTATCTTCTTGCTTAATGTTTTCTTTTTTGATAACAATTTAGCTAACTGTCGGCCAGAGGCTGAGCTTCTCAGCGCAGGGCCCAGCTAGGATGACTCTGAACGCTACAAAAGGTATAGGCCGAAAGCGTGAATCTTATCCTGGTCCTTTTGCTGACGACCTCGTTTGCCATACTTAATCTTTCTTAACTTAACATGTTTATTGCTGCTCGGAGTAAACGTTAACTAGTACTCTTAAGGACTACAATTACAATTTTAATTCTTTTCTCTCTCTTACATTCTTTATTCAATTTGCTGAGAAAATTTGCTCAAGATTGTACTTCCATTCCTTAGAGTAAGTCTTATTCTCTCTCTTACATTCTTTATTTTATCTGCCGTTTATTTCAGAATTATCATACCGCCTCTGTTCATCCACATGTCTAGAATAGTTATTCCTAGCCTCTGATTTGTTGAGTCAGATTCACCCATCATTGTAGCGTTTACGTAACTTTCTTCGTCTGTAGGTTTTTCCCAATGTCGTTCAGAGGTCAATGATAGGGATAACTTCGCATTTTGGATTTGTGACATGTTTTCGTCCGACTGCACACTTCCGGTTCCAAGCAGTATCCAGGTAATTTTGGCCGTAACATTTAATAGATTCTCGCTTGATTTTCAGTCATAGTACTTCAAGTGAATTTGCAGGTCAGTTGCTTTGGTATAGCAATACTATTTCTTTAACTGTAATTTAGACAATTTTACATACTCAACGATTGGCGATTGAATCGTAGATAGTCCCTGTCTAAGATTAATAAAAACGTTTCAGTAAAATTTCAATAATTGGATGTTCGAGATTGCTTTGTAATCATCGTTATGGCAAATTTGGCTAACCGCACCGTGTACTTATCAAATGAATTTTTCGGATAATCAATAATCAGGCTTAGATTTGTTCTCTATTCCTATCAGTGAAACGCATTCGTACAAAGAGTCCCTTAAAAACATTATTTCTACCGACTCATCACAGCAACGCGCTTTGTATGTTTAGCCTATACGTGAAAATGCTATTTCCATCACGGCGCAGGGCTCCAGAAACTTTTAGCGACACTTTAGAAAGGCACTGAACGATAGCTTCGACATTTTGAGAATGACATGGAAAATCAAAAACCATGGGACCACCGTCTATCATTATACGCAAGATGCTGAGTGGAATATCTCGAACAACCGGCGGCTGATAAAGCATTTCATTTTGTCGAATCATGTCATTATAATTTGATTCACGACAAGTTATGGCAGGATTCTCGTATGTCCGAACGTCAGGCACATCAGGATCAAGACGAATGGCTCGCTCATTGCGGATTATATCATATGCTTTCATTCTGATTTCTAAATTCTCTTCCGATAGCATAGAGACGAGAATATTTTCGCTATGCGCATAATACGCATTTTGTTTGAGAACTGGAAATACCACTGACTTTTCATCTGCAGTAAGTAAACTGTTACAGAGTGAAACTAGTTTTAAAAAATGCTTAGCACCATGATGAATCAATTCATTCTTTTTAATGCAAAACCAGATTGGAACGTAGATATGAACAATATAAAATGAGATACGCTTAAGTGCAACTGATGGTGCTCGAACCGAAACATAATAGCGTAATATTCGTGATGCAGTAGTCAGCCATCGCGAGTGATTTACTGGTCCCGGCTTCAATTTTTTCAATCTTTCTGATACTGAGCCATTCATTACTGCATAAGTGATCTCCAAAATGTATCTCTGATCATTAGAGAGTTTTGAAATAACTGATTCTGGTACAGAAGGAAAATTTGAATTTTTGATTGCTTCAAAACTTACCGGTTCCATTTCGTGGCAAGTCTGAATTTCCTTTCCAATGGGTCCCGAAAAACTGCTAACACCAGTTGTTGGTCCATCCATGGCAATTATTAAATGGCGCAGTGGTAATTCGTTTATATGAAGTAGACAGACTGCATGCTGAAGAGGTCTTCTCAGTTTCTTCTCGAGCAAAGTGATTACACCATTTCTCCAGCCTGTATTTACGTTTGTCCCGTCACATCCAACTGAAAAAAATATGAAAGTAATGAGAGTGACGAACAGCTTAATCGAAAAAAATATAATAATGAGACGAATTATCCTAGGTCTATACATTACATGTAGTTTCCTAAGATTCATGCCGATACAAAACCAAAAATATCATACTCTTGCAAATGATAACTTAAATTTGTTATCTCAGCTTCTAATTTCACTTACGAAAGTGTAATGTAAGCATAAGTGTAAATAAACATAAATAGTTAAATTCATATTACCGATTTATACAGTAATCCTTTAGAAAATTTGTTGAAGTAATTTGTAAATTAGAATGTTAAAGACCGATGAATATCTTTACAACTGGGTATACCGGTAATAATGAAACGGAAAATTGTCCAACTTACCCAGTTGAAGATTGTTTAGATCGATGCCATTCTCGTCGAAATAGTCCGTAATAGAATTCACAATACTATTCGCAGTCCCAGATACAGGGGAAACATGACCAATGTATTTCGTGCCAGGTTCAGAAATTAAAACAAAATGCTCTTCTTTTGTTATATACTTTCCATCAATCAAGGTGTCGTCTTTTCGCCCATCAAAATATAAGGCTTTTATTTTTTCCTCATCAGATCCTGGGGGCAAATTTTCTCGCGACATTTTTCTTTCACGACGGATCTTATTGCGATCTACTATCTTGTCATGCCCAATATCCTGAAGAGTTGCTGAACAAAGAGCTGCCGCAGCTGTGTCGCTTATCAAATAACGGTCAGCAATCATTGACACCTTTTGTAAATTTCTACCTCATGGAAGTGATGTTGATACACATGGATTTTCTGGCAATTCGAAATCCTCATCTTGAGATTCAGGTAAAGTGTGTTTTTCATATTCTTCACACCCTTCTTCAAATTCTTCATTAATGACAAACGATGACGATGAGAGAGCCTTTTCATTTCTGTCGCATTCTTTAGCAATTCTTATGTTTCTCTTCATCCTTCTTTGTGTTTAATTTCTGTCAACAATCGATATAACCATTTTTCTTTTGCTTCGCTGATCACATAGAAATTCCCACTCACATTCGGGAACTTTGACAGTTCTAGGACATGTACAAGTTACTCTCGACTAGGGTTTACAATCTCGAGGCGTTTTCTCAATCCCGGGATTTTCGAGACTGGCTAATCGCAATCCCGGGATCCCGGGATCTCGATCGAGATTTATATATACTGTATAAATCTTAGATTCATATCGAATATCAGAATCTTAGATTTATATATACTGATGTTTTCAATCATTAAGTTTCAAGAAATATTTCAAAAGACGATACGTGCTTGTAAAATGTATATCTTTCAACGAGAACTAAACAAACATCTACAGTAGGTAAAACTAGTCAACTCGAAAAAATATTGGCGAAGTAAGGTAAGACACTGAATTGTGTTATCACTCATTCTCGACCGTAATTTCGTTAAGAACAAACCGGCCGCCGAGAATGACCTTTCGGATTCTACCGATGTTGGAGGTATCGATTCCAGGACTTGTTTCACCCGCTTGAGGATCATTCCTGTGTCTCGAGACCGCAAACCGCAAACCTAGCTCTGTCTGAACGAGCCTTTACTCGTTATTTTAAATCGTTGTGATTTGTCTTTCAGCTATCAATTTACGAAGTATTTTCAGTTTACAGAAGCAATACTAGTAGCAGTGTCACAACAATGTTTATTAAGCGTCTGAACGGTTTGTGTCACGGCATTGATTTAGCCCAGATTTCGCGCTGCTCCTCGGCACTAATGTCACGACACTAGTGTCATCGTGTGAACGAGGCTTAACCAGCTGGCTCGGCAAATACAGCACATTGGCAATTTATCAAACTTGGAACATAAAAAATTTAGATGCATTTTCAAAAAAGCCATTGACTCTCTTAACTATGTCACTTAGAAGGAACTCAGGGCCAATCTTTCAAATATCTCGAAATACCTCGAGATCTCGAAGACGTAATCCCGGGATTTTTAATCTCGGAAATAGGGTCGAGATCCCGGGATCCGAGATCCCGGGATTGTAAACCCTACTCTCGACTTGCATTTACATGCTGAAATGTCGAGTAGTTTTGAAAGATCATTTTTGTACGCTTTAAATTCTATGATAACTTTTTCACTATTGCGTCTTTCGACAGGTATCTTTTTCAGTTTTTTGCTAGTGTCGAATATATCTTTGATTCTTGCTCCAAGTCTCGTTTCTGAAGTTACAGTTGGTATTCCTGCCTTCTCCCAAATTTGCATTACTCTTCGTGCACAACTTCTTGCTTCATTATCAGTATTTGTTGTACCATTTGTTTTCTGTTCGCGTAGTTACATCAAGTGCCGCATGCAGTCTAAAGCAGTTGGAAGTACATTAGTATTATCAATTCGTAATTCCGCTGATTTCACAAAGAATTCGTAGGTACATTGCGATCGTAACATAATTCCTCAAGTAAAGAAATAATTCAAGTAAATTGCCAGGTCTCGCTAGTTACCAAACCTTATTTGATATAAGTTACTGCGTGAGTCACGTCTTCACGACAACTCGAAATGCCAAGTCAAAGTTAGTGTTACGTAATAACATCTGTTGTTTTTAATTCGGTGGTATCGTATCGTGTTACAAATGAAATCCTTTGATCTTACATATTATCCTACTTTGTAATCATGTCAATTGAACCATTCAGGTCTGCTTTTGTTGATGATTGTCAATATTATTCGTAAATGTCAATTAGACAAATGCAAAACAAAATATTTTATTCAGACATGAAGTTGCAATGTTGACCTTTTGGAAGACAGAAGTTGTGAATTAAACGATCACCTGTTAAACGAATGGATTTAACAGACCAAAATGTGTATATCAAACGTTATATCAACATCAGCGTTGAATTCTTATTTCTGAATGAATACTTATGAAGAGAATTCTGCTCAAATAGTTTCAATTTTCATGTGTGATGTGCTGGGGTCAAATGACTTAGGATTAAGTTCACATATCTCTCGACGCTCATTCGACACTTACTCATTAATTCTATGACAAGGAAAAGTTAAGTAGTACGTTTTGTACTGTCATTAATTACACGATAAAAGACTAAAAATGGTTATAATACAGAAAATATATGAATTTTGAAGCTCTGGTGTTGGGGTTAAACGTGTATAAAAACTAATCATATTTGCAAGGAAGTTTGTTTACATGTAATTGAACACTTTGGACCCAGGGAAAACTTTCTTCAAGGTAATTTCAAAAATATTCAAATATTTGAATAAAATCAAAATTTGAAATTCAAAATTTGAATGTGCGGGGGTCAAATATCATTTAATTTTCGATTTGAAAATGTTATGGTCATATTGGCATAATTTGTCAAAACATATGATAGGGAAAATTAAAAGTTCAAAAAAAAGTTTTTTACGGCCACCTCTACTCTACAATCTAAGCCTACATGTAATCACGCAAATCTATTTTTTACAGATGTCAATCGACTGCATCCTATAGTCGAAAGGCTTGAAGAAATTGTGTCTGCTGCAAAATCGATTGATTTCAAACCTGACACAGTAAGCTTTATTCGATACTTAGTCTTATTTTGGCTTTTTCACTTGTAAGTTCAGTAAATGTTACTCTACACACATATTAAATTGTTACATGATGAAATTACTGCATTCAAAAATTGTGTTGGTTAAATCATTATTCGTATATACAATTGTTAGGCCTATCGGGCGTATAGAAAAATGCCATTGGCCTACATGTAGGCAACTGTAAATTAATTGTCTTATTCTTTCCAGGATTTCAGGATGGAAACGGCTGATGAGGAGGAATCGGCAAGCAGATATCCCACGTCTTCTACTCCCAATCGCAATCCTCTTGCAAGCTTTCATCCAACACCGATGATCTTTTGGTTTCAAAAAGCAAAGAATGTCTCCTTAAGAGGATAATGTTGAAATTGGAACGGTGAGTTCGATGAGCTGTTCAACAATGTAGGTTAGGTATACCGTAAAATGGATACCGTGCCTGAAACAACTGTCTAAAGTTCTGAGTGCTCTTGAACACTTTTGTCGAATCAGTATAACGATCAAATATCAAAAATTAATTTTATGAGATCAATTTGATCTTTCTATAATGCCTCAGAATGAATGTTCTCATTTAATCGATCCATTAGGCCTACATACGGATACCGGTAATTACAGTTTACTGAATAACATAAAAAACAATGATTATAAGCCGTACTCATACATTAATCATATCTCAATTTATCTTAGATGATACCATGGTAGAATACTGTTGCACCGTATACGATGTGTATGCGTGGACAATGAATATTTTGACTACGAAAATTGAATCTACTGATCCCGCAGCGAAGCTGAGGGATTCTTGTGCGCAGCCACGCATAGCCATCGTATAACAGTATATTATCTTATTCCTATCTAGTGAAGCCACAGTCATAGAGCGAGCATACATGTATACTTGCATTTTTTATTATACGGCATATATTTTCCTTTTATACCGTATTTTTAGTACATGTATAACGGTAATTTACGAAATACACATTGCTTTGATTATACTTACATGTACAGTCTGACATCCAAAAGTAAAATAACATAACTGATATTATTGGTAATTTACAGTTTTTGTACCTCACTTTCAGATAAAAATTCAATTTGTGCACCTGTATTCAATGCAACAAATGTACTCGTATATTTTAGTATCAGACATAAACAAAATCAAAATGCAACACAAAAAGAGAAGAATGTTTCAAATGACAACCACCAAAATGTCAGTTATGTTATTTTATCTTTGGACGGCAGCAGTACTGTGCATTAAATTAGAAGCTTTTTAAATCGCTGTCTTGGGAACCTTTTTGGTTTTCATACATTAATTCATTCTTGCTGGTGTTTATACAATTTCACATTGCATTGATAGACCGATATGCATTCTACATTGAAACATTCATTCTTTTCATACTAGGCCTACTTGTAAAATTCATCATTTCATTTTTTTCCAAAATAGCCGGATGAAATTTTTGTACTACGCAATTAGCGATTTTCAACTTCACTGTGGTGCATGAACATGTACATACATGTAGTATAATCTGAAAACCAATAGGCCCTATATCTGGAGAGGATTTTACGTGATATGCGAAATCAACAACAACAACAGCTGTCTCAAAGAATCACTTGAATAAGACCGTTCACAGAAAATTACGATAATTATGTAGCTATGTCATATGAATGTCATACCGTATACTATAGTGGATAGTCCATGTATTTCATTCAATCTCTCGTTTCATTATTTTCAGGTTTCGGTGCCGATCGGTATGGCAAAGTGAAAGCTGAAACAGAGTCAATTGTGCGCAAAAAGTTACATACTGAAGCGGAATTACTGAAAAAACAAAATTTGTCCTGAATACACATAATACATATCATGCGGAAATGTTGCACTTTTTCTTCAATTTAATTATCGTATTAATTTCGGGGAGTCTCAAATGTAACTACTTTTATCTAAGGAAATCGAAGGCTTTTTTAATTTGCCTATGAAATTCCTATAACATAACTTTATGGGAATGCTATAAGGGATTTCTCCATGGGTTTGAAAGGTTTTTTGCACTGAGAATGAAAAGGATTTCTATGGGATATCATACGGGATTCATAAGGGATTTTAATGGGAACCCCATAGAAATCCCCTTTCAGTCCCATTAAAAAGGGTCCAAAAATACCATAGAAAATTTTTTATGGGAATCCCATACAATAGAGTCACTCGGGTTCACATCTTTGATAACGCTTTCAATAGTGTTAAATGTGGAGAAACTAGTCAATGCAATTTGATAATTTTTATTTTGTTCTAAATGTAGAATGGGTTCTAAATTACAAGTGTGTGATGAAGTAGTTGTTATAATTTTTAACGTCGTACTAAATTTTGATGAACCCAAAATCTCTGTTAGATTTTCTAAATGATAATTAATTTTGTCTAAATCTGCTGAACACATTTTTTAGTTAAAATTTTGAATACATATCTTTTATAAAAAAATTTAAAACAACAACATATTTTAGCTACGGGCGAAGCCCTGGAAGACATCTCCGATGTCCCGTTATACTTTTATAATCCTCTTCATTTAGAATCTTCTTTTCTAACAGTCTTTTCAATATAGCATGAATTTCATTGAAACTAGAATTATGTCCTTCTTTTATTGCCGATATTAAAATATTTAATCTATTTAGTAATTCTTGTGGATCATCTGGTAAAAATACAGTTGTTTCTGTTTTAAAACCTTTTCCTACTTTAACTCCCGTTGATAACAAATTTTCTAATTCTCTATAACGTTTAAGAGTTCTTCCTGCTTTAACTCTATCTAACATAGCTTTATATTTTATGAGATCTTCTACAGCACAATTTTTTAAATCTGCTCCTCTTAAAAGATCAACAAAATTTCTATCTAAATTAAATGGAGATTTATCTGGTGAAAAAATTAAACCTCGAAAAGGTTGTGGAAATATTTCTTTTTGTCCGAGATAAAATCTAGGTATTGTTTTTCCATCTATAAATGAAATAGAATGTTCAAATTGCATAGATTTTGGTAATTTCTTATTAATGTTTGATTCTAGTAATCCATAGTCATCTAATATAGTTTTGTGCTCTGGATCTGTTATATCAATTTGTTTATCATTATTTGTACTTTTTTTTTCAAGAGTTTTAAATGGTTTCATAGTTTTCTCAAAATCAGTTTTTACTTGCTCGGTTTGCTGCATATTTTCAAACATATCAGATTGAATACCAGCTTTTATCATTCTATGTTGAAGATGATTTTCTTTCATAATATTTCTTTGTTTCATTAACTCTTCTAATTGTTTTATTCTTTTAAAATTATCAGCTCTAATTTTATCTATTTTTAAAATATAATATTTGAATTTTGTGGTAACATTGGAATACAGCAAAAACATTTTACTGAACAAATTATTTTCTTATTGCTTTGTTGTCTGACATCTTTTCGTTTTAAGTTTTGTTTAATAAAGTTTTGTTTAATAAAGTTTTTCTTAAATTTTCGCTTAAAGTTTTTAGCTCTTCTAAAAAAATTTTGTCATTTTCTTCATTAGAAATTTTGCCATCACTAGAAATTTTGCCATCCTGTTTATTCTTGACATCAACTTTTTCTGACTGTAATTGAAATGATATTTGATTTTCTTCATTAGCTATTTGATCAAATTTTTCAATCTCATCTAGCGTAATAACATTATCATCACATACTCTTTGAAAGTAGTATTGTAATTTGTCATAAGACTTCTTTAATATGTAAATGCTTAGTTTTTAATGATTTTTGTTTCTTAGTTATTAAAGATTTATCTAACATTGTAACAAGTGAAGTTGTAAAAACACCCGCACCTGTTAAAGCAGTAGCAACTACTGGAATTACTAAAACACCTGAAGATATAACAATTGTTAAAGCACCTAAACTTAGTGTTAAGAATATGCCAATTCCTTGTGTTACATTCTTAACTTTACTCCATCTCTTTCTTAATTTTTTATAATGCTCTAATCTTAATAATAATTGAGATTCCTTATCTTTCATATAACGTACTCTATCTTTATGTTTTTCTTTATTCATTTTTTCAATGTCCATTAAAGTAGAACTACGTTCATATGATAACGAAGGATATATTCTTGCGGTTTCTTCCACTTTTGTTTCTTCCATTTTTAAAGAAATAATTTTAGACACATAATTTTAGTTATCTGATATTTTAAAAACCTGAAAAATGGATTTAAAAGACGTTTTTAAAAATACCAACTTTTATGATTTTTTCGGTGTCCTGGTGCGGTCATGATTTTAAGGGCGGGCGAAATGTCATAATCACAAATTTGAGTTTCTCAACTTTTATGATTTTCGGTGTCCTGGAACGGTCATGATTTAAGCGAGAAAATTGTAATTCTCAAATTATGAGATTTCGAAAAATTTGAAAAATTGGGTATTTTTAAAAACGCCTAAATTTATGAATTTAGGTCTTCATAACCTGAAAAAATGACCAAAATTCATGAATTTAGTCGTTTTTAAAGATACCGATTTTTCAAAAAATGGTACTTTTTAAATGGTCTAAATTTATGAATTTAGGTCTTAAAAACCTGAAAAAGGGTCAAAATTCATGAATTTATGTCGTTTTTAAAGATACTATTTTTTGAATTTTATGGTGTCCTGGAACGGTCTAAATTCATGAATTTAGGTCTTAAAAACCTGAAATAATGACCTAAATTGATAAATTTACTCGTTTTTAAAGATATTATTTTTTTGAATTTTATGGTGTCCTGGAACGGTCTTTTGCCCATTACTAACCAAGTTAAGTCAGCTCAAGTCACAACCAAGGTTGAAAGAATGCTTACATCTCAACTCATTTGTGCCATTTTCCTAGCGTTTATCTCAGCATGTCTTCCGGTACCATTTCATTCTAGAAACGGAAATTTTGAGGCCTGCAGGAAGCATCAAGTGAAAGATAATTTAAAACGTGTCAGATTATCCGTTAATGTATTGAACTTGCTAATAATCACAATTTTGATAATCTCGTTTTCATGATATTCAAGTCAAGTTTGTAGCTTCCGCTTCACAAATAATAAATATCACAGCCTTATCAACACGTGTGTCTTTAGTAGCCATCTGTTATACATAATCTGATAAAAAACATTATCTCTCTAAATTGGTATTTTGGTGTCGAAAATATTTGATGAAAAATTTAATTGATCAACTTTCCTTGATGAATTCCTTGATGTACGCCCTTGTGATTGCATATTACATCATTATGATCATGACATACTTTTTAGTAATGAGTTGTAGTACTTTTTAAATTTGAGGGATGAATTTAACGCTTCAAGATCTGCAAAGTGCATGTATGCCTGCAGTCTGAACTGCTTGATGCATCAAGATGGCCAAAGAGAAGTCAGAGGGAATCAAGAATTAAAACTTTTGAAATATTCTGCCTGAGACGATCATCTGGTATTTTCTTTAATTTTAAAAGGAAATGCTAGATATATGTTATAGACGGTTTAAATGTGTGTGGGACAAACCTCAACGCTTAAGAAAGGGTGGGGGACAATGTCCCTCATTTCCCCACGGATGCGTCGCCAGTGGAACGTCATCATCTGTTATTAGTATCTGCGTAGTGGCCTCTCCACAGACCTAGGATTAGATTAGGGAGGACTGCCTGCTCTTATCAGCACGTGAAGCTGGTAAACAAATCATGACAGTGTCTCTCGTCAGAAAGCACTTGGGCAAGAAGTTGGCGGATACTATCAGAGTCGCGGCAATTATTCAATGATAACAGCGATCATAATTAGAAGTTTATGTGATATTAGGTAAACATTTACACCATTTCCACTTATATAAGTAATTCAGTCTTTTAGTAAATACAGCTTGATAAAACTGTATCTCCTTCCTTAAGTATTTTCATGGACTTCATGCCCTTGACGATAGTAGGCGTGTATTGGTATTTAAACATAGATGACATGAAGAAGTATATTTTGCTCATTGCTCATAATAACCTAATGTGATGAAATGTCTACTTTACATGAAATGGAATATCAAGACAAGAGGTAGTCTTCAGGGGATCTATTTTCCTCGAAACAAAACCAGTTTTGTAGCCTGCTGACGGGATTGAACATTATTAGTAAACAACATACGATCAAAATAGAGCTTACCGCATCACAATAATCGTATCCGAATATAGTGATATATGATGAGTCTTACCAATTTTATGATATGGTCATCTCCAAAAATCTCATGATCAAAAATAGTGATAGGAAAAAATTCGGGAAAAAAGCGATTGAATGTCTACTTTCTGCAGCGCAAAGTGCTTCACCTTCAATTCTAAATTTCTGCACTTCGGTAGCAAAGAAACGTCATTCACACCAGGAAACAATGCTCTGAATGCAGCTTCTGCAATTTTTACAATTGCAAAAACACCAATACTTGGTGGCATAAGTCCACCTCTCTGTTTTATTCTGAAAAATTTTGCAAAAGATAGGTCTGACAAAGAATCATTTGGATGCAAAAATAAGGCACTGACACATGTGGAGCAACACAATTTTTTCTCTGTACTTTTGCTTATGTAGCCTGCAACATAGAGTAGATACGTATATTAGGTAGAGTGGTAACTCCGCATTTATTAAATCCCCAACTTTCGATTTTATTAAATGAACCCAAGGGGGATTCAGGTGGTACTGTCACCAAATGTCAGATATGCAAATTTTTTGCAGTTTTGCAGAAAGTGCAACGGAATTGAGTGATCATGATTGTAATGCAGAATAGGAATGATCGCATTTTACAGATTGTGCGTGTCATGACAGCCTTGGACAGGTAATGTTTGTTAAATTAGCAATTCGATGGGCTCCTATTACTTTCATGCTCAACCTCAAGAGAATTTTCTTAAGCGTAATCACATCACAGGCAACCTGCAACTGGCAGAGCAAAATCATATAATCAAAGACAATGATTTCACTTAACTTTGAAATGTGTAAATGGGTCCACAGTAGTATAGGGTATGACATCCGGCGCATCGCTTCGCTTCGCTTCCCTCGCACCGGATGTCATACCTTGCGAGATTTTCAAAAATCTAGGTAGTCTTCAAATTTCAAAAATTTAGGCGGTCAAAAAATATCACGTGGTCGAAAGTTTAAGTTGTCTCAAAATATCACGCAATCGAAAATTTAAGTTGTCTCAATATATCAGAAGATTGTATTCAAAATATTTATTAAAAAAATGGAAGAAACAAAAGTGGAAGAAACCTCAAAAATATATACTTCGTTATCACAATGAAAAATAACTGAATTGAATAAAGAAAAACACAATGATAGAGTTAGGTATTTGAAAGATAAGGAATCTCAATTATTATTAAGACTAGAGCATTATGATAAATTAAGAAAGAGATGGTCTAAAGTTAAGAATGTAACACAAGGAATTGGCATATTCTTAACAATAAGTTTAGGTGCTTTAACAATTGTTATATCTTCTGGTGTTTTAGTAATTCCAGTAGTTGCTACTGCTTTAACAGGTGCGGGTGTTTTTACAGCTTCGCTTGTTACAATGTTGGATAAATCTTTAATTACTAAGAAACGAAAATCATTAAAAACTAAGCATTTACATATTAAAGAAGTCTATGACAAATTACAATACTACTTTCAAAGAGTATGTGATGATAATGTTATTACGCTAGATGAGATTGAAAAATTTGATCAAATAGCTAATGAAGAAAATCAAATATCATTTCAATTACAGTCAGAAAAAGTTGATGTCAAGAATAAACAGGATGGCAAAATTTCTAGTGATGGCAAAATTTCTAATGAAAAAAATGATAAAGTTTTTTTTAGAAGAACTAAAAACTTTAAACGAAAATTTAAGGAAAACTTTATTAAACAAAACTTAAAACGAAAAGATGTCAAACGCCAAAGCAATAAGAAAATAATTTGTTCAGTAAAATGTTCTTGTTGTATTCCAATGTTACCACAAAATTCAAATATTATATTTTAAAAATATATATGATATAATATAAGAATATAATATGAAAAATATAACAAAAATATAATATGAAGATAAAAAAAGTATAGAAATATACTATAAAAATAGATAAAATTAGAGCTGATAATTTTAAAAGAATTAAACAATTAGAAGAGTTAATAAACAAAGAAATATTATGAAAGAAAATCATCTTCAACATAGAATGAAAAAAGGTGGTGTTTAATCTGATATGTTTGAAAATGTAAAATTAACTGAAGAAG
The DNA here is from genome assembly GCA_907163375.1 of Prostheceraeus crozeri. Lineage (NCBI taxonomy): Eukaryota > Metazoa > Platyhelminthes > Polycladida > Euryleptidae > Prostheceraeus > Prostheceraeus crozeri. Next base: position 67,253 of record CAJQUW010005415.1, on the reverse strand, counting down.
TAAAAACTGATTATGAAAAAACTATTGAACCATTTGAAACTCTTGAAAAAGAAAGTACAAATAATGATAAACGGGTTGATATAGCGGATCCAGTACTTAAAACACTATTAGATGATTATGGTTTGTTAGAAGCAAACAGAGAAAAAAAATTACCAAAATCTATGTTATTTTAACATTCAACTTTCTTTTTAGATAAAAAATTATTTGCAAGATTTTATCTTGGTGGAAAAGAAATATTTCCACAACCTTTATGGGAGTTAATTTTTACGCCAGATAAATCACCTATTAGTTTAGATAGAAATTTTGTTGATCGTTTAAGAGGAGCAGATTTGAATAATTATGCTATAGAAGATCTTATAAAATATAAAGCTATGTTAGATAAAGTTGGTGTAGTAAAATCTCTTAGACGATATAAAGATTTAGAAAGATTAGTTTCACCAGGAAATAAAGTAGGAAAAGGTTTTAAAACAGAAACAACTGTATTCTTACCAGATGATCCACAAGAATTACTAAATAGATTTTAATATTTAGTATTTAATTATTATTATAAATTTATCTAATATTATATTAATATTATTATTATTATATTATATAATAATATTATTAAAATTATTATATATTAATTATAATATATATATTATTATTAATATTATTATTATAATCATATAAATTTATATTATAATATTTTATATTTTAATATCTGCAATAAAAGAAGGACATAATTCTAGTTTCAATGAAATTCATGCTATATTGAAATGACTGTTAGAAAAACAGATTCTAAATGAAGAAGATTATAAAAGTATAGCTGAAATATGTTGTTGTTTTTAATTTTTTTTATAAAAAATATTTCATAAAAAAATATTTATTCAAAACTTTAGCTAAAAATGTCTTCGAGAGAATTATCATCAGCAGAATTAGACAAAATTAATTATCATTTAGAAAATCTAACAAAGATTTGGGTTCATCAAAATTTAGTACGACGTTAAAAATTATAACAACTACTTCATCACACACTTGTAATTTAGAACCCATTCTACATTTAGAACAAAATAAAAATTATCAAATTGCATTGACTAGTTTCTCCACATTTAACACTATTGAAAGCGTTATCAAAGATGTGAATGATCAATTTAGATATTCTACTGATAAAGGTAAAACATGGAAAATACTAACTTATCTTCTTGGTTCTTACGAAGTTCAATCAATATCAAATGAAATTAAGAGACATTTAGGCATACCATTTAAAGATAAGAAACAATTACATTTTGCAGTTGAACCGGCAGTTAATAAATTTTCTCTTACTTTAGACGAAAATCATCAAGTTGACTTTAATGATGATATATCATTGTCAAAGCTATTAGGATTTCATAAACAAACCTATAGTCAAGGTTATCATTTAGGTGAGAAGATTCCAAAAATATCTGAAAGAAATTCAATTGTTGTACATTGCGACATTATTGAAGGAGGATATATAAATGGTAAATTATCAAATTTAATATTCAGTTTTCAGCTTTTACTGTACCCATTGGTTATAGATTAAATGTAATTCCACAAACATTAATATATTTCCCTATTACAAGAAAAACTATTAACAACATTAACATTGGAATCACTGATGAGAAAGGACAAGAAATAAATTTTGGAGGTGAAGAGATTATGATAAATCTTTTGATGAGAGAAGTTTAATTTTCTTCTTCTTCTTTTAAAATAAAAATAAAATTTTTTCATTAAAAAATGAGTGAAGTACTACCATTAAATAAAAAAACTTAAATTTAATCATCATCCAAATTTATCTAATAAAGTTTTGTCAGTTATTTGCGGAAGATCAGGATGTGGTAAAACGTATCTATTATTTAAAATTTTAACGACTCCAAATTTTTTGGATTATAACAATCTTATAATTTATACAACAACAGCAGAACAACCCGTCTATCAATTTTTAAAATATGGATTTGAAAATAATCTTAAAAAACAGCAATTGCTTCATTATTCAAAGAATATGAAAAATCTGAAGATGAAGAAGAAATAAGTTCGTGGTGTGAAGAAGCAGCAAAAAATAATCAGTTAGTAGAATCCAATAAAAATAACCATTATAAAAGACACAATTAATAGATGATAGTGGTAATATGCAAGATCCTAGTAAACTAGATAAAACAATGAAACATTGTGTAATTTTTGATGATTGTGTTAATGATAGAAATCAGTCAGTTCAGAGAAATTATTTCACAAGAGGTAGACATAATAACTGTAGTGTTTTTTATTTAACACAAAGTATGTATTCATTAGACGAAAGTGTTATTAGAAAGAATGCAAATATATTTATACTATTTGAAATAAATGCAAGAAACCTAAGTGATTTGTTAAGAGATTTATGCGTAAGAAATAAAGATGAATTTAAACAATCGTGTAACAATGCTTGGTCAAAAGATTATGGCTTCATTACAATTAATATTGATAAAAAATTTATGATGGAGTTATAGAAAACATTTTCGCGGAGTGATCGAATAATTTTTTCATATAAATTTTTATTAATAAAAATAAAATAATATGTTGAACGCGTACAAGATAGAACATGTACCAGTTTTAAAAGATTATCGTCATCCTACAAACCCTGTCAATTCGAAGAAAGAAGTTAGATTTTATTATCATCATAAATACGTAGCGCTTGTTACAGATTATAAAACAAAACATGGTATTAAACCGTGTGTTAAAACAAATGATTTTCCACTTTGTTTAAGAAGTTTCCGAGTATTTTTGGCATACAATAATTTATGGTGGTTGCTTAAGAAAGAAAAGTTAACAACACATGAATTAGAAACATTACATCAATTAAATATTCCTGTGCATATGTAAAAATACATTTTTTCTTTTAAAAAATGTGAATAGTGAAATGTCTCTCGGACTAACGTCTAGGATTGATGAATTAAACAAGAAACAAATTACAGAGTTTGATGCACAAATTAAACGTAGTAAACGTGGTAAACGTATTAAAAAACAGAAACGTAGTCTTAAAAAACAGAAACGTGGAACAAAAGAAATATTAGAAACTCCTATTACTGATATTTTTTTGATGATAGAATTAAGGATGAACTTGGTGATGATTTAGGTAATTTATTTAATCCAAATGAAATTAAATATAAAAATGTATCTTTTATTGATGTAGTACATGATATGCGGAAACTTTTAGCAAATGGTAAAATTATTAATTTACTTGGAAAAGTTATTAAAGATCAGGAAAATATAATTCAAAATTTTTACGTAGCCTTCTATAATAAAAAATCATTTGAAACATGGTTTTCCAATCTGGATGAGAAGTCAGATAGTCAGGAATGGATTTTTACAGGTAATATTGAATATGAAGATTTTGGAATGAAGCTAGTACAAAGATCACATAGAGGTGCAGGTATTAATATGAAATATAGAATCAAAGAATATTTCGGTGAATATTGTTATATTCCTTCTGAAGATTTTTGTTTTATTAAATGTTATAATGTTTTACGAGGTTTTAATGAAGAACAAGGAGAAATGATGAAAGAAATATTTAATAATTTGTTATATAAAGAGAAAGTCACATCGAGAACAGGAGTAATGTCAAACTGCAAATTTTCTCAGTTCAATAAATTTTTTGGAGAAAGTGTTCAGTATTACAGTCCTTCGAATCGTCATTTAAATCGTAAGGGAATTGAAACGCTTCAAAATTATGTTTATTACAATTATTTTCACGAAGGTTCAACAATTGGACGCTATTGTTTAATTGATAAATCTCATAAATTAAAACCTATTAGAGAAATTGAAAATAATTTCAAACCAATATATAAAACAGTTAATGATGAAAATCTAACAACGCGTCCATATAAAATCATAACAATAAAAAAAAATTGGCTATAGTTCAACATATATTTGGGATCTCGAAACTTTTCTTGATCCTAACTGTTCAACAGCACATCCTATTCCTTATGCTGTAGGTGCTATTAATTTTAATAAATTTATATGTTGCTTACCGAAACAAAGATTGAAAGAATTAGAAACACGTTTGTTAAGTGATATGATTAAAATTAAACAATCAAAAGATGAAGATGAAATTAAAAAACTTAAAAAAAATTAATGAGTATAATAATTTAACTGAATCAGAATTTAATAAACTTCAAAATTGTGTGAAAATATTTGCGAGAACTGAGGATGATGAATGTCCAATAGGGGGAAACCCAGAGGACGCATGTCCGATCCATCAATTTTTTAAAACTCTTTAAAAATTTAATTATTCGAAATTAACTTTAATAGCTCACAATTCATCAGGTTTTGATTCTTATTTTCCGATAAAAGCTAATTTTAAATTATCTAAACCGCCTCTTAAAACTTCAAGAGGAATATTAACTGCTTCATTACAAAATCCTTATACAAGTGAATGTGTTAGTAGATATATTCAAAAATCTTTTAGATTTGAAAACAATAATAATAATAATGATATGAAAAAATTTCACCTCCAAGTAAATTAGCACTTCAAACTATTGTAATGAAATGTAGTTATCAACATGTAAAAACAAGTCTTTATAAATGGTGTGAGAATTTAAAATTCCTACCAATGTGTGTGAATTAAATTATGAAATTGGAGACATGACACATGAAAATTATAAAGAAAAAGAAAATGAATGGAGACCATATTTAGTTAACGATATCCTTTCTTTAGCTTTTTGTGTCTACAAATATAATAATGTTATGCGAGATTTAGTTGGTGAAGAGATAACTACTAATTTAACATCCTCCGCTTTAACATTTAACGGTGGATGAAAAGCGTACAAAATGACAATATAAATCTTCATTCTCATATAGATTTATGGGCTAGAAATTATATTAGAAAATCTGTTAAAGGTGGAAGAGTTTCAGCAAATATAAGAAAATACACATCTCCATTTTGTAGCATCTTGTTACCAATATTAAAACAGTATTTACCCGGAAGTAATTTAATAGATTTAATGAAAGAGTATCGAGATTTAGGAGATAAAACTGAAATTTGTAGGAAAATTTCAAATCAACTACTTGAACAAAATAATGAATTTCTAATGGCTTTTGATGCAACATCTTTATATCCATCAGCTATGTATGATGAAAATTCAGAATACCCTAAATCTGAAAGCTAGAAAATTTCGTCAAGAAGAACAACGAGAAATAGTATCTAAATTTAATACTCAAACATTTAGACCTAAAACTGGAATATTTACAGTTGTGTTTCAATATCCGAATGATATGCTTTTTCAACCAGTTCCTATAAAAGATAAAGTTAAAAATCAAAATAATAATTCTCATGTAAAAGTAATCAGGTTTAGAAATGGTATATGTTATGATGTATTAACTTCTGTAGACATACAAGAAATTGTTAGATGTGGTGGAAAAATCTTACATATTAATGATGGTATAATTTATGAAAAAAATTATCAAGTTTCACCATTTCGACATTATATTGAAAAACTTTTTAATTTGAGAAAATAACATAAAACAGAAAGAAATACTGTAGGCGATGAGTTAATTAAATTATTGATGAATTCGCTATATGGCAAAACTGTACAAAAAGATATAACCACTAAATATCATTTATGGAATGAGAATACATTGAGAAAAAATTTCACTCAAGAAGTAGAAGATTATGAAAAATTAAATGATGAACAATATTTAACGAAAGTAGAAATGGAAGATGATGAATATCTTAAAGCTAATATTGTAAAAGATTGGAAGACGTCATTCATGCCATCACACTTAGGTTCTTTTATTCTTTCTCACTCTAGAAGAATCATGAATAACTTTATTTTAGAAGTTAACGGTTTCAACGAAAAATACATTCATTATACAGATTCAGTAACAGCTGACACGCCTGTAATATTGAGAAATAATAATTCAATTTTCATTTCTAGCATAGATAGTATTGTAGGCAACTATAAAATTAATCCGTTTGAAATTAATGGTGATATGAAAGAAATTTATACTCATAATGGATGGAGTAAAGTAAAAAAAATTATTAGACATCGTACAAATAAAAGTATTTATCGAATAAGAACAAAAATGGGAATAGTAGATGTTACTGAAGATCATTCATTGTTAGATGAAAGTGGTAATGAAATAAAGCCACAAGAATTAAATAAGGGAACAAATTTTCTACATAATAAATTATTTTTACACGACAATACAATCATATTGAGACAAATTGTAAGTGATATTTATTTTAATGATCCACTTAATTCAAGATGTAGGCAAGCATTTATAGAAGGGTTCTTTTTAGGAGATGGTTCTGCTGGAATCTATAATTATAAATCAGGAGTCAGATATTGTTGTACTTTAAATAACCAAAACCAGAACCTCTTAAGTAAATTAAAAACATATATTAATGAAGTTTATAACAATGATTGTAAAATATATGATACAATGAGATCATCTAGGGTATACAAACTTAATTTTCAAAATCCAAAACAATATGCCATATACTTTAGTGACAATTATTATAATCAGTTTAAAGAAAAACGTGTTCCTTGGTATGTTCTAAATGCTGAATATAATATTAGATATTGGTTCTTTGTTGGATTTTATGCAGCAGATGGGGACAAGAAATCTTTTTTTACAAGGAAATATACAACTATTCGTTTTACACAGAAAAATAAAGAAACCTTTAGTGGTTTATACAATTTGGCATCGTCTCTAGGTATTAATTTGCTAGTAAGCGAAAGAAAAGATAAATCATTATGCTTTAGTGCGTGTCAAGTTAAAAATAATGTTACCAAAGATGTCACCACTGTAAGATATTTAAATAATAAACCACAATATGTTTATGATATTGAAACAGAAGATGCCGCATTTAATTGTGGTTTTCCATTAATTGTAAAAAACACTGATTCAATATACATTTCTAATGAACTCTTCAATAAATTAGATGCTGCTGGATATGTTGGGGGAGAATTGTGTCAAGGAAAAATGATTATGGAAATGGTGGAATTATTTTTGCAATGTTTATTGCACCTAAAGTAAAATACTGTATTACTGTAGATGAACAAGGAAGACTTAGCGAAAAGAAAACATTTAAAGGATATTCGCAAGATAAAGTAAAAGTAGAAGATTTTCTAAAATTATATTCGGGTAAAACATTATCGACTACAGTTAATAAACCATGGAAAAGATCTTTAGAAACTGGAATTAGTATTCCTGATAAAAATAATAATACTGAAGTAAAAAAATTTTCAGGTCAAATAAATATTCTTAAACGTCAAGCACCTGATGAAAATGAAATTATGTTACCTTATAACGGAGAAGATATTCAATATGAAATATTTCAAACAATCTTCACTGAGAGTAATTTATTTGATGATGATGATGATGTTGCGCAGGAATAATAATGTTTTTATTTCATCTAAAAATTTCATTACATATGAAAATTTTATTACATATCAAAATTTTATTACATCTAAAAATTTATTTATAGAATATTTTGTCTCTAAAAAAATTAAATCTAAAATTTGTATCTAAAAAATTTATATCCAAAATTTGTATCTAAAAAATTTATATCTAAAAATATAATCAACTAATTATAGCACTCACACCGTTTATTATTGGTTTTTATCTTCAATTGTTTGTTTTGCTTCAGCTAATGTAGATTTGGCATCAGATATGTGGTGTGCTTTTTTTCAAGGCATTTCTTTCATCATCAATTCCAGATCTTAAACATTTTAATGTATCATTATTTGTTAATCTGTTAGGTGTTGCTATACCAAATGTTGTAATTGTTGAATATTTGTCATAGATTGAATTTCTTGAACAGGTTGAATTTTTTGAACAGGTTGCATATTTTGACCTTGTTGAGGTAGAAATAAATTTTTCTATTGTTCTGATTGACGAATGTATTGCCTATATGTCATAGGTAATAATTGTTGCATAGGTTGCATATTTTGTTGAGATTGTTTTATAAGTTGACCACATGGTGTATATTTCATATGTGAATATAAGAACGCTTGATTTGTAAAACGCATATTACAAACTTGACAAATTTGAGTCATTTCCATTTTTTTTTATGTGAGAAAAACTTAATTTTATTTTTATCTGAGAAAAATATATTTTTATTTCCATGACATATCTTTTATTGTTAAAGAATGATGTTACCAAATGTTGGTGGAGGTGCATATATCCCGAATAATCGTGAATCAGAAATAGAAATAGAAAATTATATCATGAAAACTGGAGACGTTTTATCTGGTCCATTGCATCTTTCTATTCTTCCGCAACAAAATACAGAGTTAACAAATAAACAATATGTTGATACACAAATCAATGACCTAAAAGAAAAATATATAAACGATGTTTTGGTTCCACTGATGAATGAATTAAAGTTGCTTAAACTTAATGACAAATCATTGAACCAAAAATTATTAAAACTTGATAAAAAGGATAGAGAGCTAGAAGCAGATATAGCTAAACTTTTTAAAAAGATTTCAGAACAATCAAAAATTTTGACATTACTTTCTATAAAGTTAAAATCTGCAGTCATTAAAAATAAACATCAGATACAACTATTGAAAGAACAATTAGAAAATGAATTAGAAAAACTTCCTAAAAAATTTTTCAAAATTTAAATAAGTTACAAGCTACATTCCAAAAAAGTGTTGATGAATTAAGTTCTAAAATTACTCAACAAATGAAAAAGATGAATAGAATAATTAATGAAGTAAACTCACTAAATCAAAAAGTTGATAAAATGAAAACTCCCAATATCAATTTAGAAAATGAATTAAAGAAAAATTATTAAGGAAATAAAGAACAGTTAGATGCTGTCAAAAATCAGTTGGATGTTCTTGAAGTACAATTGAATGCTCTTAAAACGGCGTTGAAGATGAATCAGCAGAAAATGCAAGTTAATAGAAAAGAAATTAAAATACATAACACGCTGCTTGACGCAATAGATAAAGTGCAACAGAAAATTAATAAAGTTATCACGCGATTGTTGTCCATTCACACACGTAAATCTGAACGTAAATATTTTTCCAAAAATTTAAATTTATTCCTAAAAAATGCCTATAATTTATAAACACAATCTTAAACATTTTGCTTCAAATAAAAAAATTGCTCATGAACCATCTATGAAATCTGTTTACCATTATAACAATGTAGAAACTATTCAAAAAGAAGGAGATAGTGTAAACAGCGGAGCTGGTGTAAACCGCGGAGCTGGAATATTTTCTGGTATCGGAAGTATCGTTAACTTGATCAAAAATAATAGAGATTTGATTACATCTGCTGCAAAAGGTGCGGCTGCTATAGGTAGTACAGCTAGTGCAATATGAAATGCCGTTAAGTCTCAAAACGAATTAAAGCAACTAGAAACTATTCGCAAACTTAAGAATGATTCTGAAGAACTAAAAGAATTAAAAAAACTTTCAGAGGAAACAAAAAACAAAATTGTTAACATAGCAGTGACAGGTGAAACCTTGAGGAGTGGTACTCCATCAGAGAGTTAACCGGAGAAGAAATCAATTGAAGAAATGAGAGGTAATGGGGTAGCAAAATTCTAAAATATATTCGAACAAAACCTAAGAAAATATATTTTCTTTGTGTGAGAAATTTTTTTTCTGTATGTGAGAAATTTAATTTTTCTTCTGTGTGTGAGAAAAACAAAAAGTCAAATTATTTTTTATAAAAATGTCTTCTCTTATCGAAAATAAATTTAGAATAGACGATCCTCCGTTCGTCAGTTACAATCAAAAAAGAATGACTATACAAGAATTGCTATGAATCCCGGATATTCTAGTAGAGTAAATACTGGAGGAGATTTAATCTTTGAAGTTGATAATCAACAAAGTTATTTATATTTACTGATTGCTTTTCACACTGTGAATATTCCTTATATAGTGATGCCAATTTCACAACACCGTTACCAGAAACCGATAATATTGCATTAGAGAATAATTTCTTTCCAAGATTATTTACACAAATGCGTTTAGATGTTGCAACTCAAAATATAGAAACAATAAGTGATTCTCCATGTGTAATTGATACAATGCTTAGATTTGTAACAATTGGTGAAAATAATAAAAAGCATAAAATCGAAGGTTGGTTTCCTGATACTAATGATGGAATAATTGTTGATGACTTAACTCACGCTGGAACAGATGCAGCAGGAATTGCGAAAGATGTAGAAAATATTGCAAATCATTAAATAAAACAAACAATAGTGCATATAAAGAAAGACGTGAATTTAACAAGAAAAGTAAACAGACAGTAAATTGGTCATTGTCTCCATTATTCGGATATTTAGATTATGATAAAATATCATATCAATTAAAATTTAAATTAATAATTCATCGCACAGCAAATAATGAATTGATCTTTTGTGGTTAGACTGGAAAAAAGGCATATTTAAAAATTGATGGACTTGAATGGTGGATAAAACATATTACTCTTTGTTTAGAGGTTGAAACAGCTATTGCAAAAATATTAAATACTAACAAACCAATTCCAGTAAATTTTCTAAAGCTTACTGCTAGTTCTGTAACTTTTTCTGAACAAAGATTTAACTGGCATTTTACTAGAACTTCGAATACTCCAAGATATTTATTACTAACATTTCAAAGAAATAATTCTCCAAGTTTTGATAAGAACAACAATCTTTTTCATATTAATACAATTCGAAGTTTACAAGTTGCTTTAAATCAACCCGATATCCAATTGATCCATTAAGATTCGATGATACCAATAATCAATTTATGGAAGGATATGATGCTTATCGAAATCTTTGTATAGAATTTGCAGTTGAAGCACAATTAACTCCTGGAGATTGGAGACATTTATATCCTGTTTTCTGTTTCGATTTAAGTGCACAATCTGAAGATATTATCAAGATTGGCTGTGATGTAACAACTAATATTGAAAAAAAGATTCCACAACTTCATTGATGGCTTATGGTTTATTGTTAGAAGATGTAAAATATTCTATTGAAATTCTTGATGGAAAGATGGCTAGGATGGGTTAATTAAAATTTTTGGTAACCTAAAATTTTTTATAATTTAAAATTTTTTCATAACTACAATAGATTAAAAAAATTCTTAGATTAAAATTTTTTCATAACTAGAACAGATTAAAATTTTTAACCTAACTTAAATTTTTTTATTAAAAATGTCGCAAGCGAAAAGTAATAATAATAATAATAAAACTGTTGAATTAAAACTACGCAACATTGTTGACAAAAATACACCTAAAACTATTACGATTAGCAAAAAGAAATATTACATAAGTAAACCAATGATAGAGAATATTAAATTACAAGAAGAAAAGAATGGTGGAATTCTCCCATTAATTCCACTAATAATAGGTGGCATAGCAGCAGCTGGAAGTGTTGCAGGTTAGACAGCTGGTATTGTCCAAGCAGTAAATAAAACTAAATCAGAGAAGGCAGCATTAGAAGAACAAAAACGTCATAATAGAGAGTTAGAGAAAGTTGCTAGGGGAAAAGGAATGGCAGATAATTTTATTAGTAAATTAGATTTAGTTGATGAAGGAAAACGAGTTCTCACAAACATTCTACATAATGTTGATGATTTAATAGAAATAAAAGAAACTAAAGATGGTTCTAGAATATATCCAAGTCCTAGTATGATTTGGTAATAACCTCAGGACCTTTGGACCGATCGACTAAAGCCTCTCAACAAGGTTCTATAGGTTAGTAACCTGAGGACCTTTGGTGCGATTAGGTAAAACATTTATTTTATGTCATCTTAAAAAATGTATTCTACAAATTTCGAAAATTTAATTAAATTAAAAATTTCTAATTTAGATTTATTGAATTATCTCTTAAAAGTACATAAAACCTCAAATTGTTAGTATACTGGAGGTGATATACAAAAAACATTACAAGACTTTCCAGGATTTATTTGGAGTAAATATTCAAAGAAAAACATCTTCCTGGTCATTCATATACCGGTCCAGGAACTCGATTAGACATGAGACTAGATGAGAATAATAATCCAAAACCAGGTGAAGAACCAATAAACAGAGTAGATGCAGCAGCTTATAGAAACGATCTAGCAAACAGAGACCATGACATAAAAACCCGTCATGAAGCCGATAAGAAAATGATTCAAGAATAAGATAGTATTCAAAATCCTACATTTAGAGAAAAACTTGAAAGAATGTTTGTTACGAAAGCTTTACAAGCTAAAATATTATTCGGACAGGGTTTAGACAAAACTCATAACTATGAAACCCACGCGTCTAAAATTTCGAATGATCCAAGCCGCTACGCGTCTGAAATTCACAAGTAATACATATAGCCGAAATATCTTTTGAAAGTAAAAGTATTTAATAAAGATGATAATTGGAGTGCTGATCTAATCAATATGCCGAATGAAAAAGATTATAAATACACATTGACCGTTATAGATTCATATACACGATACGCTTGGGCAAAGCCCTTAAAAAACAAAAGTGGTCTGTCAGTTAAATATGCGTTTGAAGAAATCTTTAAAGAAAGTAATAGAACACCAAAGAAGCTATTCGTTGATAAAGGATCTGAGTTTTATAACAGAAATGTTCAGCCACTATTTGATTTAGTTTATTCCACAGAAAATGCTGGAAAGGCTGTAGTAATAGAGAGATTTTATAGAACTTTTAAAATCAAAATATTCAAGAAATTTACAGAACAAGGAAATCAGAAATGGTTAAAAAAACTACAACGAATTGTAGATCAGTACAACAATAAAGGTCATTCAGGTATTGAAGAAACCCCAAAGAATGCTTCGGACGATCCTGATTTAATACGAAAGAAAATATTCGAAAATAATTATTCGAATGAGAGTAATCCGTATTTACAGAAACATAGGCCGAAATTTAAGATTGGAGATAGATTACGAATATTTAAGTATAAGAATTAATTTGAAAAAGGCTTTCTTGGCTATTGGACTAAAGAAATATTTGAAGTTTGTAAAATAAACCAAACTTATCCGATTACATACGAAATCAAAGATTTAGATGATCAGGAAATCACTGGCAGATTTTATCAAAACGAATTACAAAGAAGTGATTTTTAATTATCATTATCATTGGAACTAACGCTTCATAAATGAAATTCCCTTATTCAATTCTAGCATAATATCAAGAAATGGTACTCCTTCCTGTAATTTAAACAAAACATAAAGACATAACAGACCGCAATAAGTAGTTCCTGGTGTTTGAATTTGAAAAGTATTGTATGTTCAATTTCCAAGTAATTCTTTGACTTCATTTGTTGGAGGCAATCCATATGAGTCAAAATAATAATTAGAATCGTTTTTATTTCTTTGTCCCGCTGACCAATGTACTCCTTTTTGATCTGACGTGTGAAGATTTGTTACAAAATTCACTTCAGGTACATAATTTAGCAAACGTAATTCGTCTCTCATCAATATGCGAAAATTCTTTATTTCCCTTTGATTAGCAAGTTTCTTTAGATCAAAATTCGTAGTTGTTTGTTTACCGTATTGTTCTAAGAACTCGGTCATGTTAATCATTTCAAATGGAATGAAATCTATTTCGGAAACTTCTCAAAAGAATTGGCGTGTAGCAGCTGCTAAAATTGTGTCAGCTGATAAGGGTGAGGCAAATCACAGACAATAGCGCATAATGCGGGTTGTGAAATTACATTCACACTATGGGAACAAAAGAACAAATACAATCTAAACACAATAGACATATGAGAGAGAGAGAGAGGATAAATGAATGAATGAATAAGCATTTCTCTTCATTTTAATTTCCATAACAATAATTCATGCGACATTATTTTGAATGGAAAAATACACCGATTGTCGGACCATGTCGGCACTTTTATCAACAGCCATGTCGACAAACATTCTGACACTTTTTCTGGCTCCCAGAACGGTTTTGGTGTAAATTTCCATTAGCGTTGAAGGTCATTCTATTAAAAGCATACGGGAATTATTCTCATTGAAGACAAACAATTGTTTTAAAGAATGCATGTCATTGTGAATACAATATTCCTGTAACAGACAGGATCGAGAGAGAGAGAAATAAGTCACGCTGCTCCGTAAAAGTTTAATTGAGTTGTCCAACCAAACAATGTCATGGCATGATAAACATATCATATAACAAGGATCAACAAAGACAATGAATAGATATCAGATCACTCAGTCAATTAGCCGCATCACGAGAACAATTGTCAAGTGCGATTGTCAGTTATGTCGATGAGCAAGAGGAAAAAGAGATCTCATCACGAACAATTCCGATACTTTGTGTTACATTTTTAACCTTAGACCATCTCTTTCTTAATTTATCATAATGCTCTAATCTTAATAATAATTGCGTTTCCTTATTTTTCATATAACGTACTCTATCTTTATGTTTTTCTTTATTCAATTCAGTTATATTATATAAAAATATATAAATATAATTAATAATTAATAATTATATAAATTGTGATAACGAAGGATGTACTGTCGGGGTTTCTTCCATTTTCGTCGTCGCCGTCCCGTTGAGGTTTCTTCCATTTCTGAGGTTTCCATTTTTAAAGAAATATTTTTCCCCTAGACATATTTTAAATATGAATTAGAGGGTTCTTAACCTGGTATAGACATAAAAATGATTAAAAATTCATAAATTTAGGGATAATTGGGGTTATTTTAACTACTCCTAAATTACCAATTTTTATGATTTTCGGTGTCCTGGAGCGGTCATGATTTTGAGGAGAAAATAATCATAATCTCAAATTTGAGATTCTCAACTTTTATGATTTTCGGTGTCCTGGAACGGTCATGATTTTGAGGAGAAAATAATTATAATCACAAATTTGAGATTCATAACTTTTATGATTTTTCAGTGTCCTGGAACGGTCATGATTTTCAAGAGAAAAATTGTAATTCTCAAATTTGAGATTTTGAAAAATTTGAAAAATTGGGTATTTTTAAAAACGCCTTAATTTATGAATTTAGGTCTTCATAACCTGAAAAATGACCAAAATTCTTAAATTTAGTCGCTTTTGAAAATACGAAAAAATTTGAGAATTTTGTCCTGTCCTGGAACGGTCTTTTGCCCATTACTATGGATTGCCTCCAACAAATGTAGTAAGAGAATTACTTGGAATTAGAATTTATAATACATTTCAAATTCAAAAACCAGGAACAACTTATTACGGTCAGTTATGTCTTTATGTTTTGTTTAAATTACAGGTAGGAGTACCATTTCTTGATTTTATGCTAGAATTGAATAAGGGAATTTAATTCCCGAAAAACGTTAGTTCTAATGGCTATCTAAAGGATACTTATAATTAAAGCTCAAGCGAAGCTAGCTAAAGCGCTACCTAAAGGTTAAAGCTCGGTTATTTGTATTCGTTTTCATAAAATCTGCTAGTGATTTCCTGATCATCTAAATCTTTGATTTCGTATGTAATCGGATAAGTTTGGTTTATTTTACAAACTTCAAATATTTCTTTAGTCCAATAGCCAACAAAGCCTTTTTCAAATTAATTCTTATACTTAAATATTCGTAATCTATCTCCAATCTTAAATTTCGGCTTACGTTTCTGCAAGTTCGGATTACTCTCATTCGAATAATTATTTTCGAATATTTTCTTTCGTATTAAATCAGGATCGTCAGAAGCATTCTTTGGAGTTTCTTCAATACTTGAATGAATCTCATTGTTATAATCCTCAACAATAATTGGTAATATATTTAACCATTTCTGATTTCCTTGTTCTGTAAATTTCCTAAATAATGTATTTTTTAAAGTCCTATTAAACCTCTCTATTACTACAGGTTTGCCAGCATTTTTTGTGGAATAAACAGTTTCAAATAATGGCTTAACATTTCTGTTATAAAACTCAGACCCTTTGTCAACAAACAATTTTTTTGGCTTTCTATTACTTTCTTTAAAGATTTCTTCAAACGCATATTTAACTGACAGACCACTTTTGTTTTTAAAGCCCTCGCTCTTATCTAGTAAACAAATTCATAGCGGTCAATGTGTCTTTGTAGTCTCTTTCATTCGGCATATGAATAAGATGAGCACTCCTAATATCATCTTTATTAAATACTTTTACTTTCAATAGACATTTCGGCCATATGCATTCCTTGTGAATCTCGGAGGCGTAGGTTTCAGAGTTATGAGTTTTGTCTAAACCCTGTCCAAATAATATTTTAGCTTGTAAAGCTTTCTTAACAAACATTCTTTCAAGTTTTTGTATAAATGTAGGATTTTGAATACTATCTAATTTCTGAATCATTTTCTTATCTGCTTCATGTTGAGATTTTAGGTCATGATTTCGATGAGCTAAATCGTGTCCATAAGCTGCTGCATCAACTCTGTTTATTGGTTCTTCACCTGGTTTGGATTATTATTCTCATCTAGTCTTATATCTAATCGAGTTCCTGGACCGGTATGTGAATGACCGGGAAGATGTTTTTCTTTTGAATATTTACTCCAAATAAATCCAGGAAAGTTTTCCAATGCTTTTTGTATGTCACCTCCGCTGTGCAGCCGATCGGTGTGCTGACAATTTGGGGGTTTATGTACTTTCAAGAGATAATTCAATAAATCTAAATTACCAATTTTTAATTTAATTAAATTTTCGGAATTTGTAGAATTCATTTTCAAAGATAAAATAAATGTTTTATCTTATCATACTAGGACTTAGATATATTCCAGAACCATCTTTAGTTCCTTTAATTTCAATCAAATCATCAACATTATGTAGAATGTTTTTGAGAACTCGTTTTCCTTCATCAACTAAATTTAATTTACTAATAAAATTATCTGCCATTCCTTTTCCCCTAGCAACTTTCTCTAACTCTCTATTATGACGCTTTTGTTCTTCTAATGCTGCCTTCTCTGATTTATTTTTATTTACTGCTTGGACAATACCAGCTGTCCCACCTGCAACACTTCCAGCTGCTGCTATGCCACCTATTATTAGTGGAATTAATGGGAAAATTCCACCATTCTTTTCTTCTTGTAATTTAATATTCTCTATCATTGGTTTACTTATGTAATATTTCTTTTTGCTAATCGTAATAGTTTTAGGTGTATTTTTGTCAACAATGTTGCGTAGTTTTAATTCAACAGTTTTATTATTATTATTATTACCTTTCGCTTGCGACATTTTTAATAAAAAAAATTTAATTTAGGTTAAAAATTTTAATCTGTTCTAGTTATGAAAAAATTTTAATCTAAGAATTTTTTTAATCTATTGTAGTTATGAAAAAATTTTAAATTATCAAAAATTTTAGGTTACCAAAAATTTTAATTAACCCATCCTAGCCATCTTTCCATCAAGAATTTCAATAGAATATTTTACATCTTCTAGCAATAAACCATAAGCCATCAATGAAGTTGTGGAATCTTTTTTTCAATATTAGTTGTTACATCACAACCAGTCTTGATAATATCTTCAGATTGTGCACTTAAATCGAAACAGAAAACAGGATATAAATGTCTCCAATCTCCAGGAGTTAATTGTGCTTCAACTGCAAATTCTATACAAAGATTTCGATAAGCATCATATCCTTCCATAAATTGATTATTGGTATCATCGAATCTTAATGGATCAATTGGATATCGGGTTGATTTAAAGCAACTTGTAAACTTCGAATTGTATTAATATGAAAAAGATTGTTGTTCTTATCAAAACTTGGAGAATTATTTCTTTGAAATGTTAGTAATAAATATCTTGGAGTATTCGAAGTTCTAGTAAAATGCCAGTTAAATCTTTGTTCAGAAAAAGTTACAGAACTAGCAGTACGCTTTAGAAAATTTACTGGAATTGGTTTGTTAGTATTTAATATTTTTGCAATAGCTGTTTCAACCTCTAAACAAGGAGTAATATGTTTTATCCACCATTCAAGTCCATCAATTTTTAAATATGCCTTTTTTCCAGTCTTACCACAAAAGATCAATTCATTATTTGCTGTACGATGAATTATTAATTTAAATTTTAATTGATATGATATTTTATCATAATCTAAATATCCGAATAATGGAGACAATGACCAATTTACTGTCTGTTTACTTTTCTTGTTAAATTCACGTCTTTCTTTATATGCACTATTGTTTGTTTTATTTAATGATTTGCAATATTTTCTACATCTTTCGCAATTCCTGCTGCATCTGTTCCAGCGTGAGTTAAGTCATCAACAATTATTCCATCATTAGTATCAGGAAACCAACCTTCGATTTTATGCTTTTTATTATTTTCACCAATTGTTACAAATCTAAGCATTGTATCAATTACACCTGGAGAATCACTTATTGTTTCTATATTTTGAGTTGCAACATCTAAACGCATTTGTGTAAATAATCTTGGAAAGAAATTATTCTCTAATGCAATATTATCGGTTTCTGGTAACGGTGTTGTGAAATTGGCATCACTATATAAGGAATATTCACAGTGTAAAAAGCAATCAGGTAAATATAAATAACTTTGTTGATTATCAACTTCAACGATTAAATCACCTCCAGTATTTACTCTACTAGAAGATCCGGGATTCATAGCAATTCTTGTATAGTCATTCTTTTTTTGATTGTAACTGACGAACGGAGGATCGTCTAATCTAAATTTATTTTCGATAAGCGAAGACATTTTTATAAAAAATAATTTGACTTTTTTTTTCTCACACACAGAAAAAATTTCTCACACACAGAAAGAAATTTCTCTTACACAGAAAGAAAATTTCTCTCACACAGAAAGAAAATTCTCCACACAGAGAAAAAAATTTCTCACACCCATAAAGATTTTTACTAAAATGTAATTTTAGAATTTTGCTAAAGCAGTACCTAACTGCGTACCATTACCTTTTATTTCTTTAATTGAACGAACCGTAGGCTCTATGGCTACGCCTGATTTCTTCTCCTGTTTACTCTCTACTACTATGTTAGCAATTTTGTTTTTTGTTTCCTCTGAAAGTTTTTTTAATTCTTTTAGTTCTTCAGAATCATTCTTAAGTTTGCGAATAATTTCTAGTTGTTATAATTCGTTTTGAGACTTAACAGCATTTGATATTGCAGTAGCTGTACTGCCTATAGCAGCTGCTCCTTTTGCAGCAGATGAAATCAAATCTTTATTATTTTTAATAACATTAACGATACTTCCTATGCCAGAGAAGATGCCAGCTCCGCTGTCTACACTATCTCCTTCTTTTTGAATAGTTTCTACATTGTTATAATGGTAAACAGATTTCATAGATGGTTCATGAGCAATTTTTTTATTTGAAGCAAAATTTTTAAGATTGTGTATATAAATTATAGGCATTTTTTAGGAATAAATTTAACTTATGGGAAAAAATATTTACGTGTGTGATCGGCTAAAGCCTCTGAACAATGTTCTATCAAGATTTACGTGTGTGAATGTCCAACAACTTCGTGATAACTTTATTAATTTTCTTTTGCACTTTATCTATTGCGTCAAGCAGTGTGTGATGTTATTTAATTTCTTTTCTATTAACTTGCATTTTCTGCTGATTCATCTTCAACGCCGTTTTAAGAGCATTCAATTGTACTTTAAGAACATCTAACTGATTTTTGACAGCATCTAACTGTTCTTTATTTCCTTTAGAGTTTTCTTGTAAATTTTTCTTTAATTCATTTTCTAAATTGATTTTAAGAGTTTTCATTTTATCAACTTTTTGATTTAGTGAGTTTACTTCATTAATTATTCTATTCATCTTTTTCATTTGTTGAGTAATTTTAGAACTTAATTCATCAGCACTTTTTTGGAATGTAGCTTGTAACTGATTTAAATTTTGAAAATTTTTTTCAGGAAGAATTTCTATTTCATCTTCTAATTGTTCTTTCAATAATTTTATCTGAAGTTTATTTTTAATAACTGCAGATTTTAACTTTATAGAAAGTAATGTCAAAATTTTTGATTGTTCTGAAATCTTTTTAAAAAGTTTAGCTATATCTGCTTCTAGCTCTCTATCCTTTTTATCAAGTTTTAATAATTTTTCGTTCAATGATTTGTCATTAGTTTAAGCAACTTTAATTCATTCATCAGTGGAACCAAAACATCGTTTATATATTTTTCTTTTAAGTCATTGATTTGTGTATCAACATATTGTTTATTTGTTAACTCTGTATTTTGTTGCGAAAGAATCGAAAGATGCAATGGACCAGATAAAACGTCTCCAGTTTTCATGATATAATTTTCTATTTCTATTTCTGATTCACGATTATTCGGGATATATGCACCTCCACCAACATTTGGCAACATCATTTTTAACAATAAAAAAGTAATTTTTTCTCACATAAAAATAAAAAAAATGGAAAAAGCAAATTTTTAAAAAATTATATTCGTCTGTATCATCCTGTTCTTCTTATTCGACGAGATCATCGGGATTTTAAAATAAATGTTTTGATAATAATAATAATCCATGTATAGATGTTAATGTTTTGTTTGAATTGCAAGCCGAAATATTTAAAGAACAAACAAAAGGTTTACCTTCTATAGAAACTAACTATTGTATTTTTCCAGGAGATCCATTTATAAAATTTATGGATATTGTAAGTAAATATAATGATGTGGCTTATGTTGAATTAAATAAAGAAAATATGGTAATTATTACTCATAATAATGATTATGGATTTATTAGAGCAGTGCTGCCAATTAGTAATACTGATTGGATAAAAAATAAAATAATTAATTATATTAATGTTTCTGAATTAGTTAAAAAATTAAAGTCTTTTTCAAAAGAAAAAATTAGATTATTTGTTGATGAGTTTAATCAATACAATATTCATATAGAAAGTAAAAAACACAATGAAGAATTATTATGCCAAGTTTATTATAGAGATACAATTTATAAAAAAGAAAGTTCTGATATGCCTCAGAGATACGATAATGACACTTATATAGGATTATATTCAAACTTAAATATTAATTTATTAAAATCTTGCATAAATGGTTTGGCGCAGCAGGAAAAAATTTATTTGTGGACAACACCTTATACTATTAACAATGACCATAATCATAATAATTTTAAAGAATCTTATAATAATAATGATGATAATATAGATGATGATTCTGAAACATCTGAAAAAGGTGTAAATGGTAACAATGATTATAAAAAATATTAGTAATTATAAAAATTTAAGTGAAGAAAAATTTATATCTCAACATGATATTAATATTACATATGATCAAAATTCATCTAAATTTCATTTTCTTACAATTGAAAATAATAATGATGGAATAGTTGAAGATACTATTAGACAACTATGTGTCGGGTCTACAAAATTGAAATTAGGATTTACATCTAATCAATTTAAAATTTTATCATCTTTAATAAAAACTAAAAATGATTCAGATTATGGTGGTGTTATTAAATTTTCCAAAAGAGATCAAAGACCATTATTTTTTTCAATTATATTATTATCTAATCAAAAATATAATTTAGAGTTAGATATTCCAGAAAGAGAATGGCATCCTATACCAAAAAGTGTAATTTATGATGTTGATGAAGAATCAATAGTTAGTGAAAATAAATTTAAATTATCTTTTAACCCTTACTTTACCATGGGGTGTCTACACACCCCAAGACGTCGCATCTTTTGTGTACTTCTTTAACTGGATAAAGTCCGATGATGCCCTCCCAGTTTATCCTTGAGGTGAATATCAATAAAAAGTTAGAGCAATAAACTTTTTGAAGTATGAAGTCATTTCGCGGTGAAAATGTTTTTGAAAAAATGTAGCGCTGTTTGCCATGGAGTGTATCACACCCCAAATATATTTTTGGTGACGAACAACAATGGAGGTTTATGATTGTTTTCTGAATGATCCTAAAAAACAATTGGTGTATTCAATTTTCTACAGTCAACAACGTGGACATTTTATGATAGCGTGTTCAGCACACACGGTCGTTTGACAAAAAACACATCTTTTTTTAGACTTTCTGTCACGTTGTCTTGGACAATGATCGCATCGCCTTTGTTTCGGTACCGGTTGGATGATAGGCCTCATTGACAACCTTGCCGGCTCAAGTGCGTTGCCCTCTCAGCAACCAATAAGAGACTTTGACAATTGAAGTAGAAAGCGTTTTCAAACTTGTCCACTTCTTTGTTCATATTCTGGATGCATGTAGAGGAACAAAACCAGTGTGTTGTACGAGCAGATCTTCAGCAAATTCATGTACAAAGTCAGAGGCCAACGATTGCTTTTTCGAATGCAATTATATTTTCGCACCAGTTGGTCTAGTGTGTCCACACCGCATTTTCCTTTAATGTAATCAAGAATGATTTGAGGTTTTCTTGACTCATCACTTGAAATGTCGATGTCGTGATGGTTGGTTGACAGAAGAATGACTGCTTTATTTTTCTTCGGGAAGTAGGAAACCATTGTTGCTTTGTCTTGAAATCCGAATACACTGGTAAATTGTTGCCTAGTTGAATCAGGCATAATTTCCGAAGGTAATTCGGTTTTATTACGACGAATGGTGCCCGTCATAGTCATTTGACGTCCAAGAAGATTTCTTGCAAGCTGCGAGCTTGTAAAAAAATTGTCCATATAGATGTGACGGCCAGATCCTGTGTAGAAATCGGTCAATTGAAGTGCAACACGCTGACCTTGATTTCTTTCCGGAACATCACAACTCTTCCTACGCAAGGCTGCAAATTGAGACAATAATATGTCTTTGAATCACATAACGCCCATAACTTTTTTCCATAGCGGCCTGGCTTTGAAGGGATGAACATTTTAAAATGACAGCGCCCTCGGAAATTGACAAGCTGTTCGTCTACAGTCAATTCAGATCCAGGTGAATAGTTAGCTCGAAATTGAGTCACAATTTCTTCGAAAATACGGCGCAAAGGTGCAAATTTGTCTTGAGAATGTCTTTCACTCCGCCAGCAATCAAATCAAAGATAACGTAGAAGTTGAATAAATCGATTTCTGGCCATGGAATCATTGAATATTGGCCTTCCCTCGGCCGCACTCCAGAGGTCAGCCAGTCGTGTTTTGTTGTCATGCAAAGCGCCATCAAGAAGCAACGGACCGAAAAAAGTATATAGTTCTTCTACATTTGTTTCTTTCCAAGTATGTGTATCCTCGCTAGCTTTTTTATTGGTGCATTCAGCTATCTTTTGAACACGATTGGGAGAAATGAATAATTGAAGGCTTCCTCAGGTGATGAACCACAGTGTCTTTGAGCATGCTTTGAGCATGAAACTTTGATTTCGAATGATATTATGAATTCTTGCCCTTCCTCCTTGTTGTAGTGGTTTGCGGTACCACTTCTCAGAGCCACTGCGAGATTTCATCGTATTGTAATCTTCATGGATTTCAGCCACCATGGATTCAATTATCCTATCAGTGTCGTCTACACTGTCTTCGTCAGAATGATCAGATACTGTTGTTGTTGGGTTATCGATGACTATGTCATCAACATCACTATCCAGAGTTTCGTCGCCTTCGTAGTCGTCATCTGATGAGATCTGCTATAACAGTCTTTCTAATGCTTCTTCAACTCCGTAACTTTTCTCTCCAGTACTTGACGTGTAGTAATTTTAATCAAATGTACAGGAGAAATGAAAAATGCAGACAAGTTAGATATAGGCAATAAATTGTTAGGACTCTATGATAAGATTCCATGGCATAGTGGTTAGAGCTACAGACCATGAAGTAGCATGACACAGGGTCGAGTTCTGAGTCAACCTACCTTTTTCCCTTACATCATTTCTAATCTAAAATCATATTTTCTCAATTACAAATGCAAGAGTCAGGTATGTGTATAGTTAGGATGCGCCTTCGAAAGATTAAAATTTCAGATTAGAAAGATCTGCCGTTACATCAGTCGATTGTCCAACATATAGTCACTTAGTTTTTCAAGATAAATTAGAGTTTCCTGATACTTCGTTCAGTAAATACCATTATAGTCAGAATCCAATAAATTCATACTCACTTTTTCTTGACATATCCACCGCTATATACAGACAAACTTTTCACAAACCGTTTTAGAAAGAGAACGTATGCAGGTGATATAATGCCAGTCATAAAGCAGGTGAAGGATTTTCCGAAACGGTGATTAAATTTAATTCAATTAAAACAAAAACTTGCGAAAACTGACTGATTTATTCGGGCTTCTAGCACTATTTAACAGTGTTCGAAAATCTTTTAGTATGAAAATATTGCTAAGATTGATTAAAAGCATTTACAACAACCGATTGTGAATTGGGGTGGATCGCACCCCATGGTAAGCCATGTTACTTTTTTTCTTGGTGAAGTAAGGGTTAATAAGACTTTATGTGATAAAGAAAATAAAATAACTAAAGAACGTGAAATATATAATAATATATAATAACTCTCAAGACCTTGATATTAGAATGTTTATATCTAAAATTAAAACTCAAATTTTTTCTTTAAAAAATAAAAAAAATGGAAAATACCAAGTTTTATTGTAACTTATGTAAAAAAGTTGCAAACAAAAAGAAGTTATCAATCTCATTTACAAAGTAAATTGCATTTACAAAATGTAGATCGAGTTGATGAAGGAAATATATTAAAATTAAATAATTATAAAAACTATCTAGAAACATTACCTACTGATATAAAAGTTAAAAAAATATTTGATGATTATTCACATTCGGAATATAAAAAGGTTTTTAATAGTGAAGATGAGTCCATACCAGATGGAAGATATTTATTTAGCGATACTGATGAATTTAACGAAATAGATGAATTTGATGAAGCTGGAACAGATACAAAATATTTATTTAATGAATCTGTTGAACATAATGAAACCGATGAAACTTTTTATAATGCACTAACAAACTTTTTCAAAATATTTATGAAATTTTTCAAATGTTATATGAATGTAGAAGTACTTTATACAAAAAATGGACCTGATGGAATTCCTGAAGAAATAATACAAGGACATTTTACAAATTCACAAGAAATTCATAATGTAAATGATATACAACCCATATTTGAATCGATGATAAATAAATTAGAAAATTGTATAATTGAAGCCCAGTTACGTGAATCTGGTTGGAGATTTGTTGAAATACTATCTAAGAAAATAGTAATTGATAAATATAAAAATAATACTGGTGGTAGTTATGTTCCTCTGCCTTTCAGTTCACCACAAATAATCAACATAAAAAATGAAGATGATTATCGTTTTCTGTGGAGTGTTATAGCACATTTGCATCCTGCAAAACATCACAAAGAAAGACTAAGTCATTATAATAAAGAAGAATATATGAATTTGATCTCTCTGGTGGCTTAGATGAATTTCCATTTGATTATAATAGGTTAATAAAGTTTCATAAAAAGAATAAAAATTTAATTGAAGTAGATGTTTTTGAATTTTAATCTGAATTATGTTTTTATTGGTGATATTACTCCATTTTACTCAGATTCAAAAAAATTTTATTTGAATGATAAAAATTTATGTCAATCAGAAATAGTATATAATGATAGAGGAAATTACATGCATCATAATATTTTTTACCAAGGAAATATAATATGTACTGAAAAATTTGAAATTGTTACAACACTATCACCAATAATGATTAATCATAATAATTATAAAGGCCGTAATTATGATTATGATTACAATTATTCATCTTTATCTTTAGAATATCAACAAAAATTACAAAATTTAAATAAAAGTTTACAAAAATGTAAAACAGATTATCAACAACAAACAAAAATATTAGTGCAAGAATATGGCCATAAATATCAAAATAAGATAGAAACGATTCAAAAATTAAATGAAGACAATAAAGAATTAAATAATGAAGAAAATGAAACCAATCAAAAAATTAATGAATGTTTAAAAAAATATCAACAACAATATAAAGAACAATATGATAAAGAATATATTTATCAGCTACAAATATTAAATCAAAATTTTCATCGAAATACATTTAATCTTACAAAAAAAATTGATGAAACACATGAAATATATAAAGATAAATTTGAAAAATTAGAACAGACAAAGCAACCAGCACAAGCGAATATATTATATTATCAGGGTCATTTTATATTGTGTAAAGATGTTTCTATATTTGCGAAAACATCAGATAATGCTAATTTTCCCTGTCTCCTATGTATGACGAGCTTTAGAACTAAAGAAGAAATGAATAAACATTTGGAGAATTGTCAACAAAATGAAGCAGTTGAAAATACTTTTCCTAAAGATGATTATTTAATTTATAATACACATTATTTGAAAAGTAAAGTACCCTTTACTATTTATTGTGATTTCGAAGCATATAATGTTAACATAACACAAAATTCTGATAATGGTAATTATGAAAAAAGTGCACCTGAACAAAGTAAAGAAAAATATTTATTTGAAGAAAACCATTATGTTGAGGAATGTACATTCATTCAAAGTATCCTGAATTATTTAAATCAGAATATTATCAAAACTATGGTGAAGATAGTTCAGAAATGTTTACAAAGAAAGTAGAAGAATTACAAGGACGTTCTTCACAATTGCTTGAAACAAATATACCAATGCTTCCATTAACGGATGAGGAAAAATTTAATTTTGTTAATGAAAAAAGTTGTTATTACTGTGGAAAAGAATTTACAAATAATTATAAAAGTGGCGGAGGTAGATATATTGATAAAGTAAAAGATCATGATCATCTAAATGGATTATATAGAGGTGCAGCACATAATTCTTGTAATCTTAATGCTAATAAATTCAAATATAACTTTGTTCCTTTATATTTCTACAATGGTTCTAAATATGATTTCCATTTAATAATGAAAGATTTATTTTCATCTGAAAAATTACAACAACAACAAATAAATGTACTATGTAGACAAGAAAAAGAATATTTTTCAATACAATTAGGTTGTATTAGAATTTTAGATGCATTTAGATTTTTTACTCCTTATTCATTAGATGTTATGGGAAAAACTTTGAAACCTGAACAATGTAAAATATTAAATAAATATAATTTAAAACCTTTAAAAGGCATATTTCCGTATGAATATATAACTGGAGATATAAATAGAATAAATGAAATAATGAAAGAACAAAAACTTCCTCCAATAAATAAATTTAAATCAACATTAAAACAATCACAATTATCTGAAGAAGACTATGCAGAAGCTGAAAAGAATTAGAGAGAGTTAAATTGTAGAACAATGTATGATTATACAATGAAATATCTTCAGATAGATGTATTAATCCTTACTGATCTTTTAAAAAACTTTCGTGACATGTGTTTAGAATATTATGGAATAGATCCATGTTATTGTTATTCTACACCAGGTTTAACATGGTTAGCAGGATTAAAACATACTGGCATTAAACTTAAACATTATAAAGAAAATACATATGATAAATTATTATTTTTTGAATCTGGAATTAGAGGTGGAGTTTCATCAGTTTTAGGTAATAGATATGTTAAGTGTTATAATAAAAAAGTAAATCCTGATGATTATGGAATAATGAAACCTTTATCTCCAGAAGAAAGCGATCAGTTTATAAAATTGTTTAATCAAAATATAGAAAGACTTATATCAAATGGAGATAGTCAAGCAGCAGTTAATGAATTCATGAGAGAAAACTATTTGTTATATTATGATTTTAATAGCTTATATTCTTCTTGCATGATACAAGAATTACCAACAGATGAGATGGAATGGTGTAATATTCTTGATTATCAAAAAACATATGATGGAAATTATAATCATGGTTATATATATGAAGTTGATTTAGTATATCCTCATGAAATAAAAGATAAAACAAAATATTTTCCTTTCTGTCCCGAAAACAAAATTCCCAATATAGAAGATTTTTCAGATTATCAAAAATCTTTAATTCCTAAGAATTACAGACCAACAAAAAAACTTATGTTAACACAAGGTAATAAAGGAAAGTATGTTGTTGAAGGAAGAATGCTAGATTGGTATTTAGATCATGGAATGTTTCTCACCAAAATACATCGAAAACTATTTTATCAAAAAATCTAAATGGTTAAAAATTTATATAGAGTTCAATATTGAAAAACGTAAAATAGCTAAAAGAAATAAAGATGATTTTGGAAACGTGTTCTTTAAATTAATGAATAATGCATTTTATGGTAAGACTTTAGAAAATGTGCGTAATAGACAAAATATTGAAATAGTTTATGATAAAGATAGGTCTCAAAATTTAACAAGGAAACCTACATATAAAAGAACTACTAGATTCAGTGATGAACTATGTGCTGTACATTCACGTCGAATCAGCGTAAAACATGATAAGTTTAATTTTATTGGATTCACTATATTAGAATTTGCTAAACTATTTATGTATAGATTTATATATGATTATTTAGCACCTGTTTATGGCAAAAACTATAAATCACACTTTACAGATACGGATTCCGTTTTCTTAGAATTGACAGTACCGTATAATTCTTCACTTGATGAAAAAATAGATAAAATAAAGGATTTTATTCATCCTTCAGAATTATGTAAAGTAAAAGATGAGTTAGGAAATGAAGATTCCATATCAGAAGCTATATTTTTAAAATCTAAATGTTATTGTTATAATACAACTAATAATATTAAAACACATAAAACATTAAAAGGAATTTCAAAGGCATCAGTGGCTAACCAAATAACATTTCAAGATTATAAGAATACATTATTTAATAATGAAATGAAAACAGCATGTAATGATAGACTTAATTCAAAGAAACATAAAATGTATTTAAAAGAGGAACATAAATTAGCATTAGATCCATTTGATGATAAAAGAAAAAATTTACGTGATGGAATACATTGTAACTACTTTACCTTTTCAAAGTTTATTTATTATTATTTAAATCCGTCCAGAAAGAAATAAATTATTCGATCACTCCGCGAAAATATTTTCTATAACTCTATCATGAATTTTTTTATCAATATTAATTGTAATGAAGCCATAATCTTTTGACCAAGCATTGTTACACGATTGTTAAATTCATCTTTATCTCTTATACATAAATCTCTTAACAAATCACTTAGGTTTCTTGCATTTATTTCAAATAGTATAAATATATTTGCATTCTTTCTAATAACACTTCCATCTAATGAATACATACTTTGTGTTAAATAAAAAACACTACAGTTGTTATGTCTACCTCTTGTGAAATAATTTCTCTGAACTGACTGATTTCTATCATTAACACAATCATCAAAAATTACACAATGTTTCATTGTTTTATCTAGTTTACTAGGATCTTGCATATTACCACTATCATCTATTAATTATATCTTTTATAATGGATTCTACTAACTGATTATTTTTTGCTGCTTCTTCATACCACAAACTTATTTCTTCTTCATATTCAGATTCTTCATATTCTTTGAATAATGAAGCAATTGCTGTTTTTTAAGATTATTTTCAAATCCATATTTTAAAAATTGATAGACGGGTTGTTCTGCTGTTGTTGTATAAATGATAAGATTGTCATAATCCAAAAAGTTGGGTGTCGTTAAAATTTTAAATAATAGATACGTTTTTCCACAACCTGATCTTCCACAAATAACTGACAAAACTTTATTAGATAAATTTGGATGATGATTGAATTTAAATTTTTTTTATTCAATGGGAACACTTCACTCATTTTTTAATGAAAAAATTTTATTTTTATTTTTAAAGAAGAAGAAAAAAATTATACTTCTCTAATCAAAAGATTTATCATAATCTTTTCACCTCCAAAATTTATTTCTTGTCCTTTCTCATCAGTGATTCCAATGTTTTGACAATGATCTATCATGATTAAAATCAACTTGATGATTTTCGTCTAAAGTAAGAGAAAATTTATTAACTGCCGGTTCAACTGCAAAATGTAATTGTTTCTTTTTTTTAAATGGTATACCTAAATGTCTCTTAATTTCATTTGATATTGATTCAACTTCGTAAGAACCAGGAAGAAAACTTAGTATTTTCCATGTTTTGCCTTTATCAGTAGAATATCTAAATTGGTCATTCACATCTTTCATAACGTTTTGAATAGTGTTAAATGTGGAGAAACTAGTCAATGCAATTTGATAATTTTTATTTTGTTCTAAATGTAGAATGGGTTCTAAATTACAAGCGTGTGATGAAGTAGGTGTTATAATTTTTAACGTCGTACTAAATTTTGATGAACCCAAAATCTCTGTTAGATTTTCTAGATGATTATTAATTTTGTCTAAATCTGCTGAACACATTTTTTAGTTAAATTTTTGAATAAACATTTTTTTATAAAAAAATTAAAAACAACAACATATTTCAGCTATACTTTTATAATCTTCTTCATTTAGAATCTGTTTTTCCAACAGTCATTTCAATATAGCATGAATTTCATTGAAACTAGAATTATGTCCTTCTTTCTTTGAGGAGCTGAAGGACATTGTATTTTAAACTTCCTTTTTCTTATCCTGTCATTTACCCTTTGCTGTTCATGAGTGCGCTTGCACCCATGTACTGCCGTCTCGCTGTCTGCGCCGATGTCGATCACGTGACCCTCTGCTGATAAGCGGTCGTCAGCGCGCTCGCTTACTTAGTTCATTCCTCGTGCACTCTTGAACAAGGCGGTTGTCCGCGAAAATTTGAGAATTTTATTAATACAGCAGCTTTGGCTATATTACACTGGTGTGTTTTTCTTTTGGATTTATGAGAAAATGCTGCTAAGGGATAATTTCAACTTGCTGAAATGTCCTTCTTTTATTGCAGATATTAAAATATTTAATCTATTTAGTAATTATTGTGGATCATCTGGTAAAAATACAGTTGTTTCTGTTTTAAAACCTTTTCCTATTTTAACTCCCTTTGGTAACAAATTTTCTAATTGTTTATAACGTCTAAGAGATTTTGCTGCACCAACTCTATCTAACATAGCTTTATATTTTATGAGATCTCCTACAGCATAATTTTTTAAATCTGCTCCTCTTAAAAGATCAAGAAAATTTCTGTCTAAACTAAATGGAGATTTATCTGGTGAAAAAATTAAACCTCGAAAAGGTTGTGGAAATATTTCTTTTTGTCCGAGATAAAATCTAGGTATTGTTTTTCCGACTATAAATGAAATAGAATGTTCAAATTGCATAGATTTTGGCAATTTCTTATTAATGTTTGATTCTAGTAATCCATAGTCATCTAATATAGTTTTGTGCTCTGGATCTGTTATATTAATTTGTTTATCATTATTTGTAAGTTCTTTTTCAAGAGTTTTAAACGGTTTCATAGTTTTTTAAAATCAGTTTTTACTTGCTCGGTTTGCTGCATATTTTCAAACATATCAGATTGAATACCAGCTTTTATCATTCTATGTTGAAGATAATTTTCCTTCATAATATATCTTTGTTTTATTAACTCTTCTAATTGTTTAATTCTTTTAAAATTATCAGCTCTAACTTTATCTATTTTTAAAATATAATATTTGAATTTTGTGGTACCATTGGAATACAACCAAAACATTTTACTGAACAAATTATTTTATTATTGCTTTGTCGTCTGACATATTTTCGTTTTAAGTTTTGTTTAATAAAGTTTTTAGTTCTTTTAAAAAATTTTTATCATTTTGTTCATTAGAAATTTTACCATCACTAAAAGTTTTACCATCACTAGAATTTTTATCATCAACTTTTTCGGTCTTTAAATGAAATGATATTTGATTTACTTCATTAGCTATTTGATCAAATTTTTCAATCTTATCTAGCGTAATAACATTATCATCACATACTCTTTGAAAGTAGTAATGTAATTTGTCATAGACTTCTTTAATGCCTAGTTTTCAATGATTTTCGTTTCTTAGTTATTAAAGATTTATCTAACATTGTAATAAGTGAAGTTGTAAAAACACCCGTACCTGTTAAAGCAGTAGCAACTACTAGAATTACTAAAACACCTGAAGATATAACAATTGCTAAAGCACCTAAACTTATTGTTAAGAATATGCCAATTCCTTGTGTTACATTCTTAACTTAAGACCATCTCTTTCTTAATTTATCATAATGCTCTAGTCTTAATAATAATTGCGTTTCCTTATTTTTCATATAACGTACTCTATCTTTATGTTTTTCTTTATTCAAGTCAGTTATTTTTAATTGTGATAACGAAGGATGTATTCTCGGGGTTTCTTCCATTTTCGTCGTCGCCGTCCCGTTGAGGTTTCTTCCATTCCTGAGGTTTCCATTTTTAAAGAAATATTTTTCCCCTAGACATATTTTAAATATGAATTAGAGGGTTCTTAACCTGGTTTAGACATAAAAATGATTAAAAGTTCATAAATTTAGGGATAATTGGGGTTATTTTAACTACTCCTAAAATTACCAATTTTTATGATTTTCGGTGTCCTGGAGCGGTCATGATTTTGAGGAGAAAATAATCATAATCTCAAATTTGAGATTCTCAACTTTTATGATTTTCGGTGTCCTGGAACGGTCATGATTTGAGCAAGAAATTAATCATAATCACAAATTTGAGATTCATAACTTTTATGATTTTTCGGTGTCCTGGAACGGTCATGATTTTCAAGAGAAAAATTGTAATTCTCAAATTTGAGATTTTGAAAAATTTGAAAAATTGGGTATTTTTAAAAACGCCTACATCTATGATTTTAGGTCTTCACAACCTGAAAAATGACCAAAATTCTTAAATTTAGTCGCTTTTGAAAATACGAAAAAGTTTGAGAATTTTGTCCTGTCCTGGAACGGTCTTTTGCCCATTACTATCCATATGAGTCGAAATAGTAATTGTCACCATTTTTATTAGACATGCCCGCAGACCAATGTACTCCTTTTTGATCTGACGTGTGAAGATTTGTTACAAAATTCACTTCAGGTGCATCTTTTATCAATAGTAATTCATCCCTCATCAATAGGTGAAAATTCTTTATTCCCAATTGATTTGCAATTTTCTTAAGATCAAAATTAGTAGTTGTTTGCTTCCCATATAATTTTAAGAACTGGGTTTAACCAAAGACTCTGGGAGATATCTCAGTCAGATTTTCACGATTCATTTTAAATGAAATAAAAATGTATAACTAGTTGACAGGGTGTGATGATTTACTATAATAATACAAAAAATTCAATAGCACTTTTGGAGATGATTTGCTAAAATAATACAAATAATTCAATAGCACTTTTGGAGATGAAGCAATAATAGCATCAAATAAATCACTATTTCCCTTGAAGAATGAATTCAGTTTTCTCCTGATGGCGATACATGTGAGGGCGACGCATGTGTTGGTTGTTGCGCTGTGCGTTCTTCCTCCATTTGTGAAAGAACCTGCTCATAACTTGGTGGATTAGATGGACGTTGCACGATGGACGATGGTCGTTGGCGAGTTTCTTCAATTAAAACTTCATCTTTCTCTTGCAATGAAGTTCTTTGTAATGAAATGTACGCCTGCTGTCTGCGTTCTATTAAGTTCAATATTCTTTTATCAATTGCATAATTGACATGTAAGTCACCCAGATTATGAACAATTTCACTCATATTTATGAGAGAAAATATTTTACTCCGTGGTTGGAGTCTGCCTATTTGTCTTGTTATTTCAGTAAGTCTCTGCCTTTTCATTTCCAACCGTAAATCGCGTTCTCGATTTCCTACCATTGTAAAATAACAGCACAAACAGACAACTGCAATTTTCAATGTAACTGGTTTGCAAGAAAGTGAATTCAATAAACTGCACATCGTTTTAAAGTAACAACCTTCAAGCGCAAATAAAACGTTAATTTTCCCTTCAATGCGGGTTGTGAAATTACATTTACACTATGGGAACAAAAGAACAAATACAATCTAAACACAATAGACATATGAGAGAGAGAGAGGATAAATGAATGAATGAATGAGCATTTCTCTTCATTTTAATTTCCATAACAATATTTCATGCGACATTATTTTGAATGGAAAAATACACCGATTGTCGAACCATGTCGGCACTTTTATCGACAGCCATGTCGACAAACATTCTGACACTTTTTCTGGCTCCCAGAACGGTTTTGGTGTAAATTTCCATTAGCGCTGAAGGTCATTCTATTAAAAGCATACGGGAATTATTCTCATTGAAGACAAACAATTGTTTTAAAGAATGCATGTCATTGTGAATACAATATTCCTGTAACAGACAGGATCGAGAGAGAGAGAAATAAGTCACGCTGCTCCGTAAAAGTTTAATTGAGTTGTCCAACCAAACAATGTCATGGCATGATATACATATCATATAATACGGATCAACAAAGACAATGAATAGACATCAGATCACTCAGTCAATTAGCCGCATCACGAGAACAATTGTCAAGTGCGATTGTCAGTTATGTCGATGAGTAAGAGGAAAAAGAGATCTCATCACGAACAATTCCGATACTTTGTGTTACATTCTTAACTTTAGACCATCTCTTTCTTAATTTATCATAATGCTCTAATCTTAATAATAATTGCGTTTCCTTATTTTTCATATAACGTGCTCTATCTTTATGTTTTTCTTTATTCAATTCAGTTATTTTTAATTGTGATAATGACGGATATATTCTCGACGTTCCTTCCATTTTCGTCCCCATTGAGGTTTCTTCCACTTTTGTTTCATCCATTTTTTTAATAAATATTTTGAATACAATCTTCTGGTATATTGAGACTACTTAAATTTTCGATTACGTGATATTTTGAGACAACTTAAATTTTCGACCACGTGATATTTTTCGACTGCCTAAATTTTCGAAATTTGGAGACTACCTAAATTTTTGAAAATTTGATGTTTCGAAAAATTGTCACTACCTAAATTTTTGAAATTTGGAGACTACCTAAATTTTTGAAAATCTCGCAAGGTGTGACATCCGGTGCGAGGGAAGCGAAGCGATGGATGTCATACCCTATACTACTGTCCACATCACTATTCAGATTCAAGAAATGAAACATTAATTTACTGTGTCATGAAATCATGCCGGTGAAAATTGAATTAAAAACTTGAAATTTTAGCCAAGAAGATACGAATAATACCGCGATTTTTTCATGAAGGCTTCCATTATAATACGGAGCATGAAATTCCCTTGATAATCAGCTTGATTTCCACTTAGTTTGGATGATTATTAGCAAATATTCACTCCTTTTGATATCCAACTTGTTTCATACTACTTATGTAGGAAAGTCATCTCGGTAGTATATAAATTGGCAAATTTTGACTTTTTTTCAAAAGTGTGATATCCGTACAAAACTGAATCTTTTAATATAAAAATTTTCGCTGTATACAGATACTTTTTTGAGTCGACACTCTACCTATATTTACTTACTCTATGGCCTGCAACATAAAACAAAACATTTATTTTCCAGTCATTTTCCATATTTTTCATGTCAATCATCCAAATGGAGTATGAAAATTCTGTATCACTTTCATCAACATTATCAACAGCAATATCATGGTTATGAGGAATTTGCTTTTTAAATGCCCTGAAATCAAATTGAAAAAAAGAACTGCCATCGGCAAGTACATTGGCATGAACAGAAGGTCGGATCATATCATTCATCACGATGGTTACCAACAATCACCGACGGGTTATTGTTGAACCCTCCCCCTTCTGGCGAATCTTACTGAAAAAAATTTCTAAGTGGTCTTGTGATATCTTGTACGGGAGAAAATGCGAATAACCACATCCTTGCAAAAGATATTTGGATAGTTCAGCAACTGATGAAATACTCGTAGTAATCAAAAAACCAGTTATACAAGCTTTCCGGAGGAATTGCAATAGAGGAACATGTCTATCAGTATGTAAGTTCTTCAAAGTTGATAGAGGCATCTCGAAGAAAGGAATCCATAATCGGGAGTTAGCGATAGTTAATGATGATTTCGTTCCCTTTTGATAGCGATTCCGACTATTAAGTCGATCGAATAATTCATTAATCATCCTGATAGAGTCGGAAGTTGCTTTACTCCCATCAAACCCCTTAACACCATTTTCGCGTAAAAAGTCAATGGTATCTGCAACTGATTTACTTAGTGTTTGAGCAGCAAGTGGAACCTGGATAGAAAAACATAACGTTATTTTCGTCCTAAGAAATATTTTGAATCAAAAGAAAATTCATTCAAACTTAATTAGAAGAGCTGGAAATGTGTAATTGAAAACTAGCATGTACAAGCAATTATAAATCAAGTATTAGTAGTCATATCTTAATCAGAATACAAAAGCCATTAGCATGACAAATTTATAAATCAAAATATCAGTAGTTAAACTCATAGCAGTATAGTAGTTATAGTATAGGCATCATACATAAAAACATTTCCATGGGAAGTTAACAATGTAAAGTATCGGCATATAATAAGACAGTATAGTTAGCATCATCATCATGCACAAAAGCATTGCCATGGCAAGTTAATAGATTAAAATATCATTGATTAAACTCTTTATGCTTATAGATGAACGTTCCTTCTATGAAAGGCATATTCTCACCTTCATGATTGCCCGTTTGTAATGAATATGTTTTACCCCCAACTTATTTGCGAGAATCAATCAATCTTTTGTTTGTGATTAATGAAAATTTTCAATGTAAATCCATTTAATTTTATTGAATGTACCATCAGAATCTGTGCGAGAAAGAATTTGATAGTCATGCAATAGATTTCTCATCAACTTTAGCAAATGACACGCATCAAAAATTCAATAAATTTTTTCGTTTGGCCTGATAAAGAAATGAAGGCCATGTTGGTCGTGAGGCAAATGGAGCGCGGTCACATGGTAACAATGGTATGGGTGCAAGAAACAATGAAGGGGAGCGTCTGGTGGACTTTGCGGATTCGAGTGATTTAATGATGGCAAATAGGTGGTTTACAAAACCAGAGAAACAGCTGATAACCTATAAAAGTGGACGAAATGAATCACAAATTGACCTAGCATCAAAAGGATCACAAGCTGCAAAGTTATCTTGAACGAAGCTGCGGTCCCTCAGCACCGTCTTCAAGACTGACTCTACCAAGAGACAGTAAAAAAAGCAAAACGAAATCAAGATTAAGTGGTGGAAACTGGCGGACAGAGACATGGCGACTAGATTTGCAGAGGAAGTGACAGAAGAAGTGGGTGCGTCAAAGAAAGATTGGCCGGAAGTAGAGAAAATTATAAAAGATTGTGGTAAGAGAGCATGTGAAACCATTCGCGGTGGCCAGTCCAAGCAAGAGCGCGAAACATGGTGGTGGAATCCTCTGGTACAAGAGGCAGTTCGAGCCAAGAAGAAGACTTTCCAAAGATGGCCACGGTGGTCCTAAAATAGCCGATTAACAAAAAAATTACAACAGACATAAATGATACACCATTCGAAAGCTTATCGATAGTGAAAACTCATGAGGGAAAAATAAAAAAAATCTGTCGATATATTTATGAGTAGTATCACAAAACGTATTTTTTGTATTTCTATAGCAATAAATCATCGTTTTAGTTGATTCTACAACTGAAATTGTGATCGAAATAGGGATCAATGAAGCAATACAGGCCGTTTTATTTTTATTATAGAAAAACAGAGCTATTAAGACCCTTCAACCATTCTTATGTAGTACTACATTTTATAAGTAGTGAGTTTAGGACATATAATTATTTTTATCAAAAAAAAGAATAATTTTTATCATATCTATAGTTTCGTTGCAGTCTACAATCACTATTAACTATGCAAAACTATCTATACGATGTAATAAGTATACAATATATTAACTACACAAATCACACTATACAAAATTATCTATACGATATAATAACTATACGATATACTAACTACACAAAATTGGTTAATTATCACTATCTCAGAAAATGATATCATTTATGGGTTGATTTTTTATAGGCCATATTCCCTTTCCCCTTATTTTTCCGTTTCATTCATCTTTTATTTTGCAAAACAATCGAATTGATTAAAAACTATACGTTATATTATAACAAGATATTTACCAAAACGAAAGCTTTAGCATAACATACATGCAATATTGTAAACTTGTAAATGAGATGAGTTGTATTCTTGTACAGTTGGGAGTAGACGATCATTGAATCTTTCATGCGATTGTGGTACTTTATATATTTGCCAGTGCTTATCGAAATCAGAATGAACTGATTCAAAGGCCTGTTCCGACCAAGTCCAAGTCCTGATTGCTTCAAATCACAAAACTCACTGACATGAAAAAAAATCGAGTGAATTTTAGGAGTCGGTCGCAGACGAAGAACTTCAAAATTTTCACGGAAGGTAGAGATCCTGTCTTTGTAGTCATCACGAAGACACTGGCCGAAACAGCCGACGACAACGTCATTAAATGACCGGAAAGCTGCCACGAAGTCCTTGTGCTCATCCGGAACAATTCGTTCAAGTTTATCGATGTGGGATAGCAGCTTTCGGCACCCATTTCCGGCGAATGTTCCACCATGCATGGCCTCCTTTTCGATATTTAGACTTGATGGCCACTCAATCACCTCAGGCCATTTCTTCTCCAAGTTCGAATAGAGAAAGTTAACTGTTCCAAGCAAGAGGTGCAGTTCTGGAGGTGGCAATATATCCAAAACGTGTGTGTTATCTGAATACTTGAACATCGGCGCGTGCACACAATTTCCATAATCTTTCGCCTTGGCAGATCCTCTCTCCGATTCGACGAATTGCCAGTACTGGGCACGAATAGACCCCAAAGTACGAAGATTGCCTTCACAAAATAAATTATCCTTTCGTGAATCACACCAAGTACAGGGATGAAGGCATGAGTGGGACATAAGTCCAACAACAATATTTGCCAACTTGAGATCCATACAGAATGTGTAAGGAGGTAAAATCTCGGGCGTCGTGAATTTCAGTAAATTCCACAATATGAGGACATTTCGGTAAGATTCCTGTGCCTCAGGAACAATTGCTAGTATGAACAACTTGTTTACGCTTGTGTTCTTGAGACTTTTTGATGCAACACCTTCGGAGAGTTTACTTCTGGTCGGCGTCATGGAATCACGGTGATCGGAGGACGATGATGACAAACGGACAGTCAAACAAATCTTAAGAAATCCACCACCGGAATCGATCCCAATGATCGATTCAAAATTATTCGATGCGACGCGATGCGATCTGTCAGTGTGCTCACATCACAACAATAAATAACCGGAACACCGGATGCTGTTGGCCATTTGGTTGAGGAAACGACGTCAAAATCACGAATCTCATAAAGAAAGTAACTGTCAAGTTCATGAGCCTTCAGCTGGAGAGTTTCTCTGATGAATGGTTCTGTCACTTTTCGCGTCCCAAATGCAGATCGAATATGCTTTCCAAGAGTTTTTGTTTGATTTGTTGACAAATGCAAGTCACTCTGAATTTTGTGGAAGTCTTCTGCTGTCATCTTTTTCTTTGGAAGTCTTCTGCTGTCGGAGACGGAAATGGATAATGGTCTTCCTCTTTCAGCCAACAGGGTACAGGAATCATCATTCACTTCACACTTTTGAATCTTGCCTCGAATAATTGTTGAAGCTAACATTTCTCCGGAAGATGAATCGCCGTTGTTGGGACCTGTACTAGACGCAAAAGATAGCAGATTCTTTTGCCGCTGACTCTGGGTACAATGGTGGGGCTTACCCCTGGCGAATTCTGAGAGGCAGATGGTGCATAAAGTAATCGATGATGGACTAGAGTCACAAGAGTTAGTAGGCAATGGCCCAGGCTTCTTCTTTTCAACAGTAGAGTTGGACAATCCAAAGTTCTTACTCGTCGATGCTCTCGCAATATCACACAGTAACCAAGTGCATTTGTCAGTAGTTCTTGTCATTCTTCGTTTCAGCTTTGAAAAATCGAACAATTTGATCTTGTGAGTAAAGTCGCCTCTTCTGTACTCGCAAACGATAGTGTAACAATTACTGCACAGTGTCGTTGGATAGCGTTCGTCGTCGAAGTCAATATTGATAATGGAGCGTTGAATAATTTCTCGTATGGCAAAAGAAATATTTCTCATAACCTTTGTCTTTGAAAAACATAATAAACATACACATGCTCTGCAGTCATTGTGTGATCTAGCATGCGTGGGCATGTTGTTGAACACAACGTGTGATGATAATTGAAGAGAACCAGCTATATGTATAAGAATAAAATCAAATTAGAAATTTGAATCTATCGATCAGTGAAGCTACATACATACTGCAGTTATATTCGTGTTCAACACGTACTTGTCAAAACGAGAAGTCTATGCTGGAATGTCATTCAGAAGTCGAAATTACCGTAGACATCTATCGATTTCCGCACATTGCTTTGTTGATTTCAAGCAACAGTTGCCAATATACATACACATCGCATGCTATGTAAAGAAATGCATTTGACTTATGTAATAGCGCGAGAAAGCTTATCGCAAATTGAAGAAGTCGATAATGAAGAAAGGGAATAGGTAATTATTTATGATTTCTGATCATAATTATCTCTTGGCTTACCTGCTTAAATGCTACTAAATTTACAACGAAAGCAATTTAAGTTGAATTTTAGGTGACATTATGATATAATTATATTCTTTTTGGTAAATTTATTTCAATGTCTTAAACTCACTACTTATAAAATATGGTACTTCTTAAGAGTGGTTGAAAGGTTTCGATCAGTCTGTTTTTCCATAATAATGATGCATTGCTTCATTGATCCCAATTTCGATCACAATTTCAGTTGTAGAATCAGCTAAAACGATGATTTATTGCTATAGAAATACAAAAAATAGGTTTTGTGATACTACTCATAAAGATATCGACAGATTTTTATTTCGCCCTCATGAGTTTTCACTATCGATAAACTTTCGAATGGTGTATCATTT
The DNA here is from genome assembly GCA_907163375.1 of Prostheceraeus crozeri. NCBI lineage: Eukaryota > Metazoa > Platyhelminthes > Polycladida > Euryleptidae > Prostheceraeus > Prostheceraeus crozeri. The sequence continues at coordinate 26,554 of CAJQUW010005415.1, read as the reverse complement.
ATGTCTGTTGTAATTTTTTTGTTAATCGGCTATTTTAGGACCACCGTGGGCAGAAAACGGATGCGATCGAAGACTTGGAGTATTATAGGAGAGCAAAGAAGAACGCCGAAATCGAAGTAGCAAAAGCGAAGGAAATGGAAGTCGAGCTACTATACCAGAAACTGGGCAGTAGAGAAGGTGAAAAGGCTATCTACAGATTGACGAGATCCAGAGAACAAGCTACGAAAGACAATTATGAAGGATACTATGTGAAAGATGACGGCGGAAGTATGTTATGTACTCCCCGGGTAAACATCGAGAGGTGGAAAGATTACTTCAAGGGGCTGCTAAATGTGTTCAGGCCGCATCAGTTTGGGGAAGTTTTTACACCTGTCGAAGGACTGGTCCTCCGAATAACAACTGAAGAGGTTCTTTGTGCTCTGTCCTGTATGGCGAACGGCAAGATCTGTGGGCCCGATGGAATACCTATAGAAGCCTACCGAGTTTTGCAGGCGGATAGGGTGCGTCTGCTGACGGACGCAATGAATGACATCCTTACGAGAGGCTCCATGAGCAACTGTTGGCGAGAAAGTATCCTGACCCCTATCTTCAAAGGCAAAGGTGATCACATGGTTTGCTCAAACTATCGGGGCATCAAATTACTGACGCATGCACTTAAAGTGTGGGAAAGGATTATTGAGAAGCGGCTCAGATAGCTGGTTGATTTGGCTGACAATAAATTCGGATTCAGACCAGGTTTGGGAACAACAGATGCCATGTTTGTCTTGCGCACCACAATGGAGAAGTACTGTGAAGCAACACACCACTCCACATGGTTTTTATCGACCTGGAAAAAGCATATGATTCAATTCCACGTGAAATCCTTTGGAATTGTATGAGAGCTCGCAATATCCCTGAGGTATATGTCAAAGTGATACAAGACATGTGTACGGGAACAACAACGAAGGTGAGATCCAAGCAAGGTCTAAGTGATGCGTTCGAAGTGAGTGTGGGACTCTACCTGGGATCCGCCTTAAGTCCGTTTCGCTTTGTCCTGGTCATGGACTCGATTTCGCAAGCGCAGAGAACAAGTCCACCGTGGGAGCTGCTATACTCAGATGATATTGCCCTTGTGGATAGTTCGAAGCTATCTCTGGAGAGGAGGCTGAACCAGTGGAATTACACCATCGAGCAATATGGACTTAAAGTAAATGCTAATAAGACTGAGTACATGCCTACCGAAGACCACGGCGAAACGATGTTTCTACCATCAGGACAGGTGAAGAAGGTCGACCATTACAAGTATCTGGGGTCTGTAATAGATAAAGACAGCACCATCGACAAAAAGGTCAATAGAAGGATTCAAGTGGCTTGGGGAAGCTGGAGAAGATTAACAGGGGCACTATATGACAAGAAAATGCCAACAAAATTAAAAGCAAATGTCTACACAACCATGGTGCGACCAGTGATGCTGTATGGAAGCGAGTGCTGGGCTGTCAACGAGAAAAATCGCCAAAAGATCGCCACAGCAGATATGCGTATATTGCGAAGCATCCTCGGAGTAACAAGAAAAGGTAAGATAGGAAATGAAGACATTCGCAGAGCACTCGGGATTCATCCGATTGATGGGATCATGAGGTGGCACAGACTGAGGTGGTACGGGCACGTGGTACGTAGACCTAGCGAACACCAGACCCGGCTAGCGTTGGGAATGCCTGTGCCAGGGCCAAGAAACAGAGGGCGACCAAAGAAGACATGGCAGCGCCAGGTGATGGAGGACATTAAGATCATTGGAGCCTCAGCAGTGGATGCATTAGAACGCTCGAGATGGAAGAGGAAAATTAGGCCGCCCCTTCACAGAGACAAGGCCTTTCAAGTGAGCAAGGTGAGCCTGATAAAGAAATGGGACATAATTTCATTTTTCAAAATTATTCCAAGTGTCTCAGCTGCCTTGAAATTCACACTGTTTGCATCACAAACAACAGCTTCAACAACAGCACCAACTTCATAGCATTTCCAAATAATCGTCTTTATTATTGATGCCAGAAATTCACCGGTCAGTTTCCTTGTAAAAAAATAAGCCACAGGTAACTTGAGTTGTCTTTTTAGACCGACAAGTTGGAAGACCAACGCATATTTTGCGATAGAATCTGACTTTGACCCACAACCGAAATCTTCACCGCCAACAAATTGACCACTGGCAAAAATAGAAATGTACAACCTTACAATTCAGTCACTTCGAAAACAAAATTCATATGAGGTCAATCGTATAAGACATGAATGAATCTATCGCAAGATTTTCATGTAAAGTGGAAGGAGATAAAAATACAAATATACAGAAACATAGAAATACAGAAATCGCATGCATGTTGTTTGTAACTGAAAGTCGATGATATTAAGAATGAACCTTGCGCGGTCGTAATCAGATGGTTTTCGAATGCTCATTTCATCGAATAATAAACTAAATTCCATAGGATTTGACGAATTTTCAAACTCATGAGCCAAATATTAAAATGGTTGGTTCAGTAAACCAGGCTCACAATCAGCATTCGAGATCCATTCTGTAATCCGAGATTCGTGAGGCAATGATAGCACTTTTCGCACAAATCGATAAGCCGCCGGACTGTAAAAATGTAGTGCAATGGCAAAATCTTGCAACATCACACACACGCTTTCCATTCGTTCGATTGCAATTCTTTATCTCATTTTTGAGTAGACCAAGTGTCAAACCACCAATTTTTTGCAATTGTTTATAGGAGTCATCAACAATGATCCAATCGTTTTTGAGTGGCGTCTCAACTTTTGCGCTTGACGTCTTACATTCTTGCGTAATACTGCGCATTTACACCTGAAAGTAATATTACTTGCTTATTAAACTTGTTTATATGTTTTCTTGAAGAAAGTTGTTGGTATCGCACAATCATATAACACAGAGGTACAGCCATTAACCTGCTAGACACCGTTTTATGAGAATTTGGATGGTGGCATAGTAAAAGATTTAAGTAAGAGGCGAATAATTCAAAATTATTATATAGAATCATTTTGCAAGTGCAATTTTTATTTAATTTCATCATTTTTATAATAAGTTTTAATTTATAGTTTTTGTGCACTTAACCAATCCTAAGCAAGATATTTTAAAAAACCATAATTGAAGATTAATGTGCTCATGAAATATATAAATAAAACCGAGCGCTAAGTCAATGTGAATATGCAGTTTCAAGAACATACCTGTTAACTTGAATACTTATGTGCTTTGACTGTTCTGCTTCTCCAATTCTTCCTTGGTTTCGGGTGCTGAGTCGGTCGATGAATCAAAATATATGACTGATTCCTCAATTGAGATGTTGGATCGATCAAGAGGTGCACGAGGAGCTATTTTTGGTGGGGTGTTCAAATAGGACGGATAACTATCAAAGACGCTGGGAACTGCATCATTTTTCAAAAAAAATTTCTTTCGAAACTAACTTTCTCACCTTTCTTTCCCGAAGTTTTGAGTTATCTTTATAATCACTACCAGCGAAGTGAGCACTGCACACGAATGAGACGTTTTAAACGGGGATGAAGTTCTTACTTTTAATTTTACCGAACCAAGCTTTGAGAAGATCAGGATTACTATGCGGAAACGAATGAAATGATAAAGTTGAAAATTTTGTTGCTCGATTAACACAGCGAGGAACACAACAAGACGCAACCATCTTCTAAATTATTTCAGTTAAGAATAAAATTATATTTAATTATATTTTAAAATAATATTTACTACAAATGGAAGGCTCATCAGTTTAACATCTGTGAACATGTTGTCAAAACATGTTAATTTTCAAGAATTGAGTGCTTCAGTGATAAAAATAATGTGTAGGCGTCAAATTTTGATTTTATCAGCATCCTGTCAATCTGTCACATGCCTGAGGTGTCACACATGTGTTAATTTAGCAATTAAACAAAATATACCATGATGTAATTCAAGCAAAACATTATCATTTGCCGATCTTCCATGTTTTGCCGTTTGCAACTTCTTGCCCAAGTATTTTCAGCGGCCGTTGATGTAAACAGAAAATCGCGGCTTCAGTGCAAGCAACGGTAAATGAATGAAAGCAGACAGTCTTCCCTAATCCTAGGACTGTGGGCCTCTCTGACAAGAAACGAAGTCGGGAACAATTGGGTTGCGCTTCGCTTTCTATATTTCTATATACCTCGATCAAGAATTGCCGAGAATTTCATTGCAAAAATTGGAGAAGGCAAAGCAGTATATGTCTATCGGAAAGCCAATATTGGCGCGGGCGCGTGCGCTTATGCCTCACACGCACACAACTCTCTTTCACTCTGTCTGAACATCAATGCTTCTTCTGAACACACCACTAAGAGTGTGTATCTAGTTGTTCGAAGAAAACAGCTGTGATTCGAGCACGCCCTGCAGAACTGGTTACTCTGAGAATGAGCTCATGATTTTGAGACCGAAAGTTGGAAAAGTCCTGGAGGAATGGTGAAAATGAGATAGACTACTACATCATGAGTAACAAGAAGTACATTATTCAAGACAGTGAAGTGATTCAAAGAGTGAGCATTGGAAGAGATCACCGAATAGTGAGACGCAGAATAAAACTGAATATCAGGCTAGAAAGAAAGAAAATGATGCAAAGTAATGTAGTAAGAATCAATACGGAAGCGCTATTTCAAAAGAAAGAAGAATACCAAATTGAACAACGGAACAGGTTTGAGATACTTTCCAACTAAAATACGTCGGAAAACGATGTAGAAAAAGACATTCGGATCATTAAACAATGTGCGGAAGACGTAGCTGGAAAAAGAAAGAAAGAGGGACAAGAAAAGCTGAAACCTGAACTGAAACAAAAGCGTTGCTGAAAAAGAGAAGATTGATGATAGTCGGTGGAACGGCAGGAAACACCATCGAATACGCAGAATTATGCGAGATCATCAGAAAGAAAATAAAGAGAGGACTTAAGGATGTATAACACAAGACTGTTGCAGAAAGCAGTCGAAAGAAATAAAGGATTGAAAGAGGCAATAAAGAATAAACTGAACTTCGACTGCTTCATTGAAAAAGGCGGTTGGAACAGTCACAAGAAATAGAGACGAAATTTCTGAAAGTTATGCCAAATTTTATCAGGAGCTATACAATGATAACGATGAAAATATGTAAACAACACCGACAGAAAATGAACCAATCCTCTTAGAGGACGAAGTAGAAAAGCCTATCAAAAACATGAAGAACGAGAAAGCTCCAGGCGAAGATGGGATGGCAGTTGAAATGATTTAAGGCTGGGGAACAAACAATTATAAAAAAGCTGACAGAAATGTTTGACCCATTAGTGCCGAATGGTAGATTTTTCTACCACGTCACTTTTTAGCAAATTTACAAAGGTTCCAAGCAAAAAATGAAAACCTATACTCATGATATGCACTCAGGAGATACTTCGTCATAAATGAAATTAATTAGTTTTTATTATACTTTCCTTATTTTGTGGCAGGAAGCGACTTTGCAATGCGTACTTAGCTTCACGATGTCAATTTTCACTTACATGTTTGACACGCAAATATCATCATGATATGCTAGTAACATTTTGTCAAGGTTGATGCATTTTGGTTGATTATGTATGTTTCCTTCCACCTGAAGTGTCAATGACAAAATAAAATAGTGCAACAGTGAAATATTGATTAATTTGTGTGAGGTAGAAAAATCTACCATTCGTCACTTGCCACTCCAAATCTACATGATGGCAACACAAACTAAGTACACTGTATTTACTGTCTGTCCTAAAGCGACTGGATTTTTCTTTGTTGGCCACAAGTATGACAATGTAGACGACTGCAGAAAGTGTGAGAGCTATGTCATGGTCGTAGATATCTACAATTTTGAATTTCCCGTTGGGTTTATATCATTGAAAGCAATAGCCTTCCCAGTCACTTCATGCCAGCCACTACCATGATGAAGCCAGTACGAGAAATGACATTAGATGAAATCGCCAATTTGATTGCCGAGGACTGGAGTGATGATGTCGCTATTTTGCCACCTATCGAAGATGCTGGAACAATGATTATTTTCTGAACGTCACCATCGATGAAATGAAGACTTTTGTTGCTTTGATACTGCGGTCAGGTTGCTTCCGTCTACCATCTAAACGATTGCATTGGTGCAAGGACATTGACGTTTCTTCAGAAGGAGCATCTCAGTGTATGCGCCGGGATCGTTTCGAAGCCATTCTACGCTATTTGCATTTCAATAATAACTCACTGATCAACAACGATCGATTCTACAAAGTTCGCTCACTCTTTGAATACTTCAGCAAAAAATCGAAAATCTTGCCATTTGCGAAAGACATCAGTATTGATAAATCCATGATCAAATATTCAAATATAAAAAAAAGTCATGGTTCCAAACAGTACATGCGAGCAAAGTCGATCAAATTTGGATATAAGTTATGGTCTATGGCTTCTTCGGATGGTTATTTGTATCATTTAGAATCGTATTGTGGAGCCGGAACGCGGATCAACGACTTTGGCTTGGGACACGGAGGAAATGTTGTCGCATCATTGATTGATGAATGCCGGGTCAAACCCGGACCTCATGTGTATTTTGACAATTATTTTTCCTCACTGAGTCTTCTAGACCATCTTTCAGAATTGGGAATTTCTGCAACTTCCACTATTAGATCCAATCGAATTGAGAAATGCCCTTTATTGGACAAATCACCCATTCGCAATAATGGACGGGGCTTCTGTGAATCTTACTCCGATGGACAAAATGTCGTCACCCAGTGGATGGACAGCAAAAGTGTCACAGTGGTTTCCAATACGCTCTCTGCGAATCCACTGAAAGCTGTGCGACGCTATGACCGATCAAAAAGAAAATACGTGAATCTGCCCATTCCGCATGTGATCTGCAAATACAACGAAAATATTGGTGGTGTGGATCTCGCCGATCAGTGTATAAGCAATTACCGAATCACATCACGCTCCCGGAAATGGTATTATCCAACATTTTCGTGGATTTGCAATGCTCTGCTGGTGAATTCATGGAGATTCTATCAAGACGTGAAAGACAAAAATAGATCCCTGTTGGATTATCAACGTAGTGTTGTGATTTCACTTACTTCAAATCATGGAGAACAAGGACGCAGAGTTGGAAGACCATCGCTCCTTTCCAGAAATATTTCAACTCTGCGATATGATGGCTGTAATCACTGGCCTGTCAAATCCTCCGTCCCGAGTAGAAGATGCCGTGTTTGCAGTGGGCGTACAGATTTGAGATGTGAAAAATGCAGTGTGGCATTGCATCCCAAGTGCTCTAAGTTGTTTCATACACAGAAGTGACAGACATGTCGTATACAAATTCTAGTATGTTTCGATATACATTGTAGTGTGATTTTTCGCAGAATACGTTTTTTGAAAGACAAAAATCTGCAAGTGTTCGCATGTGTCTAGTGCATGTTTTATGAACAGATGACTAATTTCAGAGCATCTAGATGTTGTTTTCATTTTGAATATTGAATACTAGGTAACTATAACACCAGTAATTGCATCATAAGCTGAATTTAATATGTAGCTGAATTTAGTATGCAAGTGCCGAAAGGTCGATTTTTCTACCACAGAAAAAAATGGCTCAATTTTTTCAGCAATTATCTTCCTATGCTCATACCCACTATTTAGCATATTGACAGACCTAAATAAACACGATGACAGATAAATCTTCGATAATAAAAATTCCGGCACTAATGGGTTAATCAAGCAACAAAAGAAGAAACGATGCCAGAAACATGGAAGAACGCGATAGCACCACTCGTATGCAAAAAAGAAGACAAAATGGAACTGAGCAATTACCAACCAATCAGCCTTCTATCCTACGTCTACAAATTATGTATGACAGTCGTCAAATGAAGAATGTCAAATATATTGGAGCACAATCAACCCCCTGAACAAGCTGCATATCACAGAGGATATTCCACTACTGACCAATTCTACACGGTCACACAAGTCCTTGAAAAAGCAAATGAATACCACATACCTTTGTATATGGCCTTCATTGACTGCGAGAAGCAGATTGATGGAGAAATACTACAAGTAAATGAATGCCATTACCTTGGAAGATGGCTAACAGCAAATGACGAAATTGGCAGAAGAATAGATCACAGAATAAATGTTGGTTGGAGAAGGTTCGAACAATACGGCAAGCAACTCAAGCACAGGAACATCCCAATCAAAGTAAGTATGTAAGGGAAGCATGCAATCAAAGCATGATTTGTGGGGAAACCTATTATATTACTTTTTCGCCAGCTCTTATGAGCAGTTTTATTTGATATCTCAATTGATAACAGAAGAGTATTGGAATATTAAATGAAAAGGGTTGAATAGCTATGTCAAACTATGAATCAGCAAAAAATTACATAGTTATCCGTAGACGTTTTGAAGACAAAATACAGATGAAGATCCATTTCTATGGTTAGAATGCTAGATTTGATTTGGCATAGAAATGAACGGATTATTAAGGTGCAGTGAATCTTCAATTATCCTGATACCGATTATCCGGTTTTCGATTATCTAGACGCAATTATAGAATCCATTCGATTCCCCGTGATTCCATCAAAACATGTGCATGTATGGAATCGAATGCTCATTTTAGCATTGCTCTCCACTTACATTAACGTACATACACGAAGTACTCTTGCTTTACCTGCATCTCATTGGCTCAATGTACGGTTCTATCCGTTCTCTGAGCCAAATAATAGACAAGCAGCTAAATAATTGTAGCATAACTAAGTAGGCTGTGCAGTGTGCATGCTAGTCAAAGCTGGGATACAGCTTTGATAAATCACTTTCAATTCATTGTCTCGGTTCACGGTCATTGTTTGTATACGTGCATGTATGTGCTTTAATAGGATCGACAGTGAATATATGGCAAACATGTACAATGGATGCTCATAATTTCATTAAACTGTCGAAGAATCGGAAGCAAATATATCAAGTATTACATTCTAGGTAGGCATGCAGGATGGATGTATATATACATACAGATTATATAGATATATGTAGATCATATTCTAGGGGCTTTTTTGGTATATAATCAAATGTTTTTGAGCTAGGCGCACAAGCTTTTGTTAACATGGATTTAAAAATTCGCTTATCCGGATCTTTAACGGACCTATTGGGTTTTGACCATCCGGATAATCGAAGATGCACTGTACTTAATAAGCGACTGGAAACCACTCATTTCTTCTATACGATTGATGTGTGGCATATGATTGTATTCCTATATGAACGTGTTGTGAAACGTACCATATCCATTATAGGTAAAAAATGTTACTAAAACAGCAAGCAAGGATTCCTTTCTTCTCATTCCAGGAAATATTTGCATTAAATACATCTTAAATATGTAGATAAACAATATCTAAGCACCAAATGAAGCAATTTCTCCACTGGTTCATCTTTAAGGCCACAACATTCAGAAATGACATGTCCATCAGCAAAGTTAGAATGAAATATGAAAACCTTGATGAATTTCATGTAGGATTCAACTGGAAAATTGGGTTGCTGCCAAAAATTTTAGCCACAGTAACTTTTTGAAATTGGTAAATGTGAATCTCTGAAAATCATCTTGGCGAAAAAAGATGGCAGACATGTCGCCAAAAAATTACATTAGAGTAATGAGTTGATTGCACACTTATCACTTTGATCCCAATATGCCGGAAACGAAGGTCGTTTGATACAGTCATACTGCCATCAATGACGTATGGTGCAGAAACGTGGACACTGACAAAACGACAAGAATGGAAACTGGCTGTGGCACAAAGAAGGATGGAAAGAGCAATACTAAACATCAGAGAAAGGACGAGAATCATTGACATACCGAGTAAAATCAGAACGATGAAGGGACACTGGACAGGACACCTAGTCAGAATGAACAACAACAAATGAGCCAAGAAAGTAACGGACTGGACGCCGCTAGAAAGACCAAAGCGAAGAGGAAGGCCAAGGAGAAGATGGAGAGACGATGCCGAGGACAAGAGCGGAATCAACTGGATTCAGGAAGTACAAGATCGAAGAAGCTGGAGGAGGAAGTGGAGGTCATCTGCCAGCAGTGACTGATGATGATGAACAATACATATATTACCTTTCAAATGATCAACCTAAATGATTGCCTTGCTTAGTGCCATCCTCATCCTGAGTGTCGGGGATCACGGACATGTGCACCATTGATCTCCATCGGCACCTTTGCCTCGCCATGGCCGTACATTTCAACAACGATCTACGGGTCCATTCCTTGATGTCGTCAGTCCACCGGCGCCTTGATCTTCCACTTGCTCTCCTGTCGATGATTAATCCTTCGAGAATGTGAGTGCTGATGTTGGTCGCCCTGATCACGTGGCCAAAGTACTGCAGCTTCCGCTTTCGAATGGTCATTATCAACTCTCGCTGAGTCTCTAAATCCCGAATTATAGATTCGTTGGTACGATGGGTAGTCCAGGGAATCTTCACTGCCCGCCTGTAACAAGTCATTTCAAACCAAAGTGTCCAAAATAGCTACGCTACGTTTATTTTATGATATTAGCTCATAAAAAAATGATTTTTTATGGGTGTGTGCTGCACTCACCTGCTCGCACCGAAAATTTTCGAAGTCATGCTGAAGCAATTATTAGTAGGCCTATAGGTGAAACATTATTTGTTAAAATAAAGATGGCCTACATATTCGCAAGAGGAGCAACAGCGGGATATTCACAGCGAAATAATAAAAATTCTTAGAGATTTTGCTGCCAAAAATAATTTGTCTTGAGCTTGAATGCCCAGTAAATTTCCGTCATGAAAAAATGCTATTCATGCCTATTACTTTCTTGGAGTATTGAAATTGAAATATTGAAATATAATTGAAATATTGCTTTAGGAAGTTACTTTTGATCATCCCTATGTATGTTCATTTTTGTCAACATCGTGAAGCAGTATGAAGCAATCAGTATTCAGTACTCTATACTGCACTTTGAAATGCTTAATACCGATGTCAGATGAACATGTACGGTGGAATTAATTGATAATTATTGACAACGTCTAGACAAAAACTTGAATGAACAGCACTCGAAATTTGATTGGCACAAGTGATCTAACCAAAAGTGAAACGTTTTGTGCCTTCTTCTATATAGCTTTATAATACAAATTTCGGTTGAAGGCCTTTTGTGAATTGATGCAGCCTATGATGTTCAAACCGATGAAATCAAATCTGCGTCACAAATGCTTTCATCTGCATCTGAATGTTTCGTGTTGCTTTCCTTTTTCTGTTGTGAATATAATTTTACTTTTCAGTGATTTGCCGAAAGCCGAGGAACTATTGTATTAATTGCTCAATATACTCGAATGCAATTAATACAAAGTATCTGCAGCTTAAGGCTGGAGCGTCATTCAACATTTTTCATTATTTCATCACTAACAAAAACAGTCATTTACGTGATGCATTAATAATTTAATGACAACATTTCAGAATTTGACTATTTTTTTATAAATTGTTATCTCAACACGGATCATCCAATACTGCTATTGATCATAGAAGGAAATACAAGGGAATACTCTGATGTAAGAAGAAAATGAGATGTTAGGATGTCAATAAAATAATTATTAAATTTCACATAGGATGCTTTCATAATCAGATGAAAAAAATAGGACTAAAATGATACACAATGTTGGTAAGGTCCATCATGTTTCCAACATACATTCATGAATGGAAATCTAAAACTGATCAATGAATGTATGTACAACTGGTCATCAATAAGAAAATAAAGTATTTCTAGATTCGATACAAAGATTTTCAGATGTTCAGTGGGCAAAAGTTTGTAAACACGTTCATACACAGTACATGAATACATGTACAATCATAAGTACCCCACCTCCCTCCTTAGATCGTATAGAGTGGTTTGTAGTCGTCTATACCTTAATAATCAATTAATTTCTATGCCAAATCGAATCTAGCGTTTTAACCATAGAAATGGATCTTCATCTCATGTTTTTGTCTTCCAGATGTCTACGGATAACTATGAAATTTTTCACTACTTCATAGTTTTGACATAGCTATTCAGCCCCTTCCATTCAATATTTCATTACTATTCTGTTGTCAATTGAGATATCAAATAAAACTGCTTATAAGAGCTGACGAAAAAGTAATATCATAGCTGTCGCCACAAATCAACCATTGATTCCATACTTCCCTTATATACTTACTTTGTTTCAAACGAGTGGAGTTTGTTGATGCTGCTGGCCTTTAATGTCCTGGCCTCACTACCGTGCAATACAACGGGTCGCACTAGAGTCTTGATGAGATTCATCTTAATGATTTTGTGCAAAGATCGGTCATTATATAAAAACTTGAGTGATCCAAGTATATGTATCGTTTCACTTGCTCCAAAATGACCCCACGACACCGTATCACCAACTGCTCATCTGTCGCCGTCGTCACCATCACTTTAGTTTTTCTTGTTTTGATCTACAGATGTGACTCACTTGAGGGCCTATCGCCCTCGTCTACCAGCTCCTGAAGATCGCGTGTAGAAGACGATGTCATCCGCATAACGCAGATTGTTGATGTTCTGGCCGCCGATGCTCACTCCATTCGATTCCAATTCATCCGTAGAATGCCTCATGACGTCTTTTGATTAGAAATTGAAGAAAATCGACGGGATAAGACATCCTGGCCGCACTCCTAAATGATTAAGGCTGTCCACACAGTTGGCCATAAAACATGGCCGCGCATTTTCTAACTCTTTTCTTTCTTGAATGTAGAGACACTTCCTGTTCGATTTCACCTTTTAGACAATGCCTTGAAATTGTTATTTCAGGCTTCAATTTTGAAAAATATTTTTCGTGGAATTGATGGGTCCTAATCAGTTAAAACACATACATTTTTTTAGCGGGCTGAAATTAATCGCTAAATGTAAATAGTAATCGCTAAACTGTAATTAACAATATAATAATGATTTTATTATGTGAAGAAAGGAAATTTCCGGCTGTGTCATAACATGCAAAAGTCAGTCTGGTACGATGACTATCCGAAGAACGATTTCATATTGATTACAAGTGATTTTTTGTGTTCAACTTTTGGCATTGTAAATTTTGATGCAAATTAGAAGATTTAGAAGTCAACATTTTCAGCGCTACGTGTGCCCACCCTTAGCCTGCAAAACATGCCGCAGTCTTCGTGGCATGCTCAAAATAAGATTCCAAATAGTACTTTGTATCTTTGAATAGTGCTTTGCATCCCATTCTTGTTGTAGAGCTCTAGCTAATTCTGCAAGACTGGCAACGGGAGGATTGCGAAGTCTAATCTTTCGCCCAATTTCATCCCATTAATGTTCAATGGGGTCAGATAGGGCTGGTCAGATAGGGCCTGTTGGACAACGCGAGAGCGATGAGGAGCAGCGATGCCATCTTGCAGTCGTCATGCATTCTCACGAGTTCCAAGAAGGTCCTCGGCCAATGGAAGAAGGCTTCTTCCAAAATTCAACGATAGCGAAGTCCATTATGGGAGCTTGGCAGAACTATCAAAGTGCTTCGACCATCAGAACAGATGCCTTCCCACAACATGACAGATCCACCACCTTGTTGACTAGTCTCGCAAGTGAGATCGTTGCCTCACCTTCGTATCGTCGAACTCGCATCCCTCCATCCACAGGCTTTAGCAGGAAACGAGATTCATCTGTGAGGATGATTCTCTTCCACTGCGTTTCTCGGTAGTGGCAACGACTCATCGCCCATCGCATCCTAGCTTGACGATGACGTGCAGTTAAGAGAGGTCACCGCAAGACTCGTCGAGAACGTAAACCAGCACGAAACAGAAGCTTGCGAACTAAACGATTGCTGACCTCCTCATTCCAGCAATTCTATAGCTAAAAATGTATATGTTTTCACTAATTAGGACCTACCAATTCCATGAAACAGTATTTTTCAAAAGTGAAACCTGAAATGGCAACTTCGAGGCATCGTCAAAAGGCAGTTGAGATTTCGTGACTGAACTCGAACAGGAAGTGTCTCTACATTCAAGAAAGAAAAGAGTTAAAAAATGCGCGGTCATGTTTTATGGCCAACTGTGTAATGCAATTGAGGTATAATTGAGGTAGGAGCATTTCAGTGTCCATCTTCGCACTCCCTGTGAAAATGGCATTGAGGTGATTCCCATGGTTCTCAATCTGGACTCGCAGATATCTCAAGCTTGACATACTTTATGTTCTGAGCTGCATGGGCTAAGCAGAAAATAATCATAGATTTGAATCTTCTACAGATCAAAATCTTGGATTTTTGATGTCATAGATTTTAGGTTCAGTAACGATGATCATCCTAAATCTAGGCTGTCATTTGAACTGTAATATATCTTCATTAAGAGCGTAGACAAGCTATGGGACATCAAACGATGTTTGAAAGTGTTATGCTCTTGATAGATGTATCATGCATGCATTCGACAGAATTTGTTAAAATTTGTCTACGTCTTCCATTACGCAAAGATTAAAAAATTATATGAGTATACAGGATACTATGAGTGAAGCTCAATATCTTCTGCATATTTGTCTCCCGAATTGTACAGAATGTCAAATTTGAGTTTCTCTGATTACATGTTCTATTCACTTTTGGGCATATCAACTGTGACGTTTGGACTAACATTGATGGTTGTGATAATTCTCTTTTGTTTGCGTGATTGTTTGCTTTCACAAAGTTCAGCAGAAGCGGAAGGAACTTTGATGTCAAATGATTGGTTAAGAGATCACACCCAAGAAAAAGCATGTCATCACGAATTTTGCACAGAACATTGTCCATTTGCTGAACGACGCTTTTCATTTATCATATAATTTAAGGAAACATCTAAAGTACTGGCTGCTTGACAGTAAAAAGCCGAAATGAACATCTCACAATCATACTATGGAAGGAAAATGTGTTTCTCCACTTTGTATAGATAGGCGTCGTCTTCCAGAATTGTCAGAGGAAAGTGTGACTGTCTGTCGTTAAACTAGCTCAAAAGGCTGAGATATTGCAACAATAAATTTTAATTCAAACTAATCAACTTCTTTGAGAGTTCTGACTATGGACACTCATCAACAAAATCAATGTTACAGGCAGAATTTGGTGCATCAAATTATAATGTATTTTTCTTCCCTCGTTGGTTAGTTGATACTGCAATGGTGAAAAATTCTTATCGCAGGAATGACGCGATTTCTAGTGCATCATATATAAGGTACTTTGCAAATAAATCGACTTCATAATAGGACGGGAGCTACTGACACTTTCTTCCTAAGTTCACGCACAAAGGGCTTAATAGCATGGATTTGTAGATCTTGAAACGCTGAATACAAAAATCAAATTCTTGAGTGTCACAGCTAGTCGCTTTCGGTTATAGGCACGGTTAAAAGATTCCCATTGGAATCCAGTGGCAAAATTGAAGAAATATTTATGGATTGTGAAACGCTTGGCAACTTTCGTACATTTTTGTTCAAATTTCATGGCATTCTGATAAATAGTTTCTTTTCTGCAAAAGAAAATGTACTAAATTTGCCAAATGTTTCACAATCCACAGATATTTCTTGAATCCTTTAACTTTGTCTATAACCGAAAGTGACTAGCTGTGACACTCAAGAATTTGATTTTTGTATTCAGCGTTTCAAGATCTACAAATTCCTTTGTGCGCGCAATTAGGAAGAAAGTGTCAGTAGCTCCCGGACTATAAAGAATATTACATATATATGTAATATGAATTTATATGTGATGAATATATATATATGTAATGAATTTTATATAATATATGTACATTTTCATGATACAGAGTGAAGTGAAAGTGAAAGTCTGATTACTGAAAGTAGATTTCTACGGTCCTTCTTCAATATCTGCTACCATGCAAATTGGATACCAATGATGTGAAGAGGAGCATCGGTTGTTACTCTCATCAAGTCTGGGAAGATTGATCAACTCCAAATTAACTAGAGTTGTTCATAGAAAATGGACCACCTTTTTTAAAACAATATTCAATCGGTTCTTCTGCACTCCAATCGTGTCGGACATAAGCGAACCATGCATCATATAAATGCTAATGCTCCAAGGTTCAATTTGACGCACAATTTAGGTCAATAGTTGTCGAATTGTGGTGACTAACAAAAAGAACAGAAAATTCAATTTGTACTTTTTGTTTTTCTATGAAAACAGCGACTGCGATCTTGATAAAAGTGATGCCATCTGCAAAATCTATTCAATTAGTTTTTTAATGGTATAGAAAAGTACGAAATTGGATATATAGAGCTGATCACAAAAAATGGATCCCCTTAATGCTGTCGAAATTCAATCGATTCTTATGTCTTCCAATCGTGTCGCACATCATAGTGTCATGCATCCATCGAGAGTTTGTATTCTCAGCTTTCAAATGAACTATATGATAAAAATGAATATCTAACTGTATTTGCTGAGTAGTGCTCAAAATATGAAAATCGACTTTCATTCTAGAATTAATTGCCTAGTCAGTTAAATTAGAATTGCAACATTGCTGGAGCATGATAACATAAATTTTATGACCCAAGTCATTTTCGCGAACCGTTTCTTGAACATTCTTCTTCAAATCACTATTCAAAGCGAGGTCTGTCAGAAAATAAGCTACGTGATGGCAAAAAAATAAGTGACATAATACGTTTTTCATGCATTCATTGATTCATTCATTCGGCACATCACCACAAACACAATGTTTAAATAGGTTTCATAACTGCCCTTTCCGAATTACAGCTTGAAGCTGCTATGAGTTTCTGCTCTTTTTTTATGACGGACCGACAGTTACTAATTAGACTTTGTTATAGTATTAGCTAAATGTAAAACTGTAAAACTTTCAGTATTATTGTCAGTTAGTACATGCAGGCCTATCTGAGGCATCATTTAATAAGTACAGTAAAGTAATCGTCAACTTTACATTGCGTAAAAATGCTGATCAAATCAATTAAAAATCATACGCTAACGACAAATGTTTATGACAGATTTATTTGCGATCAAAAAATAAACAATTCTTCCAAACTGTCAAATATATGTAGGTACTGTAATAATAATTCAAAAAGATAGCGAAATGTGCATTTTATGAAGCTATATGACAAATCCCGAAATCATTCCCGAAAAGCACTGTTATCACCGATGAAGCTCGTGTTGACATAGCAGCCAGGGGTGTCTGGATCGAGGAACAAATGGCATATTTCGATGTAAGGGTGTTCAACCCGCTAGCCAAGACTAACCTTGATTTCGAACTTTCCTCTGCTCATCGGCAGCATGCAGAATCAAAGAAGCGATCATGCAACGAAAGAATATGCTTAGTAGATCAAGGCTCTTCTACTCCGTTGGTCTTTTCATGTACCGGTGGTATGGCGAAAGAATGTCGCGCATTCTACAAAAGACTATCCGACAAATTATCTGAAAAAAGGAATGTCGAGTACAGCAAGACCATCAGCTGGGTGAGGACTAGACTGTCCTTTCATCTGTTACGTTCTTGTCTTTTATGTTTACGTGGATCTAGGTCACTCTATTTCACCGACGATTCACAAAATGTTGATATCGAATTTGTCTGTCGGGAAGCCGACTTCAGAAAAATTGATTGTTAGGTGTTCTAAAATTTTTGACTCTTAATTGACTTTTCATAATTGTCTTTAGCACGTGTCTTATACTACTGATGATATGCATGCATTTCTTACTGTACCTTTACTGACACTCTTACTGAAATATAGATTTTATCGCGAGAGCTATAGTACAAATACAAACTTCGTGCCCATCCGACATAAAACCCTTTAATTTCCACTTTCAATTTTAACTGCATCATTCATTAGTCTTTGAATTGAATGTACAACACCGAAGACTCATCATGATTTTCTGAAATCGATTCAAACGAAAAATGAAATAATTCAGTCTATTCTACTGATTAATCTATTGCCAGACGAATCATTTTTCATTTACATTACATGTAGCATTCATATTGAACTAGTATTTGTAATATTATTCATATAGGCACTGTTCATATTTTTTCATCTGGATCTTCGCCTCGATTCCTTGATGAATGTAAAGTCAGCCTGCTTCGGTCATGAGTTAAATGAGATAAATGTAAACGCTTGCCAAGAATTTTCTGGATTCCTAAGCTCCATAAGAATCCATTCAAGCTCAGATTTATTGCCGGAGCACGTTACTGCACGACCAAGAAACTTTCAGTAAAACTGAAAAAGGGTTTGACTGTTGTTAGAAAAAGTTTTAAGAATTATTGTGATGTTGTACAGAAAAATAGTGGTCTTCGGTATTTTTGGAGTATTAAGTCTTCTTTGGAGTTTTTAGAAATTGTTAATTCAAGTGATAGGGTTTTTCGTTTCAAGTTTACGATTTTTCGACGCTGTATTGGACAAAATGATATTGTTTGTCATCTGTTCCAACTGTTTGATTTGGTTTTTCGATTCTGCTTCCGAAAATATTTGTGTGTCGGATGGAATCGTAGTTTTTCTCTAGGAGAATGTATGATGGCTATCATTGTTTTATTCTTGCACAATTTAATAGTCCGGCAGCCAGAACGAGTTTCTGCATGGAACGAGGCCGAAAGTGAGACTTTCACAGAATGATGTACACACTTTGCCTACTACAAATCGGCACGTCTGCCGAGTTCTAGTGAGTTCCTCTTCTTGTCAGACAGGATCAAAGAAAAACCCATGTAAATCCAATGGGACTTAGATTGCAGCTTTTGGCTAAAATAAAATTTTGTATGTTATCTCTGATTAAACGAAAAGTACCAAGCCGAGAGTCATAATTTTTGGCATGGCATGTCTTCAGGTCATTTCCTATGATGTGCATGTGTTTTTATCATGCAACTAATCGGCAATGTATGTGAGAATGTGGCTGAATGTGGATAAAGTTCCTCAAAATGTTTGTGGTTAAACATTAAGAAGCTCGCCAAATCTAAATGTGTTTAGCTTTATAGACAGGGGTACATGAAAATGAAAGGAAATGACCTGAAGGCTTTCCATGTCAAAAATTATGACTCTGGACTTAGTACTTTTCGTTTAATCGGAGAAAACATGCAAAATTTTATTTTAGCCAAAAGCTGCAATTTTCCGTCCCATTGGATTTACATGTGTTTTTCGTTGATCCTGTCTGACAAGAAGAGGAACTCACTAGAACTCGGCAGACGTGCCAATTCGAAGTAGGCATAGGGTGTACATCATTCTGTGAAAGACTCACTTTCGGCCTCGTTCCCTGCAGAAACTCGCTCTGGCTGCCGGACTATAAAGACGCTGTTCGTTTCATAATATCAGTAATGGGAAGAAGACCGTTCCAGGACAAGACAAATTCAGAAAAATTGGTATTTTTAAAAACGACATAAATTCATGAATTTGAACCCTTTTTTCAGGTTTTAAAGACCTAAATTCATAAATTTAGACCATTTAAAAAGTACCATTTTTTGAAAAATTGGGTATTTTTAAAAACGACTAAATTTAAGAATTTTGGTCATTTTTTCAGGTTATGAAGACCTGAATTCATAAATTTAGGCGTTTTTAAAAATACCCAATTTTTCAAATTTTTCAAAATCTCAAATTTGTGATTATGACATTTCACCCTTAACATCATGACCGTTCCAGGACACTGTAAAATCATAAAAGTTAAGAATCTCAAAATTTGAGAATTACAATTTTCACCCTTAAAATCATGACCGTTCCAGGACACCGAAAAATCAGAAAAGTTAAGAATCTCAAATTTGAGAATTACAATTTTCACCCTTAAAATCATGACCGTTCCAAGACACAACATCAGAAAAATTGGTATTTTTAAAAACGTCTAAATTCATGAATTTTATCCATTTTTCAGGTTTTTAAAATATGAGATGACTAAAATTATGTGTCTAATAATATTTCTTTAAGAATGTAACACAATCTCTTAGAATGCCTGTTATTGTTACTGCTTTGCACTCTGATGAACCTCCCAATTGTAGGGAACACCTGATACCCGCATTCATAAAACAATGCAGTTATTTCCCGAATTCATGAACCATTGCATTACAGATCAAACAGCTGTTACCCGCACTTATGTCTTTCTCTTTCCCCCACTTGCCAAATGTGTTGCCAGTTTTGCGACCGCAACCGCGACCAAAACCGCTTTGGAATCCAAAACTGCTCAGAAATTGGCAGCGATTCATTGGTTACTTGAACGCTATTGTTTTAGAAAGTTACAATTGTCGCGTCAACGTTGTCATAGGGATTTCATTGATGCTTATAAACTATATCTCATTTAACAAATTTTAAACTTATCTCAGTACGTTTGAAAGAGAGTACTTGCGTAAAGCGTTGACTTTATCAGAATATCATGGTTGGATCTATTGAACGCAGACTTCGACTTCAAGTAAAACGTCAGAGAATAGAAGGACTGACAAGACAAATCATACAACTTCAATCGAGGAGCAATTTATTTCGTGATCATAACATTGGTGTCTTGTTTCAAAATCTTGGTGAAAGAAGAGTCAATTTTAGAATTGACAAAAAAATACTAAACCTTATTGAACAGAGACAGAAATTATTTTATAATATGAATAGACAATTATCAGAAGTGGAGGAAGAAAATATTGTACAGCAAACAAATCAACCTATTAATATTGAAGTATCAAACCCACCAACATATGAACAAGTACAAGAACAAATGCGAATAGAAGAGCAACAACGGCAACAGCATGCTCAAAGAGAGGAAGATAATCAACAACACCAATAGTTGTAACGTTTAGATTGAAGTTTGACGCTTCGTGGGAATCTGCGATTCTTTTTTTTTGTCCTGCAGGCTGATGTATTCCTTTTGTTCTGATGAATAAAGATTTATCAACTGTCAACGTCGTTGTCACTTTTCAGTCTTCACGTAATTAACTAACAAAGAAAATGACAAATATAAATGAAAAAACAAAAAGAAATTAAACATAAACGACTTCCTAAAACCATACCATAAACAAACAACTACAAACTTCGATCTCAAGAAAATAGATAAACAATTAGGAATCTCCAATTTTAAATTTCGGCTTAAGTTTCTGCAAGTTCGGATTACTCTCATTCGAATAATTATTTTCGAATATTTTTTTCGTATCAAATCAGGTTCGTCAGAAGCCTTCTCTGGAGTTTCTTCAATACCTGAATGAATTTTATTGTTATAATCCTCAACAATTCCTGGTAATATCTTCAACCATTTCTGATTTCCTTGTTCAGTAAATTTCTTGAAAATTATATTTTTTAACGTTCTATTGAATCGCTCTATTACTACAGCCTTTCCTGCATTTTCAGTTGAATAAACAGTTTCAAATAGTGGCCTAACATTTCGATTGTAAAACTCAGACCTTTTATCAACAAACAATTTCCTTGGCTTTCTATTACTTTCTTTAAAGATTTCTTCAAACGCATATTTAACTGACAGACCACTTTTGTTTTTTAAAGGCTTTACCCAAGCGTATCGTGTATATAAATCTATAACGGTCAATGCGTATTTATAATCAGAATCATTCGGCATATGAATAAGATCAGCACTCCAAATATCATCTTTATTAAATACTTTTACTTTCAATAAATACTTAGGTCTTCTGTATTCCTTGTGAATTCCAGACGCGTAGGTTTCAGTGTTATGAGTTTTGTCTAAACCCTGACCGAATAATATTTTAGCTCGTAAAGCTTTCTTAACAAACATTCTTTCAATTCTTTCTCTAAATGTAGGATTTTGAATACTATCTAATTCTTGAATCATTTTCCTATCAGCTACATGACGAGAACTTAGGTCATGATTTCGATAAGCTAAATCATGTCTGTAAGCTCCGGTATCTACTCTATTTATTGGTTCTTCACCTGGTTTCGGATTATTATTTTCATCTAGTCTTATATCTAATCGAGTTCCTGGACCGGTATGTGAATGACCAGGAATATGTTTTTCTTTTGAATATTTACTCCAAATAAATCCAGGAAAGTTTTCTAATGCTTTTTGTATGTCACCTCCGCTGTGCAGCCGATCGGTGTGATTTAATTAAATTTTCGGAATTTGTAGAATTCATTTTCAAAGATAAAATAAATGTTTTATCTTATCATACTAGGACTTAGATATATTCCAGAACCATCTTTTGTTTCTTTAATTTCAATTAAATCATCAACATTATGTAGAATGTTTTTGAGAACTCGTTTTCCTTCATCAACTAAATTTAATTTACTAATAAAATTATCTACTACTGCTTGCCCTCTAGCAACTTTCTCTTACTCTCTATTATGACGTTTTTGTTCTTCTAATGCTGCCTTCTCTGATTTATTTTTATTCACTGCCTGGACAATACCAGCTGTCCGACCTGTAACACTTCCTGCAGCTGCTATACCTCCTATTATTAGTGGAATTAATGGGAGAATTCCACCATTCTTTTCTTCTTGTAATTTAATATTCTCTATCATTGGTTTACTTATGTAATACTTTTTTTTATTAATAGTAATAGTTTTAGGGGTATTTTTGTCAACAATGTTGCGTAGTTTTAATTCAACAGTTTTATTATTATTACTTTTCGCTTGCGACATTTTTAATAAAAAATTTTAATCTCTTCTAGTTATGAATAAATTTTAAGTTATGAAAAAATTTTAAGTTAAGAACAAATTTTAGGTTACTAAAAAAATTAACCTATCCTAGCCATCTTCCCATTAAGAACTTCAATAGAATATTTTACATCTTCTAGCAATAAACCATAAGCCATCAATGAAGTTGTAGAATCTTTCTTTTCAATATTAATTGTTACATCACAACCAGTCTTGATAATATCTTCAGATTGTGCACTTAAATCGAAACAGAAAACAGGATATAAATGTCTCCAATCTCCAGGAGTTAATTGTGCTTCAACTCCAAATTCTATACAAAGATTTCGATAAGCATCATATCCTTCCATAAATTGATTATCGGTATCATCGAATCTTAATGGGTCAATTGGATATCGGGTTTGATATAATGAAACTTGTAAACTTTGAATTGTATCAATATGAAAAATATTATTGTTCTTATCAAAACTTGGAGAATTATTTCTTTGAAATGTTAGTAATAAATATCTTGGAGTATTCGAAGTTCTAGTAAAATGCCAGTTAAATATTAGTTCAGAAAAAGTTACTGAACTAGCAGTACGCTTTAGAAAATTTACTGGAATTGGTTTGTTAGTGATTAATCTTTCTTGAATAGCTGTTTCTACCTCTAAACTAGGAGTAATATGCTTAATCCACCATTCAAGTCTATCAATTTTTAAATATGCTTTTTTTCCAGTCTTACCATAAAAGATTAATTCATTATTTGCTGTGCGATGAATTATTAATTTAAATTTTAATTGATATGATATTTTGTCATAATCTAAATATCCGAATAATGGAGATTATGACCAATTTACTGTCTGTTTACTTTTCTTGTTAAACTCACGTCTTTCTTTATATGCACTATTGTTTGTTTTATTTAATGATTTGCAATATTTTCTACATCTTTCGCAATTCCCGCTGCATTTGTTCCAGCGTGAGTTAAATCATCAACAATTATTCCATCATTAGTATCAGGAAACCAACCTTCGATTTCATACTTTCTATTATTTTCACCAATTGTTACAAATCGAAGCATTGAATCAATTACACCTGGAGAATCACTTATTGTTTCTATATTTTGAGTTGCAACATCTAAACGCATTTGTGTAAATAATTTTGGAAAAAAATTATTCTCTAATGCAATATTATCGGTTTCTGGTAATGGTGTTGTAAGATTGGCATCACTATATAAAGAATATTCACAGTGTAAAAATGAATCAGGTAGATATATATAACTTTGCTGATTATCAACTTCAAAGATTAAATCTCCTCCAGTATTTACTGTACTGGAAGATCCGGGATTCATAGCAATTCTTATATAGTCATTCTTTTTTTGATTATAACTGACGAACGGAGGATCGTCTAATCTAAATTTATTTTCGATAAGCGAAGACATTTTTATAAAAAATAATTTGACTTTTTGTTTTTCTCACAAACAGAAAAAATTTTACTAAAATATAATTTTCGAATTTTGCGAGACCATTACCTCTTATTTCTTCAATTGAACGAACCGTAGGTTCTATGGCTACGCCTGATTTCTTCTCCTGTTTACTATCAGACCCTACAGCTATGTTAGCAATTCTGTTTTTTGTTTCATCTGAATTTTTTTTAAATTTTTTTAGTTCTTCTGAATCATTCTTAAGTTTACGAATAGCTTCTAGTTGTTTTTGTTCGTTATGTGACTTAACAGCATTTGATATGGCACTAGCTGTACTACCTATAGCAGCTGCTCCTTTAGCAGCAGATGTAATAGAATCTTTATTTTTTTTAATTAAGTTAACGATACTTCCAATACCAGAAAAGATGCCAGCCCCTTCTTTTTGAATTGTTTCTACACTGTCATAATGGTAAACAGATTTCATAGATGGTTCATGAGCAATTTTTTTATTTGAAGCAAAATGTTTAAGATTGTGTTTATAAATTATAGGCATTTTTTAGGATTAAATTTGACTTTTGGAAAAAATATTTACGTTAAGATTTACGTGTGTGAATGTCCAACAACTTCGTGATAACTTTATTAATTTTCTTTTGCACTTTATCTATTGCGTCAAGCAGCGTGTGATGTATTTTAATTTCTTTTCTATTAACTTGCATTTTCTCCTGATTAATCTTCAGCGCCGTTTTAAGAGCATTCAATTGAACTTTAAGAACATCCAACTGTTTTTTAACAGCATCTAACTGTTCTTTATTTCCTTTAGAGTTTTCTTGTAAATTTTTCTTTAATTCACTTTCTCAATTGATTTTAAGAGTTTTCATTTCAACAACTTTTTCATTAAGTGAGTTTACTTCATTTATTATTCTATTCATCTTTTTCATTTGTTGAGTA
The DNA here is from genome assembly GCA_907163375.1 of Prostheceraeus crozeri. Taxonomy (NCBI): domain Eukaryota; kingdom Metazoa; phylum Platyhelminthes; order Polycladida; family Euryleptidae; genus Prostheceraeus; species Prostheceraeus crozeri. Next base: position 1,672 of record CAJQUW010005415.1, on the reverse strand, counting down.
ATTTTAGAACTTAATTCATCAGCACTTTTTTGGAATGTAGTTTGTAACTGCTTTAAATTTTTTTAAATTCTTTCAGGAAGTTTTTCTATTTCATCTTCTAATTGTTCTTTTATCATTTTTATCTGATGTTTATTTTTAATGACTGCAGATTTTAACTTTATAGAAAGTAATATTAAAATTTTTGATTGTTCTGAGATCTTTTTAAAAAGTTTTGCTATATCTGCTTCTAGCTCTCTATCCTTTTTATCAAGTTTTAATAATTTTTCGTTTAATCATTTGTCATTAAGTTTAAGCAACTTTAATTCATTCATCAGTGGAACCAAAACATCGTTTATATATTTTTCTTTTAAGTCATTGATTTGTGTATCAACATATTGTTTATTTGTTAACTCTGTATTTTGTTGCGAAAGAATAGAAAGATGCAATGGACCAGATAAAGCGTCTCCAGTTTTCATGATATAATTTTCTATTTCTATTTATAATTCACGATTATTCGGGATATATGCACCTCCACCAACATTTGGTATCATCATTTTTAAAACAATAAAAAAGTAATTTTTTTCATATAATGAATAAAAAAATAAAATTTTTTCTAATAAGAATAAAAAAATAAAATTTTTTCTAATAAAAATAAAAAAATGGAAAAACCAAATTTAAAAAAATTATATTCGCCCGCATCATCCTGTTCTTCTTATTCGACGAGATCAACGGGATTTGAAAATAAATGTTTTGATAATAATAATAATCCATGTATAGATGTTAATGTTTTGTTTGAATTGCAACCCGAAATATTTAAAGAACAAACAAAAGGTTTACCTTCTATAGAAACTAACTATTGTATTTTTCCAGGAGATCCATTTATAAAATTTATGGATATTGCAAGTAAATATAATGATGTGGCCTATGTTGAATTAAATAAGGAAAACATGGTAATTATTAGTCATAATAATGATTATGGATATATTAGATCAGTGTTGCCAATTAGTAATACTGATTGGATACTTATATAGGATTATATTCAAATTTAAATATTAATTTATTGAAATCTTATATAAATGGTTTAGCTCAACAAGAAAAAATTTATATGTGGACAACACCTTATACTATTAACAATGACAATCACAATAATTTTAAAGAATCTTGTAATAATAATTTTAAAGAATCTTATGATAATAATAATGATGATAATATAGATGATGATTCTGAAACATCTGAAAAAGGTGTGAATGGTAACAAAAATTATAAAAATATTAGTTATTATAAAAATTTAAGTGAAGAAAAACTTATATCTCAACATATTATTAATACTACATATAATCAAAATTTATCTAAATTTCATTTTCTTACAGCTGAAAATAACAATGATGGAATAGTTGAAGATACTGTTAGACAACTATGTGTCGGGTCTACAAAATTTAAATTAGGATTTACATCTAATCAATTTAAAATTTTATCATCTTTAATAAAAACTAAAAATGATTCAGATTATGGTGGTGTTATTAAATTTTCCAAAAGAGATCAAAGACCAATATTTTTCTCTATTATATTATTATCAAATAATAAATATAATTTGGAATTAGATATTCCTATCAGGGAATGGCATCCTATCAGGGAATGGCATCCTATACCAAAAAGTGTAATTTATGATGTTGAAGAATCAATTTATGATGAT
>CAJQUW010005414.1:0-11459 GCA_907163375.1 Prostheceraeus crozeri | reverse complement strand
TTTACATTTATTACATTTAAATGCAACTGTTGCTTGCCTATCATCTTCCTTTCTGAGGGTTGGCCGTCGGAACGTTTGGCTGAATCTTTCTTATTGACTTCACACCTTGTTGTGTATGAAAATGCCTATCGACCTTCTCCATCCAGCCACCAACCAGGGTCGAAGGAGAGGAGTGCTACAGTCAGGTGACAGCAGGTGGCGGCGCAGTTGACCGAACCATCTCAGGGTGCTTGTGTCTGTCCCAGTTACTGCGCAGTAGTTCGCTATTACATGTTGTTCATCCGCAGCTCTGTTGATTCGAAGCCTTGAATGCGCCGAGCAACAGATTGAGAAAGACGACGAATCTCTGCTCAGCATAAAAGAACCGGCAGAACGGTTGCATTTTGTATACGACACTTTGCTTCTCGGGTGACGCATCGTTGACGCCACAGCGGATTCCGAAGGTCTCTCATCACACCTGAAGCTAGATCACCCAGAAAATCACCCCGTCAGAGACACTGAGCCGAAGCAGACGATGCACAGCACCTTATCAACAACGGAACCTTTCGTACTCAGTGATGGAGGAACTCGACTCCTCATCCACATGCATAAATCACGTCTTCTGCCAGCTCACCATACTCAGCCATAACTTGTCAGCTTCGGTTTCGTAGATAGCAAGAGACTGTCTCAAGTTATACAGAGATGACCTCATGACTACCGTGGGCGCACTCCAAACCAGTCAGTTTGCAGCTACCCAGCTGGATACCGGATATTCTACTATTGACGATCTCCATCAGATAGTCTACAATGCAATCAAAGAGAATGAAGGCTGCACCACATCCTTTGCGCCCTCCTGATATGATTTCAAAAGAATCGACAGCTTACCGTCAACTCGTACACAACTTTTGGATGAGTCGAATACTTTCTTGAACATGTCATAAAGTTCAGTGGGTACTTCCTCTGAGGACCGACTCAGATGCAGCCTTGAGATCTACAAACGCGATGAAGAGTTGTCCGATCTTGCGGAATTCTCGTTGGTTCTCAATTAACAGGCAAATACATGATCAGAGGTGGACTTGTTTGCTGGGCATGAAGCCTGCCAAGTTTCCGACAGGGCAAGATAATGCCAGTAGTCCATTTTTCAGGGACATCCTCCATCTCCCAATTTGATGAGACTTCGAATCTGATTCCTGTGGTAGTCCTAGAAAGTAAAAGAAATAATAATAAAGAAGTGAAAATAATGTACGGTTTGTCGATGCGTTAAGCACCCATTGGCTGTCATATATGCTGATGACATCACCTTAATAGAAAAAGTTATAATAGAAAAAAATGCAATAAGAACAATGATCATTGCCAACCTAAGACTAAGAGAGGCCATTTTTATGCAAAATCCATGTCCAGCATTAAACTCAAGAGACGAAAGTGAAGGGTTTCGGGATTCTATATTTCTTTGACATTTCTATGAATGAATACATTACCCTTTAATTTTATATTTCCATGTCTTCCTAGCTTTTCTCTCCCTTTTGTATCCCTGAAGCAGGCTGTGAAGCCGAAATATCGGAAATTAGGTAGCAAAAAATTGCAGTTTCTGGCTTTTTAATTAATTGTTTTGATAATCATTTTGGTAAAAATGCTGCTAAAAAATGATTTTGATATTTGACTATAAGCATGATTGTAAGAAATTCCTGCAAAATGATTGCAGAAACAATGATGCGCATGTATAATCAAGCAGCATAACAATTATGCATTTAAGATACGGTGGACACTGAGCTCCACCTAAATTACGCAGAATATAAAGCGCATTCCATGTAAAATTATTTGAAAACGTTGCATCCAAAAGCTTTATTTCAGATACTGTAACCAAAGGCACACCAATAGCTGAAATGATGTCATCAAAATATCTGGATCTCTTAGTAAGAAAGTCAACAACACAAATCTGCGTGTAGTTTAAAAACAATCCGACTTTCTTTTGCCAATTTTGAAGGTGCAACCATTCTTGCTGGAGACACACAGAAAATGCAAGTAAGCTGACGTCATCCGCATCCTTAACGATCTCTAAATCATCACATACAGGCGTCAAAGAATCAACAACGGCCGCAAAAGGTATTGGTCTAATCGTGCTTCCTTGTGGAACGCCACTTAGAATATTCGACCATTCTGACACATCCTTGTTAACACGCACACGTTGTTCACGACTTCGCAAAAATGTATAGCCCAAAATATGAATTGTTGAGGAAGCTGATAATCAACTAGTGCCGAGATTACTGAAAAATATGAGAAGTTATCAAGTGCTTTGGAATAATCTGCCGCCAATAATCGAGCAACTCCAGAATTTCTATCAAGAAAATGCAGTATGTGGTGATTCAAGTGCACCAAAGCTCTATGCATGCCTGGGATGTGCGCAGACTGGATCCAATTTTGGCATCAAGTAAGGTGGCGCCCAATTGATGAGTGAAATCTTCTCAATGACCGTTGTCAGAACTGGCAATATGGAAATTGGCCTGAAATCTGATAGCGATAGAGGTTTAGGGCATTTTGGCGCTGTAAGGAAATTCGAATAATTGTGGAACGTAACCACATGAAAGACTACGACGGTTCGATATATGTGACACATATATCACCTGAAACATACGCGTTCTCTCTGAAAACCCAGTAAGGAATTACAGTAAGTTCACCATTTTCCTTTTGAGATTGCTGAGGTGAGAAGCAATTTTAAAATTGCTTTTTAGAGAATGCCCGATCACGCAATTTTAAAGTTCGTCAACAATGGATGTTGAGGCAATGACGATGTGCGTCAAAGTCCACATCAAACTCAGAGGAATTTGATACAAAAGCGTCCGAAAAATAGTTACTTGAGTCTGACGATGAGAAAGAAGACTATTTGTGATTTGATGAAAGCCTTGAAATCTTTACTTTGAGAAGCAAGATTCATCATTTCCAGATATCACCGCTTCAGCGCACAGTTGAAGTTAATAACTGTAATGATCACGCTTGTCCATCTGAATTTTAAGTTGTCCATTCAACCAAGAAGGCTCATTATTCCAAAATCTAACAGTGACTAGCGATATCAAGTAGTGAAAGTTGGGAGCATGCTTTCAACTCCATAAGCGGTCACTAGATCTGTCGTCCAAGGATCTTGTCTGGGGCCGACATTTTTTCAAACTTTATTTTTTTTGGAGTAGCAGATGGTGTCTCGTCAGATCAGTTATCAGTGTATGACTTAGTGTTTAGTGACGATTTAGTGTTGACTTACCAAGCTCGAAATCGTTCTTCTCTTCAAGCTGACCTTCAATGTGTCGCCGATAACATCGAAAAGCTGGGTCTGAATATTAATTACACGAAGTCAAAATGCTTGCATATTCATCCAAACAACTCCCATCATGTTTGTACTATCAATGACCGATGCATACTGATCATTATGCAAACTGATGGAAAGTTTTCCAATCATATTGAAGGGGTCGTTAGCAGGGCAGGCAGAGCGTCGAACTTACTCTTGCGTTGTTTGAGAACAAGAGATCCTACACTCTCAAAGCGGATGTTCTCACATATGTCCGGCCAATTACTGATTATGTTTCATGCATTTGGTTACCCTATCTACAGAAAGAAATAAATGCATTGGAAGCTGTCCAAGGTAAATACACGCGCAGAGTTCGAGGACTGAAGGAATTAGACTATGAAGATCGACAGGATATTGCGTCTTGTTCCATTGAAGGAAAGAAGAATCTATCTTGATATGTGTTATGTTCACAAACTGATGATTGGAATGATCGAAGGTGAAGCGACTTATTTTGAGAGGACTGGAGATCTGTGGAGATCATGCAGACTCGGCCACTCAATCACATTGAGAAGTTCATCAAAATGAATTATTACTGATGTCTTATGGCTTATGGCTGATGACTTTCGGCTTATAATTTATGAGGGATCGTGACGCGACTTGAGACGATGCCTTATCCTGTGTGCCTCCGGCCTAACTTTCTCGCAGCGCAGTTGTCTGCATACAATTATTAATTCAACGGACATGCTGTAAAAATCGATGCTAGCATTAAGACGCCGCAAAGGCGCTAGCAATACGACCGCGTGCCATGAAGACAGACGATACAAGAAAGATATGCAAGTACACAAATAAATATGATGTTCATGAATTGTGTAATCTACCTCGAACGTGTCCTCATCCGTCTCAGGCGCCCGAATGAAGATGCAAGGCACCCTCATGAACATTCGCGGCGCTCTCATGAAGATCCCAAGCACTCTCATGAAGTCCATCAGCGCAATCATGACGTTCTTAGGCGCCCACATGACGTCCCTAGGCGCTCTCATAAATATCCTAGGCGCCTCATGAAGTCCATCAGCGCAATCATGACGTTCTTAGGCGCCCACATGACGTCCCTAGGCGCTCTCATAAATATCCTAGGCGCCTCATGAAGTCCATCAGCGCAATCATGACGTTCTTAGGCGCCCACATGACGTCCCTAGGCGCTCTCATAAATATCCTTGGCGCCCTCATGAAGTCCATGAGCACAATCATGACGTTCCTAGGCGCCCTCACCGAAGATCCTAGGCGCCTCATGAAGATCCTAGGCACCTCATGAAGTCCATCAGCGCAATCATGACGTTCTTAGGCGCCCACATGACGTCCCTAGGCGCTCTCATAAATATCCTTGGCGCCCTCATGAAGTCCATGAGCACAATCATGACGTTCCTAGGCGCCCTCACCGAAGATCCTAGGCACCTCATGAAGATCCTATGTGCGTCAGAGAGATCCAAGGCGTCATCATGATGTCCTTGGGCTCCTCCATGAAGATCCTAGGCGCCGTTATAAACGTCAACCGCCCGTGTCTTTCAATCCTTCAAAAACACCGTCTGTTCTGTGCTCACGACTCATGTTAAGAAGTCATTAATACACCAAGAAACAAATTCTTCAACAACAACTAGAGAAATGTCAACTGAGATACTGGCCGATAGTTGGAGTACAAGTTTTTATTTTTTGACACCTGTATTGGTTTCACAATAGTTTCTTTCAATGACTAAGGCAATACACCTGTACTAAGAGATGAATTTGCAGGTTAACATGGAGTTGGTACAAAAATAGCTTCGGTGTAGTAATGGAATCTAGAAAGCTCGATTTCGTGTTTATTCTCTTAACAATATCGTCATTTTGATCTGCGTCGAAAGTCGATTTGATACCGGTCACACTTTGTAGGCAGATTTTTTCGAATACTCTTCATCACCATAAAATTATGAGGTCTCAACGCAAACTTTAGCAGAGTCAAGTGATGGAAGAGTATGATCAGTTTTTCGAAACAAGAAGCTATTCAGCCGTACATGGCACTCCAGACATTTTGAGTCCGATGATGTGATGTTAGAGCAACATTACTGTTTTGAAGATGGTGCTAGTTACAAAATTCCTTTGAGTGACGAAATCTGTTTTATCGTGCGATATTTTTGATCTGCGCCAGATCCTCTTCAAACGACGACGCTTTTCTTCTCCCACAAGAATCATGAACATGATGATACTTCCTTAGTAGACCATGTTTATCGACAACCCCGGAAATACGGACGTTGTAAAAATCAACGATGGATGCAACTTGAAAAGTTTCGGCTGACATAATCCCTTGATATTCTCAAGATAACACGAAGTAGTCAGCAGAATTAAGTAAATTAAGTAGAGGCACATTTTTCCAGTTGCGATAAGAGAATGCAATTACCTGAGCTTGGGTTTTGGAGGTCAAAAGGCACGGTTTATGAACGAGTGGTCGTTCACATTAAAATATGGAATCGAAACATTATTGATCAAGTTATCTTCATAAAAAATTGTGGAGTGCCAGTTCCCCTGGGCATAGATTAGAACAATATCCTCAGACCTGAACAACTTTATCACGAAAATTCCATGGCGGCCGCAGACGCTGCGTTTCGCTCTACAACAACTCATCAGTGCGACTCGGAATGGCCCAAACCAACTGAACAATATGAAGGAATGTTTTACTGAACGTTACTGATGAACGTTTTACTGTCATGGAATTTTCGTGCTTGAATTGTTCAAGTCTGAGCACATCTTTCTCTTCTAAGTTATCTTCAGGTCTTGAAATTAAATTATGCAACAGGAACGTTTATAGCAAATCTCTTATAGCAAAAATGTGTTACAATTGCTTCCAGGAGAACGATGGATGACGGATACAGTCACAATAGCGCGATTATAAGACAGCAATGATCTCAATTGTTCAAATGTGTTGATTGTAAGAAACGGAAGGATAGTGAAACATCTTTTAAATGATGTTGAAAGATTGTCTCACGTTTACAGATAAGCCAAGAATAACGGAGTTCTCACTGAGTGCTGTCGTGGGATCACCAATTCGATGTCAGGCAGACGCAAATCCTCCAGCCGAAATGACTGTCAGAATTAAAGAGAAAACATTCTCTGGAAGAAACAACTTGCTGAATTTCCGATTGCCGATGAACACAGCCGAAGGAGAAACGGCAATAGAATGCACGGCGACAAACAGACATGGAAGTGATGAAAGGAGAAGGCATGTCAATGTGAAAAGTAAGACATTTCCTGTGTTTCCTGAGCGGTGACAGATAGACATTGAGGAGAGAGGGAATAGAACAGCTGAAGAGTTCTGATATCGATGAACTGGGGGTGGAATTTGAGCTTTTTAATATCAAAACTCTAGGATATCGAAATTGCTGTAAATGTTCTCGGAAAGTGCTGAAGATGTCAAATGCTTTCATCAGATCCATCGATAAATGATTTTCAATGAGTTATCAAAGCTTTATAAGAAACATTGACGATGTCAACACTCTCTTTTCTTCTGTTGAGGTGTTTGAATGAGTTTGATGAAATTTTGACTCTGATTGACCATTCAAAGTATTCTCTCGATTAGATAAGATATCATAATCTATTGAATTCATTCATTAATTTTTTAATTAACTATTTGTCAACTATTTCCAATATTAACAGGATAGATTCAAGGGATGACGAAATTTTATGAAGTTTTCGTGACTCTTCGTTCGTCAGCAGATTTCGATGAATCCAAATGGCAGTGTTACCGTGGAGATGATATTTGAGTCCACAGGATCCTATAAGTCCCTCCTCAGTATGATTTATGATTAATTGATTCATCGATATTTGTCCTCATTGTTTTCATACTGTTCAGAGGAATTTCACTTACAGAACGGCCGCTGCCTCTGAGTCTTGATGTCGGAGATTCTGAGCTGCAAGAAAAGGAGAGCCGTTCCATCACGTGTTCGTCTGAGGACAGAGATTTGCATAAGATTGAGTTGGAATTCAATCCTGGAGGTGTTCGAGTTCTCATTTCAAAGACAAAAGGACAGAATTTCATTCAAGTATTCGAATCCGGTGGACGCGCTGGAGACAAAGAGACATTTTCCTTTCACAATGCGCGGCGTCACCGTCCACAGTCTTCCGTCTTCTGATCAGAAGTTGACCGTTTCCTTGTTGGCTACTCCGCAATACAACGGCTGGAATGTGACGTGTACAGGAAAGTCGGTGAGTGAATCATCATCTTATTGATTGGTAGAGTTTTGCAAAATCGACAGAGCGGAGATTAGCTTCATAAAAAAGTTTTAAAATAACTGTGAGAAGCGTTCCCACGTCGTTATAATATCATTGTAATTGTAGAAATATGAATAATTGCTACAATTCACATTAGAAATCTTTACATCGTTCTCTGTAAACTAGTTTTAAAAAAAGTTTAAAAACTAGTTTTATGCATAAAATCGTCACCTTTTACATTCAGTTGTTACTACGTCGGTCAATTATTTGCATGTATCTACAAAAATCATCTGATTTTACATTCTTTTGTGATGAATGTTAAGCAGAACGCAGAGTGTGAGCATTTTGAAAGTCTTAGCTTTGATCTGATCTCAGTTTGAACCTCAGTAGACGCAGAGCGAACACTTTCCCACAGCGTCATTGCACCGGTGAAACAAAAAAGTGATTCCGAGCGGTTAGCATCTTTGTAGAGAGCAGTCAGCTACCGGAAACTACTACATCCGGCATGCAAAGGTGCTGCGGCATCAATGTCCACACAAAGGGTGCTGCGATGCGAGAGAGGTTGAAATTTAAAAGTTTTCGATGTTATGACACGTCTGAATCTGAAGCTGGGCATACCTACTGTAGTTATTCTATGTTGGTTTGCAATGAAATGTGCAAACGCTACATGCGATGCTGTGTAAGTTGTTTGACATCTCGGAATTGCTGCAAAAATATAAAATGATTTCATAGAAACGTTCAATTAATGTCAAGTTGGCAAACACCCATGAAATGTGGTTGCTGCAAAATCTAATAGGACGGGCACTGGTGAGTTTATCTTTCGTCCCCGGCCTGGACTTAGAGCGAACAGTTATAAACGGCGGACAATTATCAGAACAGATGCGGGATATTCAATCACACAATGCAATTAAAATCACATTCTTATGGAATGACTGACATTTATTGTAGTGCCATGAATCCCTCGAATTCGGATTCTTATTATCTTGATGATCCTGTTCATAACTGATGGTTACCCGCTTTCAAGGTTTGTGACATTTGGAAAGTTCTATCGCACCTCCAATGACAAGCTACTGGTAGTGATAATATCCCAACTATTTTATGTGAGACGTATTGCCTTCTTCTTGTTGATCCAATGCATATTCTCATTTCTGAATACTTTCAACAGAGACGTTTCCTATTATTTAGAAAAAACGACTATTGTGGAAGCGACCATGCATGTTTCAGGTGGAATCGCCACCACCCTTCATCAGTGTGCTGCGCTGTTTTACAGCGCGGCAGAGAGTGCCCGTTCTGCTTTCCGGTTGATACTTTCGATAGCCATCAACTGTCTGTACAGCTGTCAAGAGAATCTCTCAATTTCTTTGCCTCCTAACTAAGATATGAAGATTCTGAGGCATTGGTATTTATTAGGCTGTCTGATTCTGTGTCGAAAGCTGCAAGTTCACGCTCCATTGAAATGTCCTTTGAATCAATCACATTCTCCATTGCAGACGACGTTTCATTTTATCATAAACGCTCTTCGCTGGATCCGGGATCCGGGTGGATCTCACACCGGATCCCGGATCCGGATCTTGACCCAGTGCAATCCCTGTAGTCCTGTAGCAAGGTAATTCATCTCTTCAATTCATTCTTAACTTCCAGTGTGTGATAAAGCAATGATATCACCCTTGAAGGTGGCAGTAGTAACAGCCAGGATTTTGCCATTGTGACGTCAACCGCAAAGAAGTTGCTGGACGCTGAAGGCCGCTTCAAATTTGTACTAAATGTTTCCTTTTTACTTGTGAGACCGATGAAGTGTAAGCTACTTTTAATTTTCTTAACTGTCACTTGCTCCATGTAATTACAAAACCTTATTAATATGAAAATCCCCATCTTTGCCCTATCCTTGTCGATTTCGAGGGATCTTCTAATATCTTTACGTATGATGTCCAGTTTCTTTTTGGTGTATTTTACCGCCAGCCTGACGGCTGTGCCATGGAAAGCCGACTCGGACCTATACTGGCCAACAGTTTCATGAGAGCATTGATTTGAAATTGGTACGTGACTTAAGAGACTTTACTCTGCAATATTTTTGTTATCTTTGCTATCATGCGTAGTGTGTTGAACGTTTGTTGTTGAGTCGTAATTGTTTTTATGATTACATCTCTTTCCCTATCACCTTCACTTTCAAGCTATCACCGCCTTGGTTAATGTAAAATGTATCAGTTGTATCAAGTTAATCTGGCTGATCTGGCTCCCACTTGAAAGGTCACACAAAAATGTATTTCGTTCTAACTTTCATTTTCTTTGTGATTTTATTCGTCGACCTTTTCCTCGTATCTCTGAAATAAGAGAAATGTTTTCCATTTGTAACCGAGAGTTAAACTATTGTAATTGTAACTGTTGCATTATTCACTTAGTTATACAGGGTGAGTCAAAAAAAACCTTATTTGAAGTTTGTGAAAAATCTATCTGAATTGTCATTCTGATTTCTTTCTCAAGTTGACTGATTGAATTTCTATGGTTTTATTTTCCATATCCAAGCACCAAATCAATGCTCTAAGTTCAAAAAATTCGAATTCATATCATCGAACGAATGGCTTCTGTACATAGTTTATACAAGTGTATGTACAAGTATTCATTTAGTGCTTCATTCATGCCAAACTATAATGGAAAGGAAGGCAAGGCTTGTTGCATGGGCGGTTACATTCAACAATGTGTCCGAAGCGAGCAGAAAATACATGGATGAATTTCATGAGGAAGCCCCGCCTCCACCGACAGTCCATCGTTGGATGAAGAAATTCCTTACGTATGGGGATATGAATAAGCGTGAAAATGGAAGTGGTCGTCCAGTGACGGCTACAGGTGACGATATCTTTACCTCCATCAAGCCGATAATTGAAGATGACCCGAACGTTTCTACGCGTCGCATAAGCAACACGCTTGGAGTCTCGCAAAGTAGCGTCGTTCGCTGTCTTCATAAGAAAAAGTATCATCCCTATAAGCCAACCTTCGTCCAGGAACTCTCAGATGACGATCACGACCGACGTCTCGAATTCTGTCAATGGATCCTCAATTCCTCACTTCAGCATCCTCAATTCCATCTCCGAATAGTTTTTTCCGACGAAGCTGTCTTTCATGTGAATGGAACTGTAAATAAGCACAATCTGCACTACTGGAGCACTGAGAACCCTAAAGCTTTCGTCGAAAAGCTTCATGACCGGAGATCTGTCACTGTATGGGCCATGATAGACCATACTGGAGTGCTGAGTTACGACATCAGTGAACTAACGATGAACAGCGATCGGTACTGCAATGCTCTGAAATAGCATGTTATTCCCTTCTTGCGACGAAACGAAAACCAGAGCAGATTCTATCAACAGGATGGAGCCCCTCCCCACTACAGCAACGCAAGTCGAAGAATCCTCGACGAAAATCTGACGGGTCGGTGGATTGGTCGAAGAGGACCAGTTGAGTGGCCACCCCGTTCTCCAGACCTTACTGTTTGCAACTTCTTCCTGTGGGGAGCGTTAAGAGACCGAGTGTATGCGCGACTGCCAAGAAATACGAGAGAACTGACAGCCTGCATTCGAGAGGAAATTACTTCTTTCACATCTAACGCCTGCATGAAGGCCTATGACTCATTTGTTCGACGATGCTCTCTTTGCATTCAGCAGGAAGGTGCTCAGTTTGAGTCGCTGTTGTAACCACAGCTTGTGAGGAGCAGCTTTTTCAATGTTCATAACCGCCTGTTGTTGCATTTTATTGTAACTTATAATAGATATCCCACAAAAGGTAAATAACGTTTTTTTTTACTCACCCTGTATATTATACAGTAATGCAGAATTAAAGCGCGAAGTCAACTTTACTTCCTTTCCTTGGTCTAATATGTCTAATAATATAAATCTCCTATAGTTTGCATTCATAATCTAGAAGTTTGGTACAGGCTTTAGTAATCTAGGACAATTATGATTGTTGGTCTTATTTC